>VDFB02026320.1:45310743-45910743 GCA_007258455.2 Sequoia sempervirens | reverse complement strand
ATATGAGAACAATGTTGCGGCATGCCACCTTGCAAACTAGGGTTTGACACTAAACTGAATCGTGCCTCAAACTCTGATGCCGCTACAAAGTTTGAGAGTTAAAGGCTCCTAGCAGCGCAGTTTGGAACTTTCAAACTATGTTACACCCACAAACAACAACGCATATGTTGTTTCAGGCATGCTGTGACAAATCAGAATCATGATTTTTTATGAAATTTAACACGGTGGATTTCTTGATGTAGGAGGAGGTGGGTATCTTTCATTCATGTGAGCATAAGTCCTGAGTTCTTTTTGGCATTTTGGAGGGTATGCTCAAGCGGCAGCAACCTAGGAGTGATTAGACTTTGGTACATTTCTTATGCACCACCAGTTAGGACTCATTTAGGGATGATGAAAGCACTTGCAGAGTGATGGCACAATGAGACATCCTCCTTCCAACTTCTGACAGGCGAGACCACAGTCACATTAGAGGATGTGTGGCCGATACTTAGACTGGCCATCCATGGAGATCACGTGACATATGATGTGGATGCTAGGAGGGAGGCCTGTTATGATGTGATGGGCCTCGATTAAATTATCTTTTGTGAGGGCCAAATCGAGTTGGAGCGTTACAGGCTCGTTGTGTCACCCTTTGGCTTGGTTATAGCAGCCATCATATCGAGTCTTGTTGCACCAGATCGACAAGGCCAAGATTTCAATCTTGGATGGGGGCTTGCTTGGGAGTTGATGGTCCAGTGATGGGTATGCTTTGCTTGGGGGCCATTTCTATTGGCCTCATTGTACAAATTTTTTGTATGAGTTTGCATACATTGACAGTAGAGCCATTAGGGCTAGAGTCACACTCCTTCACATATGGGCCTGGGAGCACATCGTTGTGATTCATTAGAGAGTTGTTGTAGTCGATATGGAGCCAGATGATCCAGTTGTTTGGAGATACCGGGGCAGAGTTTCATTTATGCACATAGGACAACACGTGATTCCCTACTAGAGGAGAGTCTTGGACAAGATGTGAGCCTTTACCATGGCGGCCATATCTTGGATGGCCTACATGGTACAATGATGTCCAAAAACTCTTTTTCACTTGGTAGGACAAACTTATGTAGGGTAGGGAGCATACAATGATAGAGAGATACCTGTTGGGTTGTGTGCAAAGACAGTTCAGGGAGCCCCAAGACAAACTTGATGACCAGTATGTGGTGATATTTGCACATACTACGAGGGAGACCTCATGGGGCTGCTACATACCTATAGCTAAGGCAGTATAGAGTTTCATGTAGCTGGTGGCCAGGCCATGGCCATACGATTAGGGTCAGGCTGATGCAGGTACCACTCAGGCCTACAAATATTGGTTATGGACACCTCTCATATTTACAGTGCAAGGGATACCATCGGTACAGTGCAAGGCCAGAGGTAGAAGGGCAGGTCGAGGTCGGGCCAGGGAGGCTGAGGGGGTAGAGACGAAGACATGGATGGGGACTGGGGAAGAGATGGTTCACCTCATCAGGCAATTCAGGAGAGGGGCCCACAATATCAATAGCTCGATCAATAGCTAGATTAGTAGAGGCAGGATTAGGACTTGGGGCGATAGGATCAGGACCAGGGGAGGTAGGACATGCAAGCGGACCAACCGCCACAGAGAGATTAGGGACCTCCACCACCGCTTGATTAGGGAGATGTCTAGATTCAGTAGCTACAAGCTCGGATTGCAGAGTTACAGGGACATGTGGCTACCTTGACAATAGAGTGGGACCGGCTGAGATAGGAGAGGGATCAGGCTATCCAGTAGAGGTAGGCTATAAAGCTTAGGGCTGCATAGGAGATAGGTCACAGGCATCAACTTGAGAGCATGTCCACCTCTTCCTCCTAGATTTTTGTTTCGTTACATGCATAAAGGGGGGCTGTTAGAGAGGTTGACTATTACAGGGTCCACTATCATCAAGCCATGCCCCAAACATCCCAGGTCCTCGATTATTTACAACAAACAGGTTACAAAGCTCCTGAGGGCAACAAAGAGAGACATCCTGTCGAGGGAAGCCAACAGGGCTAGCACATTTTTTTGATTAGAGACAAGATTCTTTTGTGCCCCATGGGCTCATTTTTGATAGCCCAGTGGGCACTTGTACTTTATGTATTGATTGATACACACTTGATCCGATTTGTACCATGATAGTGTATATTTATTTTGATGATATATGAGATGAGATGATTCGATGATGTATGATGTGATTTACCTGATTTATGCATTATGGATGGATTTTACTTCTATATGTGATGTCATGATTCTATCTTATGTATGTCGAGATGATTCTATATGATGCCTATGTGATGTATGACTTTATGATGATGTGATGCAATGATCTATTGGATGCATTTTTCTTTTTCAATATCTTTTCCTATGCAATTTTTATGATGATGTATGCAAAATGTTATGATATGTAAATGCTTAGACTAAAAAATCTATATTATGCACTTAATGGATGATGATGAGATGTATGGGATGTGATTTTTTCATTTTAGTACTTTTTCTCATGTATGATAGGACGATGCACTTATGATGTTATGATAATGAGATGATATAGTGGTATATATGATATGGAATGATGTATGGTGTTTATGATATGATGCCTATGTTATGATAATGCAAATGGATGATATGTATGCATATGATGTGATGGATGTTAATACTTCCTATGTATATGATGTGCATGATATGCTTGTTATGATTTATGTAATGGATATTTTATGAGGTATGTGATATGAGTTTAATAATGCATATGGGATAGTTGTTTTTATGCTTATATAATGAATGCATATGTATGGTTTATGAGATGCTTAGAATAACCAATCTATATTATGCAATTATGCCAATGTAATGAAGGTGATATGATAAATTCTTTCTATATGATATTTTATGTGTTATGTTGTATGCTGACGGTTTATAGATGCAGGATGGATGCACTACTAACAATGATTTATGATTAACTGTCGTGGTACCATGTTAGCTAGAAAAAGGAGATAGAAGAAAGCAAGAGATTCCAACAAGTCATGAGATGATGATGATGATTTTCTTACTGAGGAGTTGGGATTTTTAAAAGGGCCAATTAACTTATGTTTGATAACACACATAGGCACGATGCATCAAGGTATAAAGAACTAGGATGGCATTGCACCTAGTGTGATGGACTTTGACTTGACCATAAGATTGGAGTACTCCTGTTCACACCTAGCACACAAAACCTTATTAAAAATGCAGTTAAGATATTCCAAACATCTCAGGCCAAAATATAGGAAGGAAAGCCTTCCTATGTGGTCAACAAGATATCTAAAACACCTTCCCTACATCCAAACAAAACATGCATGACCAAGTTATATTACAAAAATATCCAACAAGCACAACAGATAAAAAGATCATGATCGTTGCACCATTCCTTTCTCTCTAAAATCCCTTCGTTTGGGACATCATCGAGAGGTCATCAAAATGAGGAAAAAAAGATAAGTCAAAGGACAAAGATAAAGTAAACAAACAAGCTAATGTTCTTCAATACTGCTAGCCAAGACTAAACTACGATGATGCATGATGTTGATGTCCATTGTAGGAAGGATGCATCCTAGGACATGACAATACCAGATGATTGAATTGGGATTGATTGGATGATAGGCTATTGACACAAAGAGTTGACCAACTTGTTTACCTACTGACCTAGGCTTGAGACTTTGACGCTTAATTTTTCACTTTTAACCTGCTAGACTTGTTTCCAACTGCTTCACCAAAGGTTGAGGATGACGATTGACTTATTGTGAGTAGATATTTATTGTGGGTGAAAGCAAGATGAGACAGATGGATTTTTTCAAATATTTGGATATTTTTGATGTTTTGAAATGTTTTGAGGCTATTTTTTGACATTTTCAAGATTTTGCAAATGTTTTGATTTTCAAGTTTTCAAATGTTTTGGGGGTTTTCTGAGATTTTGACCAAGAGACTAACCTAAAGACCTATCTTAGGGGCCTTGGGGGTTGATTAACAAATTATCCTTGTCTACGTTATACATACAGAGACCACGTAGTTTGACTGACACTGACTCAATTATTGATGAGATATGAATAGATGGATTGCTAGTTTATTATGATAGACTCCTAAAGGACTGGCCTAAGTGTCTCAGGGGATGATCAAAGATCAACCTTGCCTATGTTCAAAACTTAGAGACAATGTAGTTCGACAAGAAGAATCTATTTTTGACTTTTTGACTAATTTTTTGGCCTGCTTTTGGATTTTGAATGTTTTGAATGTTTTTTGATTTTCTTGGTTTTATGAATGTTTTTGGATTTTTTCATTTTCTGAATGTTTTGGATTTTTTCATTTTGTGATGTTTTTGGATTTTTTGATTTTGGGGACTTCAAGAATATACACGAATTCGATCCGATGAGAACATGCCCCCAGCGCAATGCAATAGACTACTCTGATAAAGGTAGGATAAACTGACCTTGAGAATGGGCCGAATAGTACTAGGAGGGATCATGACACAAACATAGGATCAAGCTATGATGCAGACACAGATGGGTGATGGATGGAGATAGATGGATGATAAAAGCGTAATGGATGTATGATGCAGAACAAGTCATTGAGATCTTGGTGGATGGAAAGTGCTTATTTACATAAGATGCTTGTTTACCAAGTTTTCACCAAGGTACTTGCCCAAAGTGCCACTGAAGTGGTTTTCACTAGAGGACAGTTTTTTTCTTTACTATTTTTCATTAGGGTGACCATTTTTTAGGATTTTTTTTTATTTTTTGGTTCTATGCCTTGAAAGATTTAGGCATAAATTTTTTTGAGATGGGAGTTGTTCATGGGCTCCTACATAGGTTCCCCTTCGGGTGTTGATAACTGATATGCACCTGACTTATAGCTTGCTATGATGATGAATGGCCCCAACCAATTGTGTTCAAATTTTCCTTTGCCATTTGGATTTGGGACGTTCTTTTGGTTCTCCTTTAGCACAAGTTCTCTGACTTGGAAGGTCCTGCTCCTAATCTTCTTGTTATAGTTCCGCTTGAGTCAGTTTTAATACACATGTAGATGGTTCAATGCCTCCATTCACCATTCATCTAGCAATTTCGGCTCGTTCAGTCTTGACACCTAATATTCCTCATCCATGATGAGATTCTACAGTGATATTCTCAGTGACAAGAGCTCGATCTCGATGGGGAGTATGGCTTCCGATCCGTAGACCAGGGAGAATGGGGTGGCACCTGTTGGTGTGCTGATGTTGGTTCGATAGGTCTAGAGGGCAGGATTTAGTCGGAGATGCCAATCACGACCAACTTCATTGACTGTCTTTTTTAGGATTTTTAGAATGGTCTTGTTTGTAGCCTCAGCTTGTCCATTTCCTTGGGGATAATATAGGGTGGAAAAGTGATGTTGGATTTTGAATTTGTCGCATAAGTCAAGGACATCCTAACTTTTGAATGGTGTCCCATTATTTGAGATAATGGCTTGTGGGACACAATAGCGGCATATTAAATAGTTCAGGATGAACTTTGATATCTGCTTTCCAATAATGTAGGTGATTGGTATAGCTTCCACCCACTTTGTGAAGTATTCAGTGGCGGTAATGATAAACTTGTGGCCACTAGATGAGGTGGGGGTGATTTTTCCAATGAGATTGAGCCCCCACTGCGAAAAGGGCCATGGTGTGACAATATGATGGAGCTCTTAAGATGTTACATGGATGAGGTCCCCATGCTACTGATATTGTAGACACCTTATGACATAGTCATGTGCTTCTCTTTCCATTGTAGGCCAATAATACCCTGTCCTCAACAATTTCTTGGCCAAGGTCATAGCACTCGAGTGTGAACCACATATGCCATTATGTACCTTAGTTAAGGTGGTCAATGCCTCCTCAGTGTTTAAGCAATGTAACAGGGTTCCTTCTATGCTCCTATGATAAAGGGTTTCTCACAAGATGACAAAACGAGAGGAATTTTTGACAAAGGTTCTTTTTAAGCTTGAGGGTAAGTCAATAGGTAGGACCCCTATTCATAAGTAGGTGTATACATGGTGATACCAGGGATCACCAAGACCAATGATATTGCACACAAACTCTGACTTTGGTACCTCGAATGCAGGCATGAGAAGCTGCTCTACTAGGAATTCATGCTTTGGGACATTGCGAGGGATATCCAATAGGGATCCAATTGTTGCCATGGCATCTGCCGCTCTATTATTTTCTCTAGGTATCTTCTCAAATGTGATCTTGATGAAGGACTCCTTAAGATTTTCCACCAATTTCTTGTATGGAGTTAGCTTGTCATCTTTAGTCTGATACTCATCATTTACTTGATTGATTATTAGTTGTGAGTCCCCATAAACCTTGAGAGCCATGATATGCCACTGCACTACTATTTTGAGTCCTATGGTTAGAGCCTCATATTTCACAATATTGTTTGTGCAGGGAAATGCCAACTTGTAGGATCTTGGTATGAAGTCTCCCTGTGGGGTGATGAAAAAGACCCCAGCTCCCAATCCATGCTGCATGTAGGAACCATCAAAGTACAACTTTGAGTGGTTTTCTATGTTCATGTTGAAGATGGATTCATCAAGGAACTCTAAAATTAGTGGATTCTCTGAGTACATTGGCACTTTTTCTAGTTGGTCTGCAATAGATTTTCCTTTGATGGCCTTATGTTCCATGTACTCAATGTCATATTATAATAGGATCATGACCCACCAGGCCATCCTTCCTATGAGCATTGCTTTAGAAAGCAGATACTTGAGTGGGTCAATCTTGACAATGAGTTTTATTTTGTGAGTTAACATGTAGTGTCTGAACTTTTGTGAGGCAAAAACCACTACTAGACAAGCCTTTTTGATGAATGAATAATTTAACTCATGCCCTACCATGGTTCAACTGATGTAATAGATGGCCCTCTTTGTTATGTTTTCATCGTGTTGAGCTAGGAGAGCACTAAGAGCTACTATTGTTGTTGATATGTAGAGGATTAGAGGCTTTCCTTGGATTGGTGACATAAGCACTGGAGGTGTGAGAAAATATTCTTTGATTTTGTTAAAGGCCTGATCACACTTGTCGTCCCATTTGTATGCTACCACCTTGTGGAGTAGGTGAGAATATATGATTGACTTGTCTGCTAGCTAAGCTATGAACCAACGGATTGACTGGAGCCTACCTTGTAAGCCTGCCAACTGTTTTAATGTCTTAGGTGCCTCCATCTCAAGGATTGTCTTTACCTTAGCAGGATCTATTTCAATCCCTCTCATAGACACAATGTATCCCAACAACTTCCTTGATTGTATGCTGAAGATGCACTTCTTTGGATTAAGGTGAACCTTGTATTCCTCAAGTTTGTCAAATATGGCATTCAATGTTGCTATGTGGTCCCTTCTCTTTCTAGATTTTTCCATTATGTCATTGACATAATCTTCCATAGTCTTATGGATCATGTCATGAAAGATTAAGGTCATGGCCATTTGATATGTTGCTCCCACGTTCTTTAGGCCAAATGACATCATGTTCTAGCAATATGTCCCCCATGGACAAGTAAAAGATGTTTCGTGTTGATCTTCTTTGGCTATCATGATTTGGTTATATCCGAAGAATCCATCCATCAGTGAAAGCATCTCATGTCTCGCAGTCATATCTATAATCATATCAATGTTGGGAAGTGGGAAGTCATCTTTGAGACATGCCTTGTTCAGGTCTCTAAAATCTGTGCATTTATAGATGCTCCCATCAGGATTTGAAATAGGAACTAGATTTAATACCCACTTTGAATAGTCGATTGGTCATATGAACCCTGCATCAAGTAGATTCTTCAATTCCATTTTGACTAACAAGGCTATCTAGGGATGCATTTTTCTGAGTTTTTGTCTAACAGGATTTGCTTTAGGGTAAATTGGTAGTTGGTGGACCATAATCTCTAGATTAAGCTCAGGCATGTCGGCATAGCTCCATGTAAAGGATATGAAAGACTGTATTTGTTGAATCCCCACTTGGACAAGTTCAACTACGCCTACTTTTAGCGAATGGTTAGATGCTTGACCACACATGCTCCCCCTTATAGTGCACTCGCTTCTCAGGCTAGCCAAGCATTAGTACCCATGAATCTCCCATGGCATACTTTCCATTTCTACTAAAAGCCCTAAAAGTGTGCGGCGACCTCAAAACGACCATTCTTGCACCAACAAATAGATCAAGGATTTTGGCCTTTTCTAAACAAGGGTTTTAATGTGGGAATTTCATTTGTGGGGGACCATCCATGCGGCGAGAGACCATTTCTACCCTTCTCGTTGGAATAATCCTCATGATACTTGCCTTTCCTCAAGTACCCACACTTATATACCAGTTGGAAGTCGCTTGGTATTAGCATGTTGTTGGTTGGGTCATTCCCTTCGGTGATTAATTTTTCCCACAAGGTAGGCCCTCTAAGATAAACAAAAGCGAGCAAACATATCCGTAGTTCGATCAATCTTTGTTGAGAAACAAAGAGAGAACACACGCAATATGTTCCACTCACAATCGCAAGATTTGTCAATTTTTAATCCCAAATGAAATGTGGAGGAAATCACTTACGCAACTTATTGTCACAAAAAGCCTTTTGATTCTCAAGATTGTTGTGAGGCGTGAGAGAAGCGCATACGTATATTGATGATATTATTTTGAGTAAGTGATTACAAAACAAAGATGCACATGTTCATTTTAAATCCTCAAAGCAATGATTTGATTTGTTTTAAAGCACCAAAACAAAATATGAAAGTTGATTGTTCAATTGTTAACCTTAAACCAAATCTAGTATATTTGTCTAAAGTTCTTTTAAAACTTTTTCCTTGTTTTTTTTAAGCCCAAATTGAAAATTAGTGAGTCCTAGAATCTTCAAGAGGTAAATCCTTAAGTTTGGAATTACTTCCAAAAGTGTCTAAAGACACTTGATACAATGAAAAAATGGCATTATACTTCAAATTTCCTCTTTGATCCTTCCTTTCTCCCACCTACAAAATTGATTAATTCAAGAAAACAGAGGTAGAAAACTAGTTAGTAACTCCAAATGATCAAAAGCAAAAAAAGCACATGTCGAAAAAATTGAATTTTAACTTTTTAGTCCACCCCAATGGCTCAACCCACATATGTAATGCTATTTGAAGAAATTAGCGGCACTGTATAGCACTGCTAGATCTGCAAGTGGTGCTTTGCAGTAGAACAGAGAGTGCAATGGTGGCGTAGTTTTGCTCAACGACACAGTTTGAAGCTTGAAAATCATAGCGCCCAAGAATTGAACTAGTGTTGCAGTTTGAAGATTTAAATTTATGGGCAGGAAGGTTACAATGGTGGAGTTTGGAGTTTGAAGCATCGTTGTATGGTGCCGTTGGGCTGATAGTGGCACTGTATGGCGCCGTTGGATTGATAGCAATGCAGTTTCCTACAGACACCAAAAAATAGAAAAAACATAGAATTTTGTTAAAAACGTGATTAGAACTTGAGATTTTCCCTCCTTCTAGCGCCAAATGTAGAACCCCAATTCTAGACCTGCACAAATACAACAAACAAACACAATATTAGATCAAATGCAAGTGAGAATCAATATTCCCCATGAAATTCATTTGCAAAGCTCAAATAGGAAAGAAAATGAAGAAAATGAACTAGGAAAGCAATGAAATCTTATTTTAAGATGCAAACTCTAAATCTCATTAGGGAATTGGTGCCAATTTGATGTGAAAATTGACCCTTTCCCAACTCCTTTGATGCAATGTTGAAGAGTCATCCACTTTGTTGAAGATTCAATTGGGCTCCATGATGAAAAACCCGCATAACCTAGTTAAGACCTTGATAAAATTTGATGGAAATAGATATGCTTGAAGATGAAATTGAGTATAATAAGTTTACTCAAATTGTGGATGATCAAAACAAAGGATGAGCCTCTTATTTATAGAAAGACAAGATGGAGGAATGAGCAAAATGGAGCAATGTGGGATCATTCAACATCCAATGGGAAAATGCCACTTGTCAAGATGTGAATGGAGGAAGCTTGAGCACATTTTGATGAATGTGCACAATAAATGTTATTAGGTGGAATTTCAAATTTGTGAAATGACTTGTTGGAGGGAGAAAAGAAAGACTTAAATGCCACTTGGCTCAATGCACAAGGACATGTAAGAGAGAATGAATGCCTTGTTGGAAGGACAAATCCACTTGGAGGGATTTTCAAACTTGGAGGAATATTCTCCTAAAGATGCCATATTGAGAGAAAATAGGGATTTAATAAATTAATTAAATGTATTTTCATGTGCAAGTGGAAAAATTTAGAGAAATTAGATGATTAAGATTAAATTAATTAGGATTTAATTAATTTAATGAGGGATTAAATGATGTGACAATTTGATTTAGATTTTTGGGTTGATTTAAATCAAAGTTGAGAAGAATGTGATTTAGATTTAATTAAATAAAAAGGATTTTGATTTATTTAATTAAAGAGGATGATAGATTAAATTAAACAAGGTTTAATTTATTTAATTTAATAAGATGACTTTAGAGATTTAATCAAATAAAATAGATTATTTAAATAAATAGAGATTAGAGGGTTAATTAAATAACATTGATTTATTTAATTAACAAGAGAGAATGACTTAATCAGATAAATGATGATTTATTTAATTAAGGGACCAAGAGTGATGATTAGCTAAGAAGATGATTTAGGATGAAACGATGTTAGTAACCAGGATCAAGTGTGTCGGTATATTTTTCGTGTCTACAATGAGTGAGTCTTCAAATTTCCAAAAGAATTGGGAAATATGTTAGGTTTTTTGAAGCTTAATTTAACAAAGAATCAACTGACGACAACCTTCCCACAACTCTTGGAAGTTGGATAGATTCACTCATTTAAGCATAAGACCCTTGAAGTCTTGCAAACTTAGTTAAGCATAATCATTGCATCACATAATCATATCATCATCACAAAGCATCATAAGAATCATTTACATAATCATTATATCTCATTATCATTACATCCATACATAATCAATATAAACATCACATTTCATCACATATCATTATTGCATAATCAAATCCATCTCACATAGCATAAAACATCATTTGCATAAATCCATGAAACATATAAAATCATTCTTCATGCATTATCATATCATATCATCATTGCATACATCCTCATAGAATTAGGTACCATCACACAATCATTTCATATACACATTCATTCATTCATTACATTTATTTGCATCAGAAAAGTACAAAAATATCAAATACATCACATACTATAAATAAAATCCATCACATGCATCATATAGGCATCATTCATAAATCATCATAGAATCACAACACATTAGTTGCATCATCATTTGCATCCATAGCATATCATCATCATAATATAGAAATTAAATGCATGTCATAATCATCATCATCATAACATGGAAATCAGATACATCATAGACATCCATCATCATATCAACACATAGATCATAATCATTGCCACATATCATATAACCTCAAAAATTATAATGTAAAATTGTACAAGGATACCCAAAAGTATGAAGAGATACATCAATATAAAAAATGGCAGTGTATCATAAAAGTCTGACAAGAAGAAGAAAATCATCAATGTCTAAACTGAATAAAGAGTGTATACATGTCTAGAAATACATCAGAGAATCATAACTGGAGCTATGTCGTGCTCCCCCCAGGCGGTGCCAGCATCACATGACCAAGATCATTGCCTCCCCCTGTGCCCGATGGCCCTGCTCTAGGATCTCTTCAATCTCCAAGGAATGGCTATGTAACACCCACACTAAGAGTCTGTGACTGAGACCTGCCAGATCGAGACTGTGCAAAGCTCTCCTACCGCTCGGGAGGAACCACCTCATGATATCAACCCTTGTAGAACTTAGCCTCCTAAGTGGTACGACGAATCTCTCTGAGATAATCTGATGTACCCATAGCTGCTGCCGCCTACTGTAACCTCTCAGTAATGGCCTCGACCTGATCTACCTGCCATCTCAGGGCATCCCTCTTAGTGGTCAATGCAAAAAATATGACCCTACACCTGTCCCTGTCCCTGCATCTGGGCCTATATCTATGCAAGCTGGGCTTGCACCTATTGTGCCTGCTACCTAACAACATCTTGCTTGACTATCAAAGTCTGCACCTACCCCTATGCCTGTGTCAGAAGAGCCTGTATGTACTCTAATTGTCCTTGTAGAGTTTGCACCTGCACCTATACCACAACAATCTACATCTGCTGCGATTGAGATGGTACTCTGATCTCTACCTATTGCTGTGATGAGCTCACTAATGATTGTCTCTTGAGAGGCATGCTCGACTCAGCAACATCAGGACCTAGCCCTGGTCCACCTCCATCTCCCCCATCACTATCCTCATCATCACCATTATCTCTACTCTCCTCCTCACTGCTCTTCTCCTCCCCCTTCCCCTGCTCCTCCTCCACTCTTTGCCACTTGCACCCGTGATCTCCTACCTCCTCCTCCACTAGCAGTAGTGCTAGCTCATCTAGAATCATGATCCATGGGAACATATGTGTAAACATATAATTGACATAATTTGTTGATATCAATGCATTGGTGATCTCGAGATGCACCTCCCAAATGATGACCGATAGCCCCTGGAAGTGTTGTATTGCTACATCATAGGACAAAACTGGCCCCCACTTTGTCACATCTTGTCATCGTCGTGCATAATGGGCTACACCCTAGGGCATGAGCTGAACCTGATCATATTATCTCAAAAATCTCGGCAACATGAATCTGTCGATGATGAAGTGAGTTTGACCAATCAGATAAATTGACTGACATAAAAAGGGCATCTTTGTATCATCCTTTGGCCATGGCTCGTAGTCCACATATGGCCTCCATACAACAAACTCAAGATCATCTAGAGCCCTCCACCAATACTCCAACTTTCCCAACCTAGGCTGAGCAAGTTGACTTGCATAGATATGAACATAGGGCCTCAGGGCTAGCCTCTGTCTATCTCCTACTGGCCAACTGATTGCTATGTGCTCCTAGGCCCAGACCTGGAGCAATGTGACTCCTGCTGACAGATTGGCCCCTCAAACCTAGACCACCTGGTGCAAATCATGATATAGATGCGCGGGCATACAACAACCCCACACATATCTGGTCCCATGAATGATCATACTCTCTAAGATCCCACCCCATCCAACTGAGAGCCCCTTTGACTTATGATTAGGAGAAAGGAACCCTCCAATGAAACTAGCTAGTACAAAGGGCAATGTGGCATATGCATCAACCATGTCCCTCCACGAAATCTCATATCCACATATGTGATCATCCTAGAACACTCGCCACAGTGCATTGGTCCCGCCCTCCTCATGTGCATCATATATAACTAGCTCTCCCACCACCGAAATCCATAGAATACAATATACATCCTTAGGTGTAACCGTGATCTCACTAGTGACCAAATGGAAAGTGTTATGCTCACTGTGCCACTGCTCAACCAAGGCTATGAATAACCCCCTGTTGATTCTAATTTGGGGCATATCAATGAGCGATGAAAAACTACACCGTGCAATAATGGCTACCTTAGGCTGTGTCAAATGATGAATCAAATCCCATGTCCTCGGGAACCGTTGTTTGATCTATAAACTAGTGAGAGACTCCTATCATCACAAAATCACAAATCAGTCAATCAATCAATCAACCTATCAATCTAATCAGCTCTGGTGAGACTTTGATCAAATCTTGTGAGCATTAAATCAATCTTAACCTGACCTATCATGAGGTTTATCAAATCAATATTAATCTCGCCTATCATGAGGTTTATCAATCAACTCAACCTCGCCTATCATGAGGTTTATCAATTCAATATTAACCTCACCTATCATAAGGTTTATCAATTAGCTCAACCTCACCTATCATGAGGTTTATCAGATCAATCAATCTTAACCTCGCCTATCATGAGGTTTATCAATCAATCAATGCACCTCACCTATAATGAGGTCCATCAATCAATCAACCTATCATTGATCCTTTCCTATCATGAGGTCAATCATCATTATCCTATCATTGATCCTCACCTATCATGAGGTCAATCATCAATCTATCATTGATCCTCACCTATCATGAGGACAATCATCAACATCATATCATTGATCCTCGCCTATCACGAGGTCAATTATCATCATCCTCTCATTGATTCTCACCTATCATGAGATCAATGGACATCTAACCTATCAAAATCATCAATCATCATCAAATCACAGACTGATGTGTTCAAACATCATTGACATCAAGGAGTTCAATCAAGAAAATCACCAAACTTCACCAATGCACTAGAATATTCTTTCTATGTGCTAAAAAATCCAATGCGCTAGATAAATTCATCAATGCGCTAAAACAGACCTTCAATGCACCAATCTACTCTATGCACCGAAAAATTTCATTGATGCACTGGAATAGTGTCCCGATGCGCCAAACTACCTGATGCACTATTCTATTTAATCTATGTGCTAATCTAATGACCCTATGTGCTAGAATATGCTATGCACTACAATAGTTCATGGATGTGCTACTTCTGGTCCCTAATGCACTACTTTATCCTATGTGCTAATTCATTGAACCTATGTGCTAAATCGGTAACCCTATGTGCTAGAACAATTGTTCTATGTGCTATTTTGATTTGCCTATGCGCTAAAACTATTAAAAATCGAATTCAAACAAAAAATGGATGGAAAATAAAATGCACAAAATATGAGATGGTTTTTGAGGTACTCACCAGAGGTCTGTACGCTGCTGGGCGGTTGTGCCGCCTGACTCGCTCGAACCGGTGCATGTGGTAGGGGATCACCATTTTGCTCAAAAATGCTCAATCACTCTCACTCACAATGTTTTCAAAATTGCAAAATGCACAAATGACCTTTCTAATCAAATTTTTAACCTTTTAAAGGTTAATTAAGTGGCATTTTATGGGGTTGTTTTATTTTATTTTTCAAAGGGGTCTTTAATTAATTAGCTCATCACCTATTGACTTCTACATCATTTTTCAGGAGATAATTCATTTTTGACACATAAAATGTTTGAGATCACCATCATATCATCGAAAAATCATCAAAATTTTCAGAAATTCCCAAAAAATCCTAAAAATTCCAAAATTCACTAATTTATCTCCTCAAGGGGCATATATCTATCAATATCTAAAAATCAATGTTTGGGGCATTGATTTTTTTTTTCTCGGCATCAATATCAAATTTTTCTTTGAAGCAACGTGTAAACACATTACTTCAAAGAGGGGCAAAATGTATACACCTAAAATCGGTCCAAACATTTAATTAATTAAATACTATTTATTTAATAAATATTCAACTACGTATAAATAAATTCTCAATTTATTTATATTGTTCACCCTTTTCTAATTCTCCAAATCTAAAATCATATTCTTCTAATTTAATTAAATAAACAAATTTCCATAACCTTGTTTTATTTAATTAAGTTTCACTAACCTCGATTAGAAATTCAAGCACATGTCTACAACTTTTTGTGCCACCTCACCAAGGTCACAGGAAATTAAATAATTCTAATTTTTAAATTATTAGAATTATCTTCAACCAATTTTTGAGCACATGGCTTATTCCTCACACATGTCTTCAACCAAGTTTCAAACACATGGTCTTTTCTTCCCACACTTTAGTCTCCCATCCATTTGGAATGTTTCCTATTGGTCAAGAGATTCCTCCATCCATTTGGCATGTTGTCTTTGGTCAAAGGGACAACTTCTTGATTCTCTTCATCTCCACCGTTCATCCTTTTTGTTTGAATATGGACCGTTGATCATTTCTACCTCACAAGATGCTTGGAAAAGGATATAAACACAACCCTTTGGCATTGTATTTTGCATCCACTTTCTAATAGAGTTATCATGCAGGAATATCGTTTGAGCTTGGGAGCATTTTGGAGTCTTACAGTTACATTTTATATCATGTTTTGCATCATAGTTAAATCTTAGAATAACACTTTGCTTCATAGTTGCATTTTATGTCATTCTTTACATCCTAGTTGCATTTTAGATTAGCATTTTCATAGTTAGCATTTGAGCATATGTAGAATCATCCCATCTCACTACCATAGTATCTACCTTGAATAATCTAGCATCATCATCCATTCATCATAGTATCCATTATTATTTTTATCATATAGTTTCATGTAAGGATTTAATTGGCTTGCATGTTGAATATTATCTCATTTCCTAAGTTGCCATTTAAACAACCATTGTGCAAAAAGAAATATGAGGGCCAAATGGTTTAATAAATCCTTGGGAATAGAGGACAATGAGACGTTCTTAAAAGATTTGTTTGGCTGCAAAATAGAGTAGTTTACTTATTGCAAATATTTGATATAATTCGTTTCATTAAGGTTTGTGTTGATTTAATAACATTTCCACATTTCACACACACAGAGTTAAAATTATCAACTTGCTCGCATAAGGAGATCTTGAATCATTAATTCTGCATGCTCCAAATTACCTATTTAATGCAGATTGCTTGTTGTTCACCTTCATCATATTTCAGTCTGTAGTGAATGTGAGGTGTGGGTTAGTGAAGAATTGTGCGAGTATTAATTTTTCCCGAGTTAGGAAGTAGATGTTCTTGTCCTAGATGAGTAGGTCTACCATGGCAGTTCAATAGTCTAAGGGATTGAGTTTGCTTGAGTCTAAGGAAAATGCTCCTAAAGATGAAATTGAGACACAAGGAGCTCCTGATACACTAAAGAGTAGAAGGGGAGGCCAAAAATTCAAGAAGTATGGTGGCATGAAGAATTACCATCTATAGGGTTGAATTGTTTTAGAAGAATTGGTCAAATACAAAGAAAAAAGGCTAGTGGAATATGAAAAGAATACAAAAAAGGAATGTAAGCATTATAGGGCCTATCTGGGAGGACATAATTCTCCAAGTGAGGCTTCTAATAACCCTTCAAACAGTGAGGGTGACACTGATCCAGAGGGTGATTATTATCCCCTCTCCTTGGCACCATCTAAGGATTTTGACGAGGAGGTAGTGACGGTTTCTCCAATTCCACCATGAGCAAAATGTGGGTGAGTATCTTCTGAGGTTGATGACTCAGGGTGATGACTGTGCCCTATTTTTGTTTTTGGTGATATCGTGCCCCTTTTGTCAAAATTTCCCTATTCAAAATTCATGTGATATCTTGTTTCTAGTGTTGGTGTGGAAAGTTTTTAGGCTGGTGTATTGGAGAAGTGCCAGACTAAACGACCTTGGTAGCATGTATGTTGTTTTCAGATGATATACAAGTTTGTGCTAGAGCTACTAGTAGAGAATCTTCTTTGGTCAACAAGGATGAGGATTCAATGTTGTTGCAACAAACTCTAACTTTTAAGGAGTAATCATGTCCTCATGCAAGGAATATGGAATGTGGTCTTTTACTTTTCATTTTCCTTAATGATTTCATGTAACTAACTGAGGATGTCTTGAATTCTGGTACAAATGAAATGAAATGTAAATGTAATTAATCCTGATGCTTGTTGCTCCCTTGTTCTATAAAAGGGATTTTAGGGCTTATTACAGTGGTCAAATGTTTAAGTCTCAATAGGGTTTTAGGTGAAAGCTAAGTTCAAGAAAGGCACTTTGAATAGAATACTGATAGTAGGTCAATAGTTTGTGAGGGGCATGGAATCTTGTATGTAGTAATCTTAAATGAGTTTTATAGAAATTACTGATATCGAAACAAATCTTAGTATAGAAACAAATACTCTCCTATGTATGTTTCTTACAAGTTATGAATGAGAAATACTAATGGTGTTATCATTTATCTTCAGATGTTCCATTTGAATGTATTATTTCATTTTCAACTTTAATTCAAGGAGTTAATTAGAATGCTTGAATAGGGTTATAAAATTTGTAAGGAATTGCTTAGGATTGATAATAAGTGAGTGTTTCATGCATTGCAAGTTTTCATAAATGCAAAGCAGTATGAAAATAGTCTACCTATCTCTAAATTAAGTAGTTTATATATTACTGATTCTTACATTTGACTCTGTTGCTCCAATTGATGAGAGACTGGTTAGTTTGTTGGAAAATCCTGCATGAAATGAACAAATAGTGTACCTAGCCCTAGACTTAAAATAATACAATATTCATTTAAAATCTTTTCAAGGATAGTGTGGGCTAGGAATATCCCCAATTCCTAGCAAATAGATAGTCATTCATTCAAAGATCCACCAAATCTTCAATGAGATGGGTTTTATTTGCAATAAATAGGAATCAATCTGTGTATAAATGTGTTACTAAGTCAAATACACTTCAAGAAAGCATAATTAGGATCACCCTCCTAGGTTTCACAGAGGCTGAAGTGAAGGAGTAAGGACTACAAAATCCTATACTCGTTGTGTTGGCCACTAACCCTGCAGTTCTTCACTATAAGAGTTGGCTACGTTTTAGAGAATTGCTTGGTTTTGTTGGAAAAATCACCAACAGAAATGGCAACTCTGTTGGGGACTAACTTGAGAAATTTTTGATAGAAGATCATCTAGCCTTAAGAGTCAAGAGTTTGGTGAATTTGAACATCTGGTTCAAATATTGAGAAGTTTTCAAACCTAGAAGTGATTGTGTTGCAGCAATTTCAAATGAATTTACGTGTGACTTTGCTGTGGGAGAAAACCCAAAAGGAAATTCATCTTTAAAGGAGCTTCATACTACTTGAAGTTTAGTCCTCTATAAAGACAGGTGGTGACTTTGTCAAACAAACCTAATGAAGATGTGAAGAAGGCTTCAGATATCAAATATTTCTAGTTAGGAAGAATTTGCATCAGTTGCACATATCCAGGTATTCTTCAGTTCTTGGTTTTCAAGAAAGATAAATCTGTATATGAAAACAATAGTTGTAAGTATTGTAAAAAATTGATTCCCTATTGAGTGATTAAGCACTAAGAAAGGGAAATAGTAGTGATAGGCTTGAATACCTCTATATTACTAGATTGTAGTATCTACTATGAAGTGATGTATGCAATGATTTTGAAGAAAATCATTTAAAAGATCTTAAGCATGTTGAGATAGGAATTTGTATTAGAAAATCTTAAGATCAGGTTGTAAAAGAAGTTTGAAGTACCTTGTGTAATTGAAAATTTAATAGGAAAAGACTTGTAAGGGTATAATAAAATGTATCATCAACCTATGCATTCTTGTGTGGACCCAAATGTAACAATGGTTTATAATCAACCCCTATCATGTAATAAAAGAAATTTCAGCACTAGAAGGCATAGAGCCATAAATTTCAGTGGTATTAATGGTTACACAAATGTTATTACCTCTGACATTAGAGATAATTTACCAAAATTTAGTGGTACAAAGAGTGAATCAACAAGAAAACATCTACAATAATTCAAAAATTTAATGAAAGATTATGAAGTTGATCATGAGGATGTGATCATGAGGTTATATGTTCAGTCTCTGAAAGGAGATTCAAGAGATTGGTTCTCTGATTTACCAACATGCTCTATTTGTTCTTGGGATGAGTTCAAAGTAGTGTTCATGGAGTAGTTTGGTGAAAGAATCAATGATAGTTATGTGCTCAATAAATTTATAAGCATTGAAAAAGAAGAGGACGAGTTGGTTCCAACATTTAACCAGAGATTTACTAAAACATTGAGGGATGTTCTTGAGATTTTGGGACTAAGTGATGCAATGTGTTTGGTTGTTTATTTGGGAGCTTTTGATAATAAGATGAGCTACCTACTAAGAGATAAGGATCCTAAAACCTTGCATCAGGCCTATGGGATAGCCATGAGCATTGAAAAAAACCAGAAATATGGAATGCACAAAGGTCATTTGAATACAAGTGTTTGTTGCCTTGAGGTTCCAAATGTTAATGCTTTTAAGTCAGAAATTGAAAATGAATGTAGGAACACCTACACCCCTATTGCTTCAGCTTACACATCATTCCATAATGTTGATCACATATAGCCCCAAACACATTATCAAGAAACTACATGCATCTGTGATCCTATGGTCTATGTTCAAGCCCTCTCTTGCATAAGGAAACATGAAGGATAATCATCATATGATCTTTATGCAAGATTTATGGATACTCTGTTTACAATTCTTGAGTGTTATAGGCCTGAAAATTTAGAATGCATTGATTTATTTTATGAATCTTATGAACCAAGTTTGAGTGCTCTACCAAAGGAGTTGAAGCCTATTAGGCTTGACCAAGTGTGTGAATAGTTTTCTCTTTTTGAAAAGATTAGAGATGATAATCAGGGAGCTATCATGTTTTCAACCTGTGATGATTGAAAGTGTGAAATAAGTAAATAAGTAAAAAAAACTAAAAACACTTCTTAATGAAACATTATATCAAGATTTAACAACAATTAACTAAATTAAAGTACATAAAACTTGAAAGCGTCTCATTCTTTCCTATCACCAAAGATTTATTAAATCATAGGGGGCTTTCAGATTTGGTAAGCACTGTGACTGTTAAAATTCCAATCTAGAGAATGGAATGATGATAAATGCAATGATCTACTTCTATATGGTGATTTCTAAATGATATTGATGCTACTGTAATCTATTTTGACATGAAACCTGATGGATGGAAGCTATAGTAAAACTAAGATGCAACCATGATTATGATTCTACTGATGCTATGATTTCTATTTCTATGATTGCTTGATTTCTTGATTGCTATTCCTGTAGAGTAAGTTTGCACAAATTTGGGATCCATTCTTTGCTTCAGAAGGTTGTATTTATAGATTTATAGCAACACAATGTGATGGGGCAGCACAACAGAGGCCTGAATTCAATCTGGAGGATTGAATGGTGAGAGATGAAGAAGCTTGAGATAATGAAGGGAATGGTTTCTCCCCATGAAAACATCAGGCCAGATGATAGGAAGAATCAGAGGAAGGAGATTGAGATATTGGTTCCAATTTGGCTCCAAAGCTTTCCCGTGAATGCCAGTTGAATTAAATTGGATATTTGATGTCTAATTTGGTAGGTGAGTGAATAGAGGAAATTTCCTTTATGCCTTTATTTGAATAATTTATGATTTATTCAAATTAGTAAAAGGGAATAAATAATTTAATAAAACAAACTATAAAATTTGTTTATTAAATAAATATAGAAGGGATATGATAATTAAACAACAAAGTATTTAACCTTGTTTAATTAATTAAGATTGAATGATGCAATAATTAAATAACACAAACTATTGAAGTTGTATATTTAATTAAAATTGAAGAATAGGAGAATGAACTATAAATAAATATTTCTATTTATTTACTAGGTAGATGATTTTAATTATGATAATTAAATAAAACAAAGTGAAATTCATTTATTTAATTAAGATGAAAATAATAGAATAAAGATTGAAGAATTTAAGATGAACTATAAATAAATATTTCTATTTATTTAATAGTAGATGAAATAAAGGTTAATTAATCAAATAAATTATATTTATTTAATTATATTCTCTAGACCATTTTTAGGTGTATACATTTTGCCCCTCTTTGAAGTGATGCGTTTACACATTGCTTCAAAGAAAATTTTGTATTGCTGCTACTAGTACCGACAAAAAAATTTAGTATGCCCCAGTTGTTGATTTTTCAGGTAATGATGAATATATGCCCCCTCGGGAGATAAATTGATGAATATTTGATTTTTTTGATTTTTGGAATTTTTGGAATTTTTCTTGATTTTCTAATGATTTTTGATGATTTGATAAAGATTTCGTGATGAAACAATTTATCCCCCGATAAAGAATGTAGAATATTTTCCCCTGGATGAATTTGAATTAATCTCCCCTTAAAAAAATTAATTTATCCCACCAAAATCCCACTTCCAATAATCTATAAAGGTCAAAAAGGTCATTTTCAAACTCATTTGTGCATTTGAGTTTTCTAAATTTGTGAGTTATTTGTGCAATTTGGAGCAAGATGTCGATTCCTTACCACACTCACTAGTTCGAGCGCGTGCGACAACACAACCACCCGGCCACCTATGGACCTTCGGTACGTACCCGTTAACCCCATCATTGTACGTGCATTTCTTGTTTTTCGTGTGTTTTTCAGGTTTTTAAATTTTTGTTTCTTTTAGCGCATTTGCTGCTTGTTGTAGCGCTTAGAACAATTGTTTTAGCACTTCTAATTCTTTAGCACTTAGGTAGAATTTTTTAGCGCTTAAGTAGGATGTTTTAGTGCTTTTGATGTTTTAGTGTGTAGGATAGGTTTTGTAGCACTTTCACTCTCTGTTTTAGCACTTTAAATAGTTTAGTGCGTCAACTGAATAGATTAGCACATTGACCTAATAGAATAGCTCTTCTGATGAAATGGCGCTTTGATCGCCTGAAACAATGCTTTTGACTGATGAAATGGCACATATTATGATTTAGTGCTTTGAGTGCCTATTTTAGAACTTTTAAGTGTTTTAATGGTGCTTATGATATTTTGGCACATAGAAACTCTGTTTTAGCACATCCAAGTCAGATTGATAAAGTTTGTCAAATTTGTCCTTGATTTTGTCGATTTTCAATTGTGTCAGCCATTAGTTTGATATGATTGATGATCCTGATGAAGTAGATGATGTTCAACCTCATGATAGGCAAGGTTTGATGTTTGATTGATGATAATTATCCTCATGATAGGTGAGGAATAATTATAGTTTGATTGATGTATCTCATGATAAGTGAGGTTGATTTGATGTATTGATGATTGACCTCATGATAGGCGAGGTAAAATTTTAAGATTGATGGTTGACCTCATGATAGGTGAGGTTCAATGATATTCGCTCATGAGATTTGATCAAAATTCTCACCAAGAGCTAATTAGATTTGATAGGATATTTGATGTTTGATGATTTGACAAAGAGTAATAACTTTGAATATTTCTTGATAATAGGAGGCGTTGGAGAACCTTCAGGTTCGAGAGTGGTTCCCATGGAAATTTGATTTGATACCACATTTAGCACAGCCTGAGATGACAATCATTGTATGATGTGGATTGGCTTCTCTATTATTCATGCCCTAGATTAGGATTAATCGGGGTCTCCTAATAGCTTTAGCTGAGACGTGGTATAGTGAGCATAACACCTTGCACCTTCCTACTGGTGAGATGACAGTCACCCCTGAGGATGTTTGGTAGATTTTGTGAATTCCCATTGTTGGAGAGGTTGTTGTTTATGATTCTATAGAGCAGGGTGGACTGATTATCTCCGTAGAGTGTTTCAGGATGATGATATTTCTGGGTATTGGATTCCATAGCGTGAGATGGTGGATGCTTATGCCACTCTTCTTACAGTTCTGGCTGGTTTCATTGGCGGGTTCCTTTATCCTGATCGCAGGTTAAAGGGACTTTCTATTGGTTGGGGCCGTGTGTTGGAGAGCATGATTGTACATGGGATGAGATATGATTGGGACATGTGTATGCTTGCCCATCTGTATCATGATTTTCATTTAGTTGTTTATCTTGGAGGTTGTAGTTTGTCATCTGGAGCTACTTTATTACAGGTGTGGGCATGGGAGCACATAGCTGTCATGCATCAAGTGCCAGTGAGATAGAGATCAGTTATGAGACTGTATGTGTACACATATGCAGGTCACCTTACTCAGTCTAGATTAGGTAATTTAGAGCACTCATGGAGAGTGATGGATGATATAGAGTTTGTGACATGGCATCCCTACCTAGATTGTGAGCATTGGGACAAGGATGATATTCAGGTGGATTTTCTCTGTCAGTCTATGATACTGATTGGTTAGACTCATTGGGTGTTAGAGAGATTTTTGATTAGACCAGTGCATAGATAGTATGGTTTGGTTCAGGGTATGCCCCAGGGTGTTGCTCATTACACCGATTGTCAGTTAGATTCTATAGAGTGGGGGCCTAGTCTGTCATATGATGTTGTTCAGGAGTATTAGTTTTTGCAAATGTTAGAGTGGGATATCTATCCTGACATTGTTGAGCCACCTATTACAATAGATAATGCAGAGTATATGGCTTTACATCCTTTTCCATGCATTACTATTCTTGATGAGCCTGCTCCACTACCTATAGAGGAGGATGATGTTGTTGCACATGGTCGTAGGCAGAGGAGAGAGGAGGTTGGTGAGGTTGAGGTGGAGGATGTTGAGAGTGGTGGTGATTAGGGGGATAGTGGTGATGAGGAGGGTAGTGGAGATGAGAGGGGTAGTGATGATTAAAGTAGTGGAGATGAATATGGATTTGACAGTGGAGATGATGCAGGTGGGTCAGGTCCAACCTTAGATGTGCAGGAGCATACAGTGCTTTGTAAGAGGTAAGCAGTGGTAGATCCTATAGAGAAGATGCAGATTGCGAGCCTTCAGGTGCAATTAGAGACCATACAGGCTCAGGGTTTATTGTCATAGACTCAAGCTCAGATGCAGGAACAAACCTAGTCACATGCATAGGCTTTAGCCCAGTTATAGGCTCAGTTGGTTGTAACATAGACATAGATTACAACATTGACAACTGAGAGGGATATCGCTAGGCAGACTACAGGGGTAGCTTAGGCTTAGATTGTATCATTGAAAACTGAGAGGGATGCCACCATATTTACTATAGAGGGGGCTCAGGCTATAGTCAAGA
Organism: Sequoia sempervirens; assembly: GCA_007258455.2. Lineage (NCBI taxonomy): Eukaryota > Viridiplantae > Streptophyta > Pinopsida > Cupressales > Cupressaceae > Sequoia > Sequoia sempervirens. The sequence goes on along the minus strand of VDFB02026320.1, from coordinate 45,886,138 downwards.
GATTGCAGATATCAGCGGATGGTACCACTGTAGTAGATTATATGTGAGAGGTTGTTTGTATTGGTGGGGAGGTGGAGTATTACAAAGGTAAATTCTATGATGCCGTCCCTTCAAAGCAGGGAGTGAGCTACAGGGAGTCTCGATCTGGCAGGACTTGTTCTAGGACTATTAGTGCGGGTGTGACACAGCCTCTCCAAAGAGACCCGAGAGATCCCAATACATATGGTGGAGAGACTGGTCCTGTGATGCCTATACCATCTAGAGCCAACAATACTTAGTTTTCATGATGTGATTCCTCTGTTGTATTTTGAGATGATGATGTACATTCTGATTACAACCATTTTTTGATGATATATCTCTCTTCATTTCAGACATCATTGTATACTTGACATTTATGATTTTGAGATCTATATGATATGCAACATATTTTATCAATCTATTATGTGTTCTATATGATTTTATGATGGATGCATTTATTTTCTATATTCTATATGCCATGTGATGATCTTTATATTATGATGTTATGGATGCAAATTATAATCATGATGATATGCTATGATATTATGTTGTTCTATCTATGATGTGCATTATGATGATGTATGGATGCATGATTTATGGATGTAAATGGGATATGTGCACTTTTATTCTTGTGATATCAAATGCAAATTATGATGCGATGAATGAATGGCGAAAATAATGAATGATATATATCATGATATTTTGAATGTATGATAATAATGTGATGAATAGATAAATGAAGATGCACCTACATAGTGATTTGTATTTGATAGTGTAGACATCCAAATTTGGACACTTAATTTATCCAAATTTATCACTTTTCGTCTAAACATCTTCTTATCCGAGTTAATTAAATAATATTACTATTATTTAATTAATATCTTTAATTCTGCCAAATCCTTAAGGTATTTAATTAATAATTAAATACCTTACCCTCCTTAATCCTCTTTTCATCAAATAAATTAAATAATTATTATATTTATTTAATTCCTCACATGTCATTTTCATCTAATCCTAATCCATTTCCTAATTTCTTCATTAGGGATGTGCACATGCCTAATCCTTGATTAGGATGTGTCACATCCTCCAACTTTTGCAAGTTGGCTTCTAATCCTTATTTATCCTCTAATTACAGATTAATTAAGCCTAATCATTCTCCAAAGAATTTTTAATTCTTTTTTATTCTTCCTAGATTCCCCTCTTTTATATGTGAATTTTTAATTCACATTCCATCATTCCAAGGCTTCTAGAACCTTGGACTTGTCATAATCTCCACATGTGACAAACCTTGGACTTGTCACAATCTCCACATGTGACCAAGTACCACCTTTTTGGAGCCCACCTTTTATCCTCTAGATCCTCCTAGGAATGAATTTTTAATTCACACTTATTTCCCCAACCACTTTTCTTTTTCCCATGTAGATTTTTTAGGAATTCCAAAATTCCTCAAATGTCCCTTTCACTCCCACTTGGGGACAAGGAATTTCTTTTTGAGGAAATCTCCTCACTCCTCAAGGTGCATGTCCTTTTTCCACCTCATGTACCTTCTTGACACCTCATCTCCATCTCATATCCCTTGGCCACTTCACCCTCCACATGTCAATATGTGAGGGCTTGTGGGTTCTCAACTCACCATAGCCCTTCATCTTAGCCTTGTTGGAGCAATCTTGACCATTGAATTCTCTAAAGAATTCAAATTCTCCTATAAATACCCCCTCCTCATGGGAATTTTCAACACTTTTGATTTGAGCAACTACATGCTGCCCATTTGCTTTCCCAAACACTTTGCATTTTCATAACTACATGCTGCCAATTTGAATCCTCAATCATTTACCATCATCTAGCCATCTTTTTAATCATTTGCACCTCCAATCTTGCATTTAGACATTCAAACAATCATCTAAGGAGCACACAAACCAATCCAAGCAAGGGCCAATCAAGGAGAAATCAACAGCAAGGAAGGTGAAATCGTTTGTGTCTTATTCTGTCCATTTTCCTTATTGTTTATCACTCTTTTGGCTAATCTTGAGGTGTCCTTGGTATTTTTTCATTCACCTTTCTTAGTTATTTTGCACATTTAGAGTAGGATAAATATCAAGGTATCACATTTTTGGCACGCCCGGTGGGACCCACACACGGGTCTTGCATTTAACCTCTCTTTTAGGTAAGAATTTTGTAAGAAAAGCTCGCAAAAAGGTGGTAGCGCCCTCTGTAGAAACGTGGTAGCGCCCCACACAGAAACGTGGCAGCGCCCCCGCGGCAGCGCCCCACACAGAAACGCGGTAGCGCCCCGCAGTAGAAACGCGGCAGTGCCCCCGTGGTAGCGCCCCACATAGAAACGCGACAGCGCCCCACAGCAGCGCCCCACGCAGAAACGCGGCAGCGCCCCGTGGCAACGCCCCACACAGAAAGGAGACAGTGCCCCGCAGCGGCGCTCTACGCAGAAACGCGGCAGTGCCCCCGCAGAAACGCGGTGGCGCCCCAAAACAACACAATTTGGAAGGTAAAATAGGCATTTTGGCTTCGTTTTTGCTCTAATTTTTTGTGGTTTTCATGTGATAACTCTCTAACGTTGTTCTGGCAAGAATATTGCTATTTTTTGCTAACGTTTTGCAGCATATTGTGGTGAAATTTGACCAAAGATGAAAAAGAGGACAACTAACATCTATTTGTAGGGTCATCTACATAATCAAACTTTCAAAAATTATCTTTGTTGTTTTCAAACATAGTCTAATTAGGGGGATTAAACCTCATTGTTTGCTGTGGTTGTTTACTTTTGTATTACCCAAGGGGGCATTGATTTGTTTTCACTTTCCCCTTACACTTCGTGTGAGCCTGGGGAGTAGTTGGAAACAGTTAGTGTCTTTTAAGTGACCTCGCTGGGGATTTCATCACCCCGTGGACGATTCCAACCATGCATCGGGCGTGTATATAAAGCGGGAGAACAAAAGTCAGATTCTAATCTGGGCTTAAAGTCAGAATCAAGTGAGCTGCAGTCAGTTTGTGGGTGATACCCCAGGAGGACGTGGAAGAGTTGGTCCGCCCTTTCAAGATCTCGCCGGGGTTCCCCGACCACGCTGCGACAGATTGCAGTTCATGGTTGTGCTCTCACGCATCGGAGTATATCAGACTCCCTAAGCTCAGGCATCCTAGATTAAGACTTTGCCTTGCCATACCCGTAATATTAATCATAGGATTGTGCTTGCTTGAGGTGTTATCTCATGAAAAATCTATCAAATTTTTGATACTTTGGACTTGTTTTATCATTTTGTATCCTTGCCATAGCCTTTGCCATAAAACTCCAACTCGCTTCTTTATCATAGGGTATATAGCCTGCTATAGCTAGCGTTCTCAAGAATGGGAAGACTTCAAGAAGAATACTACTTTGGTGCTAGAGCCATTTCAGAAAGGGCCAGCTTCACAAAGCAAAGAAGGCCTGCTTCATGTAGTTCATTTTATGCAGCGCCCTCTGTTTTACCACAGAAAGTTGACTACGCCCCCCTAACTTCCCGAGGCTGTTATTTACAAACCGTACGTCGAATCAACTTCGTTTAAAAACCAAAGTTGCTTAATTTTTCAAGCTCTATCCAGTGGTACCTTCTATTTCTTCATATCAAGAATTTGACCATCCCAGGGCGGCCACGCCCTGCATCGCAGGGTGGACACGCCCCTAACTTCCCGGGGTTGTCATTTACAAACCGTGCATCAGATCAAATTCATTCAAAAACCAAAATTGCTCAATTTTTTGAGCTCTATCTAGTGGTACATTTTGTTTCTTCCTATCTAATCAAACTAATACATTCCTCTAATCAAATAATCAATCCAAGCACCCCAATCCTATTAAGTTCATCCAATCATAATTATCCAATCAACATCATCTAATCATTTGATCCTATCCAATCAAACTGATCTAGTACTTTAATCAAATTCATCAAATCATCTACTCGATCCAATCATCCATTTACCGAATCCCATCAAAATCAAAATCAATCCCATCGCATCATCCAATCATCCTAATCTGAGCTTTTGTCCAATCCTGATATGAGCATGACCAAAATCCCAATTTGAGCTTTAATCTATTCCCATTCAAAATCTTTTATCCATTCTATTTATCCTTTCACCATCATGAATCCTCATCCTCCATCAATAGTAGTCAAGGGAAACCCTAATTATGTGGACGACGATAACGAAAGTCTTGTCGATCAAGAAGAATATGACATAGATCCTCTTGATGCTATCGTCACTAGTAAGCTTTCTCCACCCACTTTCCACAATCCAATCACCTCTTCCAGTTATCCCACTATGTCTTCATCCATGCCTAATCATGCTCCTTATGCCACCTCTGACAATGGATATCTAGTATCTTCTTCATCCCCATATTTGTCATGTCCGTCTACATCATCCCCTTACACAACATCTACATCCTCTTATCCTCATCTTCCATCCCAATACTCCTATTACAATTCCCCATCCATGTCCCCCTATCCTAATCCTCTTTTCCAATCTTTCCATACTAATCCTACATCCACACCCTTTTACCTTAATCCTACATCCATGTCTCCTCATCCTAATCCACCATCCCAATACCCTTATTATAATCCATCCCCCACATCCTCTTGTCCCACTACACCACCTATATCCTCTTGTCCTAATCCGCAATCCATGTCCCCCTATCTTAATTCACCTCTCCAATATCCTTATCTTAACCCTCCATCCAATCCTAGTCATCCATCTACTCCTAGTCCTCCATCCAATCCTAATCCCCCATTTACTCATGGTCCTACATTCAATCCCATTCCTTCATCTAACCCTAGTCCACCAATCCATAATCCCTCATCCATTTCTACCACCCTAGCCAAGCCAACCATATGCAAGTCTCTCATTTCAGAAGTTCTCCAAGGACTCATGAAAAAGAAGCCATCCCCAACTCCATTATCTCAAGTCGGAACCATGCCATCTAGATCCATCATCCACTACTACCAGTGTGATGAGGACCCTTCTCCATACCACACCTATTATTGATGTTACCACCCCCTAGCACCGATCAAACCATTGAAACCATTGAACCCACTAAATCCATTGAACCCCTACCTCCTACTCCAAGAACCACCAAATCCATCAAAGACACCCAATTCCAATCCACTCCCTCTACTCCTAGATCCACCCAAATCCAATCCACTCCTCCCACTCCTAGTAGCACCAAAACCCATTCCCATGAACCTCATGAATCTTCCAGCCCTCCATCTTCCCCGCTTGAAGAGTCCCAACAAGACTCCATTACCATGCCTTCCGCACATGATGAGTCACGCCAAGAGTCTAATCCAAAGCATGCCAGCATATCCCCTTCTCCAAATCAAGATCCTACCATCCCATCTAGTCCACCTCAAGATCACAGTCCCCCGTCCATTCCATCCCATGATCCCCTTATCATTCAAGCTTCCACTGATCCATCTCCATCTCCATCGCATGAGACTACTACCAAAAATACATATCCTATCATGGCCCCAACTCCCTCTCCTGATGTTGCTATCCCATCATCTCCTTCCCACAATCCCCCATCATCGCCTAAAAATGCTATCCCCACACCGCTTGCATATCCCCTTGGTCCTCTCACATTCCTCCATGGTGGTCTCCTCGCAAAAGAAAAACAAAGCATATACACCAACCCTCCTCTTCCACCTAATAATGAACTCACCTCATTCTTCCAGAATAACAAAAATCCTGTCCTAGATCGAATACTCAAGAGAATGAACTATCAAGGAAAAGGTTTAGGCCTTCATGAGCAAGGTATTATAGAGCCCATCCAAGCTAAAGAACATTTGTATCCGCAAGGTCTTGGATGTACTCACTTCAATGCACTCACAATCCAAAAAATGTTGGTACAACCTCTAGACGCCCCCTCAACGAGCCTTTTTCCAAAGGAAATATCGTGCCTTCCCATCACCCCACCAGATCATATGTGGCCATCCCTCCTCCTCTATCGTATCACCTCAAAACAACCGTCCATCTTCCCCTTCCTCTGCTCCATCCATTTTGGGTCCTTACATCCCTCCATCCACCATCTCCAATCCTCCATCTACCATGCCCTTGTTTCCTCCAGGTCCTATGTCTATTTTGGGCCCCTATATCCCAAAATCACCTCCTCCATCTCGTCCTATCCATCCTTTCATCCATTCATCACCTATCCATTTCATCCATCATAAACATCCTAGTCAGGATCAACAAAGGCACTTACCTAAACATCCTCCATCTACACATAATCCCCATACTCCTACTCCCATCATTCCACATCATCCATTTCCTCACACCCATCCCATTGCTACTAAAAGCACTTTGGTTGTTAAAGAAGAAATGCATCAATCTAAACATCCACATGAATCAAAAGCTTCCCATGTCCCTTCTAAAAGACATGTTAAAGCAAAGCAAAACCAAATCCAAAATCCAAATCAAATCTATAGGCCGCAAAGGCCCACCAAAGCAAAGATCAAAACCATGTGGATCCCAAAGAAAAAAGATGCAACACCATCACATGAAAAATCTGTAAGAACATCCAAAGTCACTAATCCAAAAGCTAATCATACACCCTTTTCATCTCCTAAGTCTGTTTTGGGTCCTTATGTCCCGAAATTCACCATTCCATCTCCTCCATTATCCCCACATTCTCCATCCCTATCTCCTCCATTATCCCCACATTCTCCATCCCTTAATCCTATTATCTTCTCACATCCACCACCACATGTGCCAATGTTGGTCCTGAACACATCTCCCCATCACATATCCACCCCATCATTCTATCCATACCCTTTCCAAGCATCCCATCCATTATCCCATGTATCAACCCCATCAAATCCCTCTAATTCATCCTCATGCATAATCCATTTATCCTAATAAGGTTGTACCAACATCCAATAGTCACTTCAAACATGGGCTCATAACACCTTGATCCTTATCACATGTCTTCTAAATCTGCTTATCCACTTCCTTATCCTTACCCATCTCCTTCTGCATGACATCCAAAAAATCCAAAAAAGTCCAAAAATTCAAAAATTCAAAAAAAAAAATAGTAAAGAGAAATAATTAGTCCAATAGTGAAAACTTGGCAAACAAGCACCTTGGATAAGTACCATGATGAAAACCTCGTAACAAAGGCCATGTAAATCCCCATCTACACTTGGGGCAACTTCTGATATGCATTCCTCCATCCGCTATGCCTTTATGACCCGCCTTCCCCTATATGTCATAAATCCCCCATCCCACCTATCTTCCGTGATCCTACCATCATATCCCATTTATCTCCCTTTTCCCTCCATCCTTCTTGTGATCTTGATCAAAAATAGGGGCACCTACCTATGCATGCTTTGGACACCTATTGGTATACATCCCCTTCATCCATGCTCTATCATATTCCTTAGTCACCCATCCTATCCTCATCTAGTTATCTCCTTTATCTTCCCATCCACTTGTTTTCCATCCCTCATGCCTCCTCATATATGACATATCTAGAGTGGGGGCATTTGCTTCCTTTGTGACATAGTCCTTGGAGACATCATCTATCACAACATCCCTTCATCTCCCTATCCATCTATCACAGCATCCTTTCCATCTCCCCATCCTTTTCTTCGTATCCCTTTCATCTCCCAATCCTTTTGTCCCTATCCATCTATCACAACATCCCTTCTATCTCCCCACCATTTTTTTCATATCCATCTATCCTAGCATCCCTTTCATCTCCCAACCCTTATATTCCCATCTATCCAAACAACCCCTTCCATCCCCCATCTCTATATCTCTATCCATTCTTTCATCTTTATCCTCATACCATCTCACAATCCCTTGTCACTGGTATCTGGCTATAGGCCTCCCCTCCATGCAACCCAATAACATTTATCTCATCGTCATCACCCCTGCTTCTCTTGTACATCTTTCCAATCCCCTATCACTTTTCATCCCTCATCTATCTATCATATCATCCTCCCAAGTCATTTTACTGCTTTGGATAACTATCCCATCCCTAAGCTTTATGTGATCATTATCATCCTATCCAATCCAACAGGTCTATCCTATTTTGTCATCTCGGTCCCATCTTTTTATCCACTTATCCTATCATCTTGTCATCCTTTATCCATTGTTTGCCTTTGGTCTAATCGAACTACGTTGCCCATGCGCTTTCATGTAGTCAAGGTCGATCATTTGATCCACCCCCGGGGTTCCATCATCGATCTTCATTGTCCACTTTGCTCTTCTATCATCTACCATCAGTCTTTCTCCTTTTGTCCATCCTATCTTTACCATCCATCAAGGTCTCCATCTTGGTCAGTCGTCAGCCTTTTATCGAACTACGAGGGCTCTGCGCTTTTACGTAGGCAAGGCTAATCTTTGATCGGCCTCAAGCCCCTAGGTCTTTAGGGTGTGTCAGTTTCATGTCTTGTCTTCCTTGTGTCGTGTCATCAAGCTATGCCCTTATCTAGCCAGTTCTTCACAAATGAGATCCACTTGTATCAACAAATCCACTCAATTTTAAACATCTCGCGTCATAACGATCTTTTAGTATCCATCATCTTTGGTCTCAATAGGATGCATCCTTCCTAACAGACCTCATCAATCCCATCTATCCCCGTGATCCTATGGCAAAGGACATTTGAAATTGATTGCGATCTTTTAATGTTTTTGGCTTTTGTTTATCATTTGAACTCCCTATCATCACTTGTCAAGGCCGCCATGATCTATCATATTATGGCGTGTTTTGATTGGTCCACATAGGGGCATATCTTATTCTTTTGTTTGATTGTGTCTTCTTGGTTGTCCCACGTAGTACCCGCCAAGATCCCCGAGGTCTTGTGTTATGCTGGGGCATCCTTTCGTGCTTGTGGTTATCTCAATACCTAGCCCAACCAAGGTCTTTGTGGCTTTGGGGTGTTGGGATAGCCTTCTTGTCTGTTGTGTTTATTTCATGCATTAGACACTATTACGCCTTGGTTCCACATACCTTGGCACTTGGTGTCTTATGCTATAGCAAAAATCAGTGCTCCAAAGATGGCAAATTGCATTAGGATTGCATCTCATTTTCCATTCTATCGTCTTGCATGTATCCCACCATCCATTCATCCTTCATCCTTATCTCTATCCAATCTCCATCCATTCTACTTAGCCCGAATCATCTAATCATCTCCTTGGTCTTGTCCCTAGTCTCGTTACTAGCCTTGACCCATCATCATCATCGGGAGGTATTCTTCCCTATCCTTTAGTGGTATTTTGGGATGTATCCTTCCCTCGTCAATACCACTCAGTGGGATGTATCCTTCCCTATCCTCATGTTGTTTCGGGATCCTTCATTCCCTCATTGACAACACTCCATCCATCATCAACCCATTTTGGCTTGTACCTTGACTGAGGCAACATCACTTTTTGTCCTCAAATCCATTTGTGCTTCATCCATTTCCATATCACTTACTCTCTTCCCCATCACCTTGCATCATCTTCCTCATCTCCCCTTGCATCACATCATCTATTTCGAGAGCACACACGTGTTCTCTTCAACCCGCATGTCCTCTCGAGGGGGCATCCTTCATCCCTAATTTTATCATTTTCTTTTTCCCTTCCTAGTCACTCCTTTGATGACTGGGGCATCTTTCCCAATCTAACCATCTTCTTCTAGGTTCTATATTTTAATATTCTTTGAAATCATGCTACTTAACACCATCTCAAAGAGGGGCAAAATGTAGACATCCAAATTTGGACACTTAATTTATCCAAATTTATCACTTTTCGTCTAAACATCCTCTTATCCAGTTAATTAAGTAATATTACTATTATTTAATTAATATCTTTAATTCTACCAAATCCCTAAGGTATTTAGTTAATAATTAAATACTTTACCCTCCTTAATCCTTTTTCATCAAATAAATTAAATAAATATTACATTTATTTAATTCCTCACATGTCATTTTCATCTAATCCTAATCCATTTCCTAATTTCTTCATTAGGGATGTGCACATGCCTAATCCTTGATTAGGATGTGTCACATCCTCCAACTTTTGCAAGTTGGCTTCTAATCCTTATTTATCCTCTAATTACAGATTAATTAAGCCTAATCATTCTCCAAGGAATTTTTAATTCCTTTTTATTCTTCCTAGATTCCCCTCTTTTATATGTGAATTTTTAATTCACATTCCATCCTTCCAAGGCTTCTAGAACCTTGGACTTGTCACAATCTCCACATGTGACCAACCTTGGACTTGTCACAATCTCCACATGTGACCAAGTCCCACCTTTTTGGAGCCCACCTTTTATCCTCTAGATCCTCCTAGGAATGTGAATTTTTAATTCACATTTATTCCCCAACCACCTTTCCTTTTCCCATGTAGATTTTTGAGGAATTCCAAAATTCCTCAAATGTCCCTTTCACTCCCATTTGGGGACAAGGAATTTCTTTTTGAGGAAATCTCCTCACTCCCCAAGGTGCATGTCCTTTTTTCCACCTCATGTACCTTTTTGACACCTCATCTCCATCTCATATCCCCTTGGCCACTTCACCCTCCACATGTCAAGATGTGAGGGCTTGTGGGTTCTCAACCCACCATAGCCCTTCATCTTGGCCTTGTTGGAGCAATCTTGACCATTGAATTCTCTAGAGAATTCAAATTCTCCTATAAATACCCCCTCCTCATGGGCATTTTCAACACTTTTGATTTGAGCAACTACATGCTGCCCATTTGCTTTCCCAAACACTTTTCATTTTTATAACTACATGCTGCCAATTTGAATCTTCAATCATTGACCATCATATAGCCATCTTTTTAATCATTTGCATCTCCAATCTTGCATTTAGACATTCAAACAATCATCTAAGGAGCACACAAACCAATCCAAGCAAGGGCCAATCAAGGAGAAATCAACAACAAGGAAGGTGAAATCGTTTGTGTCTTATTATGTCCATTTTCCTTATTGTTTATCACTCTTTTGGCTAATCTTGAGGTGTCCTTGGTATTTTGTCATTCACATTTCTTAGTTATTTTGCACATTTAGAGTAGGATAAATATCAAGGTATCACAGATAGTTTTCTGATGAAATTTTGTGATGCAATACATAAAATGAAGAAATGACATGATTAATGCAAATTATATGATTTAAATGATAAATAATTGTTTTTAAATGTATGGAATGAAAATGATTATGAAACTATATGATAATGATGATGTTTTTGTTAATTCCAAGTATACTCAATCCATTAATGAGAAAAGATAACATCGTCTTTGAATGATTCACCAATTTTGTAACAAATACTCTGTAGATGTAACACTATTATGAATGCAATCTATTTTACCATGAAAATCTACATGCAAACATTGGCATCTTAATAGTCCTTTTATTGTGCTTTGTATCATCATGGAGCTTTTAAAATGTTGAAAGTGAGTACAAGTGTCAATGGAATAATGTAAAACAATGATGACCTGAGTAATACTTTCATGATTTTTGATATTGCAAGCGAACACAAGCATCGAGGTATAATTAAACCGAGATGACCTAAGAATTTCTTGCATAAAATAGACAAGAATCAATCACTTTCCTATGTGAATTCCGAATTTCATCCATGATACTTTGTAGAGCACTTCCCGCAACAATTCACATAATAATAATGATTAACTCACATATAGTAGATAAAAAAAATACCATTCTTCTTCCTAGCTTCTCTAGTTGAATAAATCATCGAGGAGCTCCAAAGTAATGATAACAAAGATAAAAAAAATACAACATATCCAACCTTTACTTCAACCATTATTCGGATTAGATCATCCATCCTGATTTTATGATGTTTTTGGGATTTTCGAGAGTTTTGACCAAAGACCTAACCTAAAGACCTATCCTAGGGGCCTCGGGGGCTGATCAAAGATTAGCCTTGCCAATGTTATGCATGCATAGACCATGTAGTTTGACTGACACAAACTCTATTTTTGACTTTTTTAGACTAAATTTTTGACTTGTTTTTGGAGTTTCCATCGTGATATGGTTGTCCAATGTGTTTCAGATGGTGATTGATGTTCAATGTTGGGTTGTGTTTCGATCATTGTTTTTTGTTGCATTTTTCTTCCTACTATTTGTCCATTTGATTAAGCTCAATTTTATTGCCCCTACTGAGGTCTAGATGTTGCCCCCAAGCTATGGTGTGAAATGATCACTCTTTTCCAGGATATGTACATGATGTTGTTCTTTCAAATATTAGATGGTAAATGATGGAAAAAGTGAACGACTGAATCATGCATCCAATTGATGGAGAAGCTGGTTTAAATCACAAGTAGCGCCCGCTTCTAGATTTTCACTATTTGTTTTTATTGCACTTTTTCAGACTTTATGATTTCTTTTTCTTATATTTTTCTCTTCTTTTGATTTTTTTTTCTATTTTTTCTATTACCAAGATGCTTGTTTGCCATATTTTCATCAAGGTAACCATTTTTAGAAACTAATCTGTGCACTAGGTGATTCAAGCATAGAATTTTTTGAGATGGATACTATTGATTGGTTCATCAAACAGATCCCCTTCAGGTGTAGATACCTGATAGGCTCCAAATCCATAGACCGATATGATGACAAAGGGACCTAGCCAGTTAGGTTCAAACTTCCCTTTCTTTTCTATCCTACTGATTTCTAGGGTTTTCCTTTAGGACCAAGTATCCAACCTAAAAGACTCTAGCTTTTACCCTATGATTGTAGCTTCTTGAAATCCTTTGTTGATATGTTGTCAAATGGTTCACAGCTTGTTGACGATGCTCATACAATAGTTCTAGCTCTTGGAGTCTAGAGACTCTATAATCCTCATTTGTAATGATACCCCTTAGTGAGACATGGAGTGATGGAATCTCCACCTCACTATGTAGTATAGCCTCTGATCCATATATCAAGGCATATGGTGTAGCTCCTTTTGGTGTTTTGATGCTGGTTTTGTATGCCCATAGAGTAGGATTTAACTAAACATGCCAATCACGTCCAACATCGCTGAAAATCTTCTTTAGGATTTTTAGAATTGTTTTATTTGAGGCCTCTGCCTGGCCATTTCCCCGAGGATAGTATGGTGTTGAGAAGCGATGTTGGATATGAAATTTCTCACACAAATCCTACACATCCTAATTCTTAAATGGTAAACCATTCTCTATGACAATGGATTGAGGTATGCCATACCTACAGATGAGGTAATCTAGTATGAAAGATGATATTTGTTTCCCAGTGATTGTTGTTAAGGGAACCACTTCTATCAATTTTGTAAAGTACTCTGTTGCTATGATTATGAACTTGTGTCCATTGGATGAAGACAGATTGATATTTCCTACTAGGTCCAATCCCCACTGACAAAAAGGCCATGTTGATGTGAAAGGGTGTAATTCTTGCACCGGTGTAGGAATAAGATTACCATGTATCTGACATTTTTGGCATTTCTTAACAAATTGAAAGGACTCCTTCTCCATGTTCAGCTAGTAATACCCCAAACGAAGGAGTTTCTTGGCTAGGGTTAGTCCACTTGAACGAGTTCCACAAATACCTTCATGAACCTCATGTAAAGCTGTCTTAGACTCGTTATGTTCTAGATAATGAAAAAGAGTACCATCTAGACCTCGAAGGTAAAGTATGTCAGCGATTAGGGTGTGTCGTGTGGATTGACAAATAAAATTGTGTTTATGGTTTCTGGAAAGATCAGGTGGAAGGACATTGTCTTTCAGGTAGGCGTAGATCTTTCCATAAATGGAGGGTTGACTATCATCTAAATGGAATATGATATGAGATTCTAGATTATCATAAGTGGGATCAGACACTTGTTCTACCATAAAATCATAATGACCTTGCCTTTTTGGCAATTGTGAAAGAGAAGAAATTGTCGCCATAGCATCTGCAACTTTGTTTTCTGCCCTTGGAATATATTCAAACTTGACATCCACAAAGTACTTTTTAAGATCATCTATCAGCTTCTTATATGGCATCGATTTCTCATCTTTCATCTAATATTCATCATTCATCTGATAAATGACTAGTTGTGAATCTCGATATAGTTGCAGCTCTCTAACTTTCCATTCAATTGCTACTTTGATACCGATAATCAAAGCCTCATACTCAGCTACATTATTGGTACATGGAAACATGATTCTATACGACCTTGGGATGGTGTGCCCCTGAGGTGTAACAAATAGAATGTCGACACGAGCTCCACATTGTGTGAGTTACCCATCAAAATAAAGCCTCCATGGTTGTGTTGTCACTATAAGAATATCTACATCAGGAAGCTCAATGTTCATCAGATGATTATCTACTAAAGGAGCATTAGCTAATTGATCAGAAATCACTTGAACTTTGATGGCTCTCCTATCCACATACTGGATGTCAAATTCACTCAAGAGCATGACCCATTTGACTAATTTTCCTGTTAGAGAAGCCTTGTTGAGTAAGTATTTTAACGAATCAATCTTTGCAATGAGCTTAACTATGTGGGTCAACATGTAATGCCTCAACTATTGGGTAGAAAATACCACTACTAAGCATGCTTTCTCTATGAATTTGTAGTTTATTTCATAACCATTTAGAGTCCTGTTGATATAGTAAATGGCTTGTTTCTTTCCCTCTACATCTTCTTGTACTAGTAGAGCTCCCAAAGAAATGTTTGTTGCTGCAATGTATAATAAAAATGGTCTCTCCTCTATCGGTGGCATCAATATGGGAGGTGACATTAGATATTGCTTTATCTGATTGAAGGTTGTCTCACATCCCTCATCCCATTTGAAAGTCACGTTCTTATGTAGTAGATGATTAAATGGATGAATTTTATTTGCTAACTGGGAGATAAATCTCTTAATTGATTATTGTAAGGAAAGCTAAGGTGTGGAACAAACTCTCCTAACATCAAAACGTCAGGGAAGAATGCAGAGATACTTTTAAATTTTCAATTACAGTCCAATTAAGATACACTTGAAAGCAATAACAAAAACAAAGAAATAATCATACACAGATGAACACCAAATTTACGTGGGAAAACCCTTACAGGAGAAAAACCCACCACACCAAGAAAAGCCCCTTTGTATTACAGTAATGGAAATTACATAAAGAGATCAGACTTATCTTTCTGATGTCAATTTACAATAGCTTAATCCTTGATCAACCTTGTACAAAACATTCAAGATATAATACACTCAAAATTGAATTCACACTGATCATACATTGAACTATTCATCTAACTATTCATGCAACCATCAAACCAAACAACATCTGCAATTCTTGAGTATATCCATGACGCCCATGGTCTGTCGATCTTCCTCTTAGTAACGGCCGCAACAGTCCAACTACTAGTGGTTCCCATTTTTCTTCTCTGATTGGTCATAGACTCACCACATAGGATAGTCATCCCTCAGTCAAAGGCGTTCAACCTGTGTCGCATGTCGGTGAGACACTAACTGTGTCTCCCTGATGCCACAAGAGCAATTGTAGTTATTGCCAAGAGTCAACCCCATCGGAAAGACGTTATATTGAATGCAAATCCACCTTGTGAAGATCTATTAGCAAGAGTTTAACTATTGGTGAGAGTCATACCGATGTTCACAAGTCACATTGACCTCAGCATTGCCATCGGTGAGACTATCGCTACTTGCTAAGAGATCACACCGAGCCTTCCAATCATACTTAAATGTTCCACTGTCGGTGAGACTTTGTTTATCACTAAGACTTCATACCGAAGCCTCCATGTTACCCCAATACCACCTTTCGCTAGGAGTCATACCGAAGACATCCGATAACAAACACATGTTGCATTGTCGGCAAGACTTACCGCTATTGTTTAGAGTTCTTACCAAAATCTTCAAGTCACCCCGAGATTAGCTTTCGACAAGAGTTATATCGAAGATAGCTCACAACATCTATGAGACAAACACCCATCACCAAGACTTCATACCGAAGCCTTCAAGTTATCCCGATGACTCTGAGTGTAGCTGTTCGGTGAGAGAACCAATAGTCAACAAGAGTTCTTGCTGAGTCTTTCACGTCACTTTGGTAGCTCCGAGTGTCTACTTATCGGTGAGACATACCACCTATCACCAAAACTTTATACCGAAGCCTTTGTGTTACTCTGATGACTCCATTCACCATAAGTCTCCCTGATAACCTTTAGGCATCAACCTGTCGGCAAGACCAATCCACTTGGCAGAGGGTTACAATGATCATCATGTCATAGTGATAGGTCCATTCGGCAAGATTGAAACAAGGTCTCAGTGACTAGAAATTTTCACAAGGTTCCAAAGCTGCTAGTCAGCCAGACAATATGGATGTCACACCGACTTGGCTCTTTCAGAGGTTTCAGCCTGTGAGATTGAGACACATATTTCCAAAAATCTCCCACTTGATGAAGATCACATAGGTACCTCCAGAGCACAACAAAACTACTGAAATTCATGGGAACTAAGGCCCATCGAACTGGCACACCACCTAAACTTGTCTATGCTCACTAGCTTTGTCAATGTATCTACAACATTCTCTAGAGTATCCACTTTTTATAAAGAGACCTTTCCATCCTCCACCATATCTCGTACAAAATGATACTATACATCTATATGTTTTGTCCTGGCATGGAAAGTAGGATTCTTTTCCAAAAAAATAGCACTCTGACTGTCATAGTAAATAGTTATTTTCCCTACATCAAAACCAATGTTAGAACACAAACGTCTTAACCAGATTGCTTCTTTACAGGTGTGTGTTGCTGCCATGTATTATGCCTCTGTAGTGGACAAAGCGACTATAGCCTACTACTTACTCATCTAACTCACTGCACCACCATTCAACATGAAAATATATCCACTAGTGGATCTTCTGCTGTTAATTTCCCCTGCCCAATCAGAATCCACATAGCCTCGAATACTGAGAGTCCTCTGTGATTCAACCAAGTTCCCATGGTAACACAAAGCATATTCTGAAGTGCCCTTAAAATATCTAAACACTCTCTTCACAACATCCCAATGTGTCCTTCTAGGATTAGCCATAAACCGACTAAGTACTCCCACTGCTTGGGAAATGTCTGGCCTTGTACATACCATTGCATGCATTAAACTGCCAACCACACTAGCAAAAGACACACTGGTCATGTCCTCCATCTCAGTAGGAGATTTTGGACAGTCTTCAACATATAGCTTCATTCCCTACAAAACTGTAACAACTAGCTGCTTGTAATCATTCATTCAAAATCTCTCTAGAAAAGTCTTAATATGCTTACTCTGACTGAGAAAAAGTTTTCTATCCTTCTTGTCCCTTGTTATTTCCATTCCCAGGATATACCTTTCTGCACCAAGATCTTTCATTTCGAACTTTGCAGACAACTGAGACTTAAGATCAGAAATCATTAACTTACTATTGCCTATGAACAACATATCATCAACATAGAGAGCAATAATAAGAACTTGATCACTTTCAGCTTTGTAATACATACAATGATTGAATTTTGATCTTACAAATCCCAATGACAAAACAAAAGTGTCAAACTTCTGGTACCACATTCTAGGAGATTGCTTTAATCCATACAGAGATTTATTCAACTTGCAAACCAGTTTTTCTTTACCTTTCCACAAAGTGCTCGGGGGACATATAAATCTCTTCTTCAAGATCACCATGAAGAAATACTGTCTTCACATTGATTTGTTCAATCTCTAAGTCATACGTTGCTACAAGTGACAAAAGAAATCTGGTAGATGTCACCTTAGCTACAGGAGAAAAAATTTCTCCATAATCAATTCCCTCTACCTGGGAATAACCCTTCACAACCAACCTCGCCTTATATTTTTCCACACTACCATCTAGACCTATTTTCTTTTTAAATACCCATTTGCAGCCCACAACTTTTTTCCTTTAGGCAAGGGCACCAAACTCCAAGTATCATTCTTTTCTAATGATGCCATTTCTTCATTCATGGCTTCCAACCAAGAGTTTGAATTAGACATTCTAAATGCCTCTTTCACAGTCCTAGGCTCATTAGTGCTAGAAATTAAAGCATAGGCACAAGTAGAATCTATCAAAGAGAACATATACCTATCAGGTTGCTTTCTTTCACAAGTTGACCTCCTCACTTGCTGAGGCTAAGGTTCTTCTTCTTCTTCAGAACTTTCAGAACTACTTGAGCTCTCCTCAGTTTCGGGTACATTTTGAATTTTCAATTCCTCTTTATTTGGTGTTGGAGGAATTTCAACTACATCCTTTTTGTTTTCTGATTTTGTCTTTGACTGTAGATCCAAGGTAGAAGGCTTCAACTCATGAAAGATAACACTTCTGTTGTACATAACCTTCTCCGTATCAGGATTCCAAAGCTTGTATCTTTTTATGCCAACACTATAACCAATAAAAATACATTTGACAACCTTGTTCTCCAATTTAGATCTTTTTTCATACGACACATGTGCATATGCCTCATAGCCAAAAAGTCGAATGTGTCTTAAAGAGGGCTTCTTACCAGACCATGCTTCCAAAGGTGTTTTCTCAACAAAAGCAGAATTCAGAGAATGATTTATCAAGTAACATGCTGTAGCAACTGCCTCAGCCCAAAAATTCTCCTCCAAGCCAACACTGCTCAACATACTTCATGCTCTTTCCATCACTGTCCTATTGAACCTTTCTGCAACTCCATTTTGCTATAGAGTATAAGGTGTATTTTTATGTCTTTTAATCCCATGATATTTACAGTACCTATTGAAATCGTCAGAACAAAATTCACCTTCATTATCAGTCCTTAACATTTTATTTTTCTTCTAGTCTGATTTTCTACAAGGTTCTTAAATTCTTTAAACTGACTGAACACTTTTGATTTACTTTTCAAAAAATAAACAAATGTTTTTCTCGAATAATCATCAATGAACGACACATAGTGCCTTGACTTAGAAAAATAAGGAACATTCACTAGACCAAAAACATCAGAATGTATATAATCAAACAAACTAGAATATTTGTGAGGACTGGAATAAAATTAAACACGGCGCTGTTTACCATATATACAATGTTCACAAAACTCAAATTCGAGGTTACAATCTTCAAGCCCCTCAACCAAGTTTTTATTCTTCAAATTTTTTAAAACTTTTTTTCCAATGTGGCCTAGCCTACGATGCCAGAGCATAGTCTTTTCTGCTAGAAGTTTAACTTCCATAGACTTTACACTATCAGGAATTTCTTCCTCTTTTCCTCCATGAGTAGCTTTTTGTGACTTGGCAGAGACACTATTGCATTGCACAACATGTGCATCAAGCTTATACAAATTACCAACACGAGCACCTCTTGCTAGAACCATAGAGCCTCTAGTCATCTTGCACCCATTTCCAAAGAACGTGACTTGCACTCCAATATCATTCAGCTTACTAATAGAAAGTAGATTTCAAGCCAGACCTGGTATATGCATTACATTATTGATTCCCTTCACTTTTCCACGACCAACTATTTCCAATGATGAATCACTTGCCAAATAAACCTTTCCACCATCATAGTTTTCATACTTTGTGAACCAGTCTCTATGAGATGTCATGTGGAAAGATGTTTCAGAATCAATCAGCTAGACATCATCTGAAGCCTGCGTATCCAAGGCTGCAATGAAGGCATTTGCATCACTCTGAGAAGAATCATTGTCAAAAGAATACTTATTCTTATTATTTTTCTCCTCTTTACAATCCTTTCAGACATGAATAGGTTTCCCACAATTCAACACTTCACCTTGGACTTCTTGCCAGGAGACATTGATCTCCCCTCTGATTTCGATTTGTACTTCTTGTCCTTCTTCTTGCCTGTATCTTTCGATCTGCCTCTAACAACAAGAGCCTCCTTCGCCATCTCAGAAGATTTCCTTCTCATGTCTTCTAATAACAAAGAAGCAACAACATCTTCCATCTTAAAAGTGGATGTCATACTCCCAATAGCCATCACCAAGTGATCTGAAGAATTTGGCAAAAAACATAATAATAGTATACAACGATCCTCTTCATCAATCTTCATGCCCACAGATGTTAACTGTGCAATCAACATGTTGAATGCATTCAAATGATCAGTAATAGATCCTCTTTCCTACATTCTCAAAGAGTACAACTTCTTCCCCAAGAATAATTTATTCACTAAGGACTTTCCCTGATAAATAGCTTCTAGTCTTTTCCACAAGGAAGATGCAGTCTTTTCTTTATGAACATTCAGAAGAACAGAGTCTGCTAAATAGAGCCTTATCAGCCCCTTTGATTTTCTATATGCAAGGTCCCAATCCTCTTGTTTCATGCCTGTAGGCTTCGTTCCAGACACAACAATCCAAAGATCACGATCAACCAAAAAATCTTCCATTTTAAGTTTCCACAACTCAAAATTGCTGCTATTGAATTTCTCAATTTCAATCTTTCCTGACGTGCTTGCCATCTTAACCTGTAATTCAAATTACCAAATTTCTACAGTGGAATTTAATGCTATTATGAATTCCAAGCATCCCTTGCAAGAATCTAAAGAAGTCAAGGCAACACTTCAATATTCTACTTTCAGTGAAGAGTATGAAACCTTGGCAATTTGGGCATTGGCCTCACAAGGGAGAAAGCCAAATATTACAGACATCAATCCAAATTTCAGAGGGGGATTAACAATAAAGAGAGCTTCAGAAATCTCAACCACCAAGGCCTCTAGTTTAATCATGAAGGTGGCCAAATTGGCCCAAAAGATTGCTGAAAGGGAGGAGGCTGAAAAGAAAAGCCTAATGGAGAAGTATAACCTTTTGATTGAAGAATATTGCAAGATGCAACAGAGGAATGTTGAGTCTCAAATTGAGGTGGAAAGGTTCAGGTATAGACAGATTGGGGAGACATCAAGTGCCCCAGGGACCAATACATTACCTTCCACAGCAGGGTCAATGCCTCTTGCTTCTCCAATTGTTTCCACACTAGGGTCTCCCAGTCAGAATCCTGCCTTCACCTCTTCTTTAGAGGAAATTGATGAAGAAACATAGTGCTCTGTTGATCTTACAAAGAAGAAGCTCTTGCAAAGAATTGATGAGTTACAGGCATCTTTGAGGGTAAGTGAGGAGGGATCTCTTTCAAAGAAAAAATATATTGTTACTACTGTTTTAAGGCATTTGAATGAAAAGGTTGATAATAAATTGCTATCGATACATTCTTTATATTCTTTGCTATTAAATGTAATAAAGAATATTGATAGGGATTAGGAGGTAGTGATACCATTGATTGAAAATTGGATCCCTAGGGCCAGTGATCTGGATGTCATGTATAAGGCCTCAAGGTTTGATACAAACAATAGGCCCCAATCATTAAAGCCTACTCAAGTGTTAGTAAAATCATTGCAAGGTTTTCAGACCTTACAAGATGACTTGAGTAGGAAGATTAGGGAGTTGGTGTAGAATTTCAATGATTGGGGTAACATATTGTTACTTGATATAATTGATGAGCAGGGGAAAATCGGGTCATTCCAGCAGTGGCAGGGTTAGGTAGGTGAGGTCATCAATGATCAAATTAAATTAATTTGTGATTAATCAAATTATAACTTGTTGGTGAGCTGTATGGATAAAATCATTAGTACCAGCTCATTTTTGGAATCTTTTGAAAGAGATGCAAATTAGGTAGCAGTAAAACACACACCTTATAATGCTAAGGTGAATAAGGTAATTAATTTTGACTGGTCGACTGATGAAGAATATCAGGGGTGGGTAAATAAATATTTGACTGAGGAGGAAAAAAAGAATGAATTACTAACGGGTGGTAAATTAGATGCTGTAGTTACAACGGTCTCCGGTTTTGCTTTGATGGCAGTCTCGACGTGGGTTTCTTGTGGTTTTTTGTTGTTGCCTCAATTTTCCTTAGCTGACATGATGAATGAGAATATTCTCCAGGGTGATGGTTGTAACAATTTTTGGAATATCACCAGATGCTAATTTTGGATGGTGACATGTGTACTTTTTGGCCCGATGCTTGTTTTCTCCTTCATTTTCTATAAGAAGGATTTCAAGGCTAGAAGTATGGGTTAGCAAGTTAGATAATTTTTGGTTGAGTCTAGGTGAAGTTGCAGATCAAATTGTAAAGTCTGATGGTTTTAGAGAGAAATACAATTTAGGTTATGAGTTATTCTGTAATCGATTTTGAATTCATGGGGATTTAATGTTGTATAACAATACTAGCATTTGAGTTGAAATGATAAATTCAAACTCATGTCTCTCCACTGTACATGCATATCCGAATTTTGAATAAGATGACTAAGGGTTGTTTCATTCATCTCGTTGTTGTGGTGTGTATAATCCTTATTTTAGCTTTAATTCAAAGAATTAATTAAAATGCTTGAATGAGATTATAGGCAGATATGTTCTATATAAGGATTTGATAAGTAGTATTGGGTGAGAATGGATACTAATGAAATTGTAATGCAATATTGTCAAGGATCTTATATATTATGTATTAAATCTGTCATAAACCTTTAGATGCTTATGAATTTGACTCCTGTAATGGATATATGGCACTGATCTAAGCTGTACTTATTTGTATAGTTCAATAATTTTTTGTCTTTTCCTAGAGCTTGCTACAAATTGCAAATTAATGACTATATTTTACTATGGATTGTGTTGTAGTTATCTCATGCTCGACATAGTTGATATTATTGGTGAACAACCAATTTTATTTGATATTATCCTATTGTGTTAAAATATTCAATGGGATTATCTGTTATGTGTTAATGTTGTTTATGATATTGGTGCACAGGTTGTAAACACATTAAGGGATTACCCTCTAGGGTTTTGTAGAGCCCAAAGTGTAGGAGGATTTTTAAAGTCCTCGTTAGTTGGTCCAGGTCCTTCGAGTTGCCCTTGATTGGAATTGGCAATCCCATAGGTAGATTAGAAGACCAACTTGGTTACAGTGTAAAAAATAAACCATTAACCCTTAAACTCTAAACCCTTAAACCCTCTACCCTCTATCTCTCTCCCACTCTAAACTCTAAACCTTTCCTTGTATTCTTTTATAATTTTCATTATTCTTATTTATTTTACACTTACATTTACAAATACACATACATATGCATTTATTGTTTTTATTTATTTCTCATGTAGTTTAATAGTTTGATCGATTTCATATTAAATGTGTTGAAGACTTTACAATTTCAATTACTTTAATTTATGGATATGTTGTATCTATAACACTACAAAACCATATTCTCTTTGCATTTACACTTTCATTTAGAAATACATATTTATATACATAGATATAGATTTATTTAAAGATATGTTGCATTTATTGTTTTAGAAGAGCATCCAGTAATTGCATTTACATTTACATTTAAAAATACATATACGTACATACATACATACACACACACACACATATATATATATGTGCATGTGTGTGTGTGTATGTATATCATTTATATTCAGTGTTCAGAAACAACCCATTAGGTTTGCACATGGATAAAAATTCATAAAATCAAATCTCCCATACATGTTTTATTGAAACCTAGGCTTGAACCTCTCATTTCACATGTTTTTCTTCACAAAACTCTTGAGGACAATAGCTATACCTTCTTTATTTCTCATCCTACACCCTATTAATGCATCCTACAATTATAACAGTATCCATGGGGCCTCTTACACAATCTACAATAATCACAAAAAGTGTAAGAGCCCCTTTATATCATGTTTGGACTAAAAAACCCTCAAAAACAAGGTAACCGGGTTGTATGCAAAGAAATAAAACTTTCTAATTCAAATCAATGCCTTAAGCCCTCAAATCAGATTAAAATCAAAGCTAACACATATCTTCATGACTTGGAATTGATTTCACATCAAAATATGGCTGCATGTGACCGTACAGTGCTACATAACAAGAAAAATATAATTTTTTTGAAGAAAAACACATATTTTTGAATGTCAAGAGCTTGTATTTTAAATCCTCAACCATCAACAACCTTACAATGATCACTTTATGCTTTTTAAAGGCCTTTACATGTCAACCATTGAACAACCACCTCTACAACTGACTTTTTAATCTTTTATGATCACATGAAACATAAAACACACTAATTTCAAGGTTGTTAACATCACTATTGAAATGTTTTAATTTTTTGACTTTTCAAACATTAAAAAATACATCATTAATTAATTATGTAATGACATAAAAATTAAACACATCATGAATTAATTATGTAACCACATAAGTCAAATATAATTCTATCAAGAAATTAATATCAAATAGATAATATGGCCCCATAACTCATACATTTCAATGTCATTGATCTTCTTCTTCATCCAACTCTTTGTCTGTATCATATGATCTAGATTCAAAATTGTAAGGATTGGTCATATCATCATCATCGTCATCGTCATTAGTTTTGATAATGTCACCATCCACATGGATATCATCTTCATGAACATTAACTCCTACATCATCATGATCTAGTTCCTCTTTGGCATTTTCGTCAGGGACATCATCAACTAACTGTTGATCCTGATCATCATCTACATCATCTTCTAGTTCTTTGGTATCTTATTCTTCCACCACATTATACTTTACCGGTCTTCCTCTTGGATCATGTCTAACAACAAATGACCAACCCGGTTTACCTAGAACCTCTGAGTAAAATACCTGCTCACATTGGCTTGGAAGAACATAGGGCTCATTTCCAGCTCGCTCAATCAACCTTGTATTAACCATGGTAAATCCATTATCATGTTCAATAATAGTTCTCTCGGGATCATTTTCATTCAATCATAGCCTATACCATAGGACAATGATCAAAAATTAACTGGGACTTAAGTCACACTCAAGTATATCATCCAAAATCCCATAGTATCAATTTTTGAGACTTAGGATGTATGTCGCTTCTAGATGAAACATTAGTCACCAAGATTGCAATTATACCAGAATCACAAGTTTCTTCATGTCATCCAACATTTTGATTTGAAATTTATGACCATTGCACCACATAGCCTTGTGGTGTTTCACCTGCAATATGTCAAACATGTAAAAATTATTGCAATATCGTCATTGATAAACATATTTATTCTTGGCCGAATGTATGCAAAGAAAACAATCTCAAGATATATATACATCAATATACTTGAAAATAATTAAATAATATGGGTGATTAATATATTTATACGTACCTTTATCTCTTAAACCATATGCTAAATCAATTTCCTTTTGTGTAACATTGGAATCTCCATTACGATGAGCTTTTTAACCAATGAAGCCACACCTTCCCATGTTAATGCGTGACCAGATTTTTGACATCGCTCAATCCATACATCATCCAATCAAGATTGTTTATGACATACAAATGTAGTGCATCCCACTCAACCAACTATATCAAAAAAATTGAAATTCACAAACGTTTATAATTAGTTAAATACCACAATATATGACCTTAATTTATAATTGATGTATATTGAAGATTAAAAATTAAATAAGTACAATATACATAAAACCATATGTAAAATGTATTCCAATTAATCTCCATGACCATCTTATAATTACCTCTCACTTTCCTCAATCTACCTTTCCCCATCAGGTGCTCCCCTTTGAATTTGTTAATAGAGTTGGGATCCCAAATGCGATCTACATGGATCTTTGATGCAAACTTAGGAAGATATTCACTAATGTATACCATGGTCTGGTATACCATATATCCCTCCACCATAGAACCTTCAGGATGTGCTCTTTGTCTAACCAAAGCCTTCAAAAATTTCAAGTGCCTCTCAACCATCCACATTGACTTTGTGTGTATAGGTCCACACAATTAAATCTCCTCAACTTGGTGTATGAGGTAGTGTTCTTGTGCATTGAAAAATGTCGAAGGTAGACATTTTTGCATTTCACACATTAGACGAAGAATTTTTCTCTTCCAATAATTTATATCTTCTTTATGGATTTCTTTAGATGACAACCATCTACAAGTGATTCAAGGTGCAAATATATTAACGAGATTTAACAAAAATATACAGTATATTACATAACAAGTAAAACAAATGAAAATTATAAGATGTATACAACTAATTGAACAAATATCGCTACTTACCTCATGTATTTTCTAAGATCATATATAACTTGCTTGACATTGTTGTCAAAGTTGTCTGGGAGAGATAGAGGTAAAACATACTGCAACAATTATAAAATAATCTTTTCATTATTTTTCCAAAAGTAGTAAACACAATACACTAAAAAGTACATGCATTATACAAGTGTATATAATATACCAGAATAATTACCTTAATGAAGGTATGCCAATCATGCATTTTCATCGTTGACCCAAATTCACCTTTCTTTGTTATTATATTGTTTATATTCGCAGCAAATCCTGTGGGAAATCAAAATTTTTGTATGACTTATTTTATAGCATTGCTTTGCTGCTCTGATAATAACCAAGGAAGGGCACTTATATTAATTTTGTCTGCATCGCTATTTAATTGAATGACATTTTTCATTGCATGATTGGCTTCCTAAATGTCACTACAAATTTTGACAATTTTTTCTTTCTCATGCCTTCCATCCAATATTTTCTACAACGTTTCTATTATATTCTTTCCAATATGCATTGTATCAAACAAATGCACAATTTGTAGCTGCTCATAGTAGGGTAACCTACTAAATTTTCTAGGATAACTTTTTAGTCCCTGTGGAAGCCAACCATTAATGCCTTAACGACCTTCATGAAGCATATAAGTTAAACAAATTAACAATGACAATCATTGTCAATTACAACATGAGTAAACACAACACACTATAAAAATATAAATTCAAAACATATCATATATGATAGATAAACAATTTGATCTGATGTATAACCTTGACGATTAATTCTATTATATTCCAAATTCCATAGGCGAGGTGTCATTCTTCGTGGTTTTGATGTAGTCTCCTCTTTCCCATTGAAAATATATTTTTCAGTAGTTCGATACTTATGATTTCTATGGAGGAAGTTGCTTTCCTAAACTTGTTGAATGATGAGATTTCATCTTGGGACTACAAATTGGATACATGCAAAATTTTCCCTTTGTTTGAAGACCGCAAGATCATATATAATTGATTAAATATGTCAATTTTATAATTATATATAAATTAAATGTGATTATTTTAAAAAACATTCATGATATCTACTTCATAAAAATTAAATATTGTTAAAGCGTGCATTCAACGCTATAACATAAATACCAAAATGTGTTAGCCCAAGCATCATGAATTGTGCATACAAGCATTGCATGAAATTGAAATTGTCTTTGTCCTATTGGTCTAGAGATGTCATACATAGTGACGCCATTCCATAACTTTAGTAACTCATCAATAAGAGGCTCAATATATATATTCATATCTTTAACTTGGTACTTACCAAGTTGAATGAACATAAACATTACATAATTATTATAACCATTTTATGTAATTTATATAAATTAATGTACATGACTATTGAATGAAAAAATATAAGTCATTATGCAACAAATAAGACAAATGAGATGCTACTACGTTAAAGAAAATTGATGTAAACAAATACCTAGAACAATCATTGACAACATTATGTGCTCCCTCTTTATTGACATACATGGAGGAATGTTATTGTTGATAACAAAAATAGGCCACACTGAGTAAATAGATCTCAGCTCTCCAAATGGATTGACACCTTTCGCTCCCAATGAAAGTCTGAGATTACGAGGTTCTTTAAAGTGTGGCCATTTTTCCTCCATGTCCCTAAATGCAGAACCATCCACAGGCATTCGAAGAATGTCATTTCTACTTCTATTCCATGCATGGTAATCCATAAATTGCACTAAGCTTTCACACCTAAATAATCATTGCATACATGGAATAATGGGAATATAATGAAGAACCTTGCGAGACACCATTTTTGTTAGTTGATCTATTTTATATCTACTAATATGACATTCCGGGCATGCTGTTGCAAATTCCTATTGTTTATGATATATAATATGATCATTGGGACATACATCTATTTCTTGATACTCCATTATGATATCTTTCATAATGGCAGATAAATCTCAATATGAGCAAGGTAAAATATTTGATGGTGGTAACAAAAATTCAGCAATCAATCTACAACAAAAAATAATTTGTTAATATAAAGAATATTAATGGTACATATTTCATCCTTTATTTACTAGTGATGAACTAACAACAATTAAAATAGATGAAAAAAGATGACATATATGACATACCTTCAAGTTCAACAACAAAAATACAACAAAGAGAAGAGTTGTTTGGGATTCTTCATAAAGGGGCTTGTATGCCTTCTCAAGTACAGGTAAATCATGAACATCATCAAAGTCATCTTGATCATCATGATCAGCTTTGCCACTAAATGTGTCATGGATCAATGTCTTTGTACCATCATCTTCAACTATGTTTTCTAGCGCATGATCATCTTCTTCCATATGATCATTAACTTCATCTTCGATATTCACAACTCCATGTCGTCCGCTTGCAAAACCACATTCTCCGGGCTGTGATAATCCATATCATCTTCCCTAGGGCACCCCACCTTTATAATAATGATAGACACAAATAAACCATGATCATGATCAAGTGATTATATATATATATATATATATATATATATATATATATATATATATATATATATAAAATGTTAAAATGATATAAACATTTACATATTCAATCAATATAAACACATATAATGAACAACTTACCAATGGATGATAATCATGCCCCCTTCAATGTGACCATGTTGCCTACAATATTTCTCAGCTGTTGTGATTAAAAGTTGTCTCGTATTTAAGCCCTTGCAATTATTGCAAGGACAATAATATTTCCCATCACCCTTTCTTTTCAATCTAGCCCACAATCTATCAAGTGTCTCTTCATTTTGTTCTGGACTAATATTATTTGACATGATTTTTCTTTACCAAGGTTGACTATTTAGATCTTTGAAAAATATCAAACTCACACCAATAATTTTTATTCATAGACAGGTAACAAAATCTAATAATTCTAATATTTTACACCAAAAAGATTTGGCATGCAACCACCCCTGCAAAAGAGAAGATAGTCTGAAGTTAATGACCCCAAAAAACACTTTAAAATGCTAATTCCAAAACTTATTAAATTCTAATTTTACTATTATTTCCAACCGTTAAGACTCCTAAAATCAAAATATTGAACTTGATCACAAACTTCCTACAACGATGGACGTAGCGAGCTAGTAAGAGCAAGTGACCCATTCCTAAGGAGCAACAAGTTAGAATCATCATTGCTAATGTCAATACAAATTTATCCTTTTAGTTAAAGATGCAATGTGTCACTTCTTATGACGAGCTTATCCCTAGGGCCCTCAACATTGAGAGAGCCCTAATCGCACAACGAAACACACACTAGTAGAATTTGGAAAATAAATGACTAGGTGACTAAAAGTTTTAGTCACAACAACTAAAAATGACTAAATTCTGCTCATTTTTTGCAACTCAGCTATAAATGAGTAAATAAATTACTAGTTTGGTCATTGATTAAAAATTATTTAGTCACACAAATAAAAATAACTAAATAGTTAGTCATTTATTTAGTCACAATCCATTTGAATAAATCATTTAAGGAATCAAGAATATAACCTGCCAAAATACTCTAAAAATTTAATAAACATACCCTAAAACTTTTATCAAAATCTTATTTTTAGGTGTAGCCCACCAGAATGGAGTTTTCATTTTAATAAACATACTCTAAAAACCTCATCAAAACATTATTTTCAAGCATAGACCGCTAAAATGGAGAAGTGTTTTCGTAAAAAATGATAGAGAACGGTGAGGAGATGTGCGTGAAAGGAGGCATAGGATTCATTATTGCTTATCTCATTTCTGCTTTGCTCAACAAATCTTACATTATTCCCACTACTATTTGTAATCTAGGTATTTACTTGACATATATTTGCATAATCTCAAATTCCTTCATATGCTTTTGAAGTATCAATGTATCCTATATAGGGTTTATAATTATTTCTTTTAATTAAAAAAATAAATAAATGATGTATTTCCCTGTAATTAGATAATGTGGAGATCTCGTAAATCTTCTCCAGCACACTATCCTCTTTGACATTGTATTCATTACTCCAGCTACTAGGGTTTTACATGTGACATCTTTAATATCTTCATGACCGTGGCTTTTAAATAGATCTCAGTCTTTGCTTTAATCCTTTTCATGGTAACCTTTGAGTTACATAATCCACCTTCAATCTCTTCTAAGAATGGTGTCTTAAGCTAGATTGCATAGTATGCATATAAAGAAAGTCCTTCATACCTTCCATTGTTCCAAACCACCACTCACTGCCTTGCTTAAAATGTTGCTTCCATAAGCACAATAGCATGTTTTAAAATCACAGTTTCTAGTGATTGACCATTAAGGTCACCACTTTCATCATGAAGATACAATGCGATTTTTGTCTTCAAACTCAAGGAATTATGCAAGATAACATTGTGAATTGTTTGTTGTGAATGATTTTATTTTCTTGCACATTTACTACTTTTCTAACTTCCTTTAAGACTGGGTATTGCACCCTCAGCTGCAATCTCAAACAACTCACTCACTATCACTTGAAGATTCATTTCATGAGCATCATTCTATAAAATCAAACTATGCCCTATAGACTGCATACTTACTACAAGGGACTCATTGTTTCATGGTATTGTAGTTCTTAAGATCTTTCAACCTTATTGACACTACTTCACAGTCCACAAGGTATTATTCACTATTCTCCCATTTTTGATGAGTCTCAAAACACTGCTCAAACATGCAATCCACTACCTCCATTATACATTAATGGCTAAGAAGAAACATTGAACCTATGATTACCACTGTTACTTCATTTGGACAGTCATACCCTGATTGCATTTTCCTTGTCTAACACTACCAAAAGCATTTGAAAAAACCTTAAGGTTAGCAAGGGGGTAAGAAAACTCACTGTTAAAATCTCCACTTTACTATGCAAGGTTTGAGCTTTATTATCTTGTCATTGCTTAGCCTCTTTTTGACTGTCACATCTCAAGTGATTTTCATTCTTCTTACCATAGATTGCATTTACAAATGTCACTAAGCTACATAGTGTGCTTGTTATTAGCTACAATCTTTAGATTGCAAGATTTGGTTATTACCTACAATGTCTCAATCTTTCTGGTATTGCAACCTCACTAATCTGCTATAGTTATTGTTTATGTTTCTACGGAGGCCTAGGGTTTGTACCCTAATCATGCTCTTACCAATGCTTCCATTGGTATTAAAAAGAAACCTTAAATCTTGGGTCAGAAAATTAGTTGTCTTGACAAAGTTGTGGTATGAACTTGGATTGTATCCTAGAGTGTGTGGGAAGCTTGTGTTTGATCATTAAGGTATGTAAACCTGATCATGGAAATGTATCCTATATATCACGGGTCTTGCTTTAATACTTTACATAATGGTTATTACCAGATCACATGATTATAGTTTACGGTAACTAAAGATTGCATTCAAGTATGTAACAAACTTGGTTTGTAGTTTAAGCTATACACTTTTAAGTAACATTCATAAGGTTTAAAAAATCTTGATCACTCTCTAGAATAGCCCATTAAACATGGGTTGTGCTTGAATGCACTACATAATTGATATAACACAACCACTTTGCATATCAACTAGAGTTATAGGCTCTTTATTGCAGTAAGAGGTAATCACTCTTCGATCATGCTATAATTACATCCTAACCTATTAAACTTGAGACAGCCTGAATGCACCCAATGATGATTGAAACCTACATTATACAACCTAAATTAACTACATTATATGAGTGCCTCCATTTCTATCACAACATAGCCACATTAAACTTGGGTCACACATGAATGCATCCTATATTTGTTATAGCAAACTGTGCCACATGACCAATAGAGTTATGGATCACATAATTACAGTCACAAGAATCTATTCCTTGGTTGTGATCTTATGGTGATTCCACACAACAAAATCTGGAAATGAAATTATCAAATCCCTAAACATCTAAAAATGAAATCTTATGAGATGTTGCTTTAAAATATGATTTTCAAATCTGGAACTAAAAATATGACTTCACAACCAAATTCTACAAAAAGACAATGACTACCCTCAACCTGGTGATATGTTCTTGAATTTTTTTAGATTTTTCCCAAGAAAATCATCCTTAGTTCTCCACAAACTATCTCAAGTAGAGCAAAACACTGTCGCAATAAATCAGTGAACTCACTTTTCTTTATGTCGGCAACAATTTGATTTTTTTCTATTTTTCATGTTTGTTAAAATTTTGACGAAACTGATAGTCGACATTTCGACGAAACCCAGGTTCATCAAAATTTTGACAAACATCGGGGATAAACTTTCAAAAAATTGAAAATTACACATCAAATTTTACAAGCACCTGATGATACATCAAATTATACATATTTCGTCAGACATTTTCATCGGCTTTTGCAATCAAATGAGTTGGTGTGTCTATATGTATATGTGTGTATGCATATATATATATATATATATATATATATATATATATATGTGCATGTATCATTGTCATTTTATGTTTTATTTCTATGTTCCTCTCACAATTTTCTCATTGGCTGCTGGTATTTTCCTCATGACTTTCTCATTTATTGTGAGTAGACTGAAGTGCAACCATCATTAGTGGGTTATGGTGTGATGTTTTAAACCTGTTGAGCAAAGTATTATTTGTGTTGTTTTTTCATTTTCTTAGATCCATGGAAAATCAAAAATATATTGAACAAATATACATCCTCCAATTTATATCACTCTTTCATGAACAAAAAATAGATTTGAGTTAGAGAAATACAAAAGAAAGAAGAAAATATCAGGAACAAATGACAAAATTGCAAAAAACATAGATTCATCCATAAGAACACCGATTGATAGGGAACAATAGAGATTAAACCATTTCCAAATTATACAAAACAATTGAGATAGTGAAATCTATGCCTGTTGAGAGGGTTTATGTCTATTGTATTAGAAGCAAAAAACCAAGCATTTGTAAATTCCTATATCTTTTATAATTTTGTTTTATATTTTTTACATTTTTGCATTTTATGGGTTAATGTCTATTGTTTCTTGATGTCTGGATCCTGTGGGTTATTCTCTATTCTTCCCTATCTTTGAATGATTTTATGGATCAGTCTCTATTCTTCACTAGAAGACTTAACACCATAATAAATTAATGCCATCTTCTTTGCTGGGCACCACAAAGAAATTTATAAAATGAAAATGAAAATTATCTCTAAGTAATTGCAAAATGTTTGGATATAAAATCATTAAATATGTGTCTGTTGAAGGGATTTATGTCTATTGTATGGGGAGGGAAAGACAAAACATTTGTAACTTTGTATGTCTTTTACAACATTGTTCTATAGTTTTTTTACATTCTTCCATTTTATGGCTTAATGTGTATTGTTTGTTGTTGTCTGTATTTTGTGTGTTAATGTGTATTTTTTGCTATCTTTGATTGTTTTCATGGCCTGGTGTTTGTTGTTGAGTTAAATAGTTAACAACATAATTCATAAATCTTGCTATGGTTAAGTATAAAGCTTAGGTAAGTACAAAATTCAATGTGTGTTGTTTTCACATGGACTTTTAGCATTTCCTAGTCACTAATTTCCTCTCGTTGCTAGTGGATTGAAATGCAGTTGGCATTAATCGATTCTTCCACCAGGTTTTAATAGTGTTGGGCAAAGCATTGCTTGGATTTTCTAATCATCTTGACAAATTATTTGTTGACAATATAACTTGTCAAAAAAATAGACATTTGTGATCTCTTTGTTAGTGATCATTAACAATTGAACTAATCTTCTCTCTATCAAGCATGCATGTTGATTGTACTTAAATCTAAGAAATGGGAATTACTCCTAAGTAATTGTAAAATCTATTGGTGTAAAATCCATGTCTATTGAGATGATTCATAACTATTCTAAAGTGAGCATAGGTTGCATTGTCGGTAGTAGTTGGCATGTCTGAATGGAAATTGCAATGCATGATTACATAGATTTTATTCACTGTTAAGATTGATATAGAAGCAATACCTTACTAATATAAGGTAATTGACAAATGTAGCAAAGAAAGTCAAAAAACATTTCAAGTAAATAGGATTTTCATGTCCATGATTCTAGCTGGCTTTTCGAGAAGTAGTTTTGTGACATTTGAAGAGGCAATACCAACAACACTGTCATAACCATGATTGCAATAGCAGCAACATGTGTGTGTGTATGTGTGTATGCATATATATATATATACATATATATGTATATGTATATATATATATATATACATATATATGTATATGTATATATATATATATATTCATATATATGTTGATATAGATATGTGTATAAAAAAGGTATGTATACATATGTATATATATGTATTTACATGTGTGTGTATATATATACACTCACATAGACATATGTATATACGAGTGCATATACATACATATATATG
Organism: Sequoia sempervirens; assembly: GCA_007258455.2. NCBI lineage: Eukaryota > Viridiplantae > Streptophyta > Pinopsida > Cupressales > Cupressaceae > Sequoia > Sequoia sempervirens. Next base: position 45,851,659 of record VDFB02026320.1, on the reverse strand, counting down.
TATATATATTTAGCTACATGTATGCATGTATGCATATATATTTATATGTATGTGTATTTATATATGTGTCCATCTATGCATATGTTTTTTTACAAATATGTATTTGTTTATATATATGCATGTGTATATAAATGTAGACATATATACCTATGTATGTATATATCTATATCTACATATATATATATTTGTGTGCATATATATGTATGTATACATATATGTATATGTGTGTGTGTGTATAAACATGGCATAGTGTGTTTTGCAATTGACGTTGATTTTGCAGGTATCTATGCCAATTGTTTATTGATTGCAAACTTAGCTCGATTGTACAAATCGATGCGCTGCTGCAAAGAACGTGAAGAAGTCCACTTTGAAGTAGTTTATGCATCTGCAGATACTATTAGTGGCTATGTATAAAGAAAAAAATAGGTAAATTGCAATGTCATTTATTTTTTTGATGCTTAACAATTGTAGTTAATACATTGTAGTATATGTCTGTGACCTTCTATTTGAACCAGTTTTGAAGTTGTGCATAGAAGAAGATAGTCAAATTGGAGAGGAATTTGCATCTATGACAATGTCAATTGGTTAGGAAGTATATATAAGTATTGAGAAGTTCAACTAGCATGTGAGTAAGGTTTTAATTATTTCATCTTGTATATTCACTTTTAAATATTCCTTGGATCGAGTGAAGTATGGGCATTAAAGTTAAAATTGAAAATGTAGTGTCTTTTTCCATTTTTGCTTATATATTTTTCTTATGCATTTTAGAAGATTATGGAAATGATCTTACAAATGCATAGTCTATTTAGTGAGACTTTGTAGCTTTTCCAAATGCATGGATTCAATTATAGATAACAATTTGGGTTTGTTTTTTTTATCATATTTCATGGTTTATTTATGTTTCATATTTATTATGTGTTATGGACATGTGCTTGTTAGTTTTTCTCTAGTGAAGGTGATATGATCTGTGTGAAATGTAGTAGTGACTATCCCAATTTATGTTTTAATCTTGGTTGGATTTTGACTAGTGACCCTCAACTATATTTCATCTACTGGCATGAATCTGGGCATTGGTATTGCTTCTTAAAATGTTCAAAAACTGCATCTCAAAAAGGTAGCTACAAAGAAAAAGATCAAAATCCTATTTGTTGTAGGTAATTTTTGAATTTGTTAGCTACATCTATTGATTATCCTTATAGCAGCAAGTTATTGCTTCTATTATGAAGGAACCTATCGATCTTAACAGTAAATAAAATCTATGTATGTATGCATTCCAATTTCCAATGGGACATGTCAACTACCATGAACAATGCAACTTATCCACCAATGATATACACAATCATTTTTCCAATATGTGCATGTTACCCATGGATCAAGAAATGGACAGAGCACTGGGTTTATCTTGAACAGGTGGACATGTTTCTATCCAATTCAATTTTTAACTGAACAAGAAATACTAATCCATAAATACACTAACATAAACAACCTAAGAAAATGAAAAAATAATGCAAATAATACTTTGGTTGAGAAACTTAAAACTTCAAAGCCAAGAATTATTTCAAATATGAGCTATTCTCATTTTCATCAAATAGATTGAATTGCAGCTAGCCACTTCCATTCTTAACTATGGCTAGCAAAGAAATCAACATTAATGAAATACGGTGTTAAGTCTTTAACTTGAAAACAAATAGTAACCCATAAAAGCAATCAAGGATAGTGAAGAATAGACATTAACACAAAAAATGCAAGCAAGAAAAATAATTGCTTGCTGGATTATGGTGTTAAGTCCTTGACTATGCAATACAGATTAAGTGATAAAAAACTGTAATAGAGACAAAGAAGTAAAATAGATAATGATCATGTAAAACATATAGCAAGTTGCAAACACCTTCTCCCCATTTATTTTTGCATTTTTCTTATTCACTGTAGGTATTTCCCTTGTGGTTTTTCTATTTTCTAATTTGTTTATTTAATAATAATTATTGTAGGGAGCTTTGTTAACTGAAATATTTCATGGATTTCTCAGTATATTTTGTATATTTATGTAAATACATATCTATGTATTCACACAACAAATGAGGAATCAACACAAATAACACTTTGCTCGATAGAATTTAAACTTCAAGCCCAATAAATACTTCAAATACAAATAATTCTCATTTTCACCCAATATATTGAAGTACAACTAGCTACTTCCATTCTTAATCATGGGTAGAAAAGAAATACACATTAACGAATTATGGTGTTAAGTATTTAACTCGACAATAGACAACAACTCATAGAAGCAGCCCACGATTGCAAAGTACCGAAGTTGTGCTATGATGAGGTGAAGTCAGATAAACTTTCTATATATAGTAACTATGTATTATTATATTTAGTGGAATTGCACACACACATATATAGATCTATCTATGTATCTATGTATGTATGTATGTATCTATATATATATCTATCTATATATATATATATACATACACGTATACGTATGCATGTTTGCATGCATATCTATACACGTAGAATGCATTTATGGATAGTAGATATATATGTCCATATGCATTTTATATGTATATCTATATTATTCATGATACACATGCACATTGATGTATATATAAATGATATGTAGACATATACATAATTAGGATTTTGTCAATGCAAGCCATTTTTTTGATTTTATTTATTTAATCAAAAAGGAAGGACATTGACCCATAAAATGCAAGAGTGTAAAACAACTATAAAATGACACTGTAAAAGACTTACAAATTGACAATTGTAAATTATTTGAATAGATACAGATTCAATGGTTTTAGACCTAGACAATACCCAATTACTCATAATTAATTTGCATTCTCATTTAACAAATTCAAAGGCAATTGCAATGCATGTGTAGAGAGAATGCATTCAACAAGAAACAATAAACATTAGCCGATAAAATACAAAGGAGTGGGGAAAATATAAAACAATACTATAAAAGTCATGTGAAGTTAGAGATGCCTTGTTTTATAGTCACCCTATAGTAGACATAGATTTAATGATTTTTACATCTAAACATTTTCCAATTACTTAGACCTAATTTTTATTTTCATTTAATAAATTCAAGTGCAGTAGCATTGCATGCGTGCAAGGGAAATATTACTTCCATTCTTGATCATGGACAGTACATTATCATGTGAAGTCTTCATGAAGAAGAATGCATGCCAAGACATGAGTATATCAACAAACTCATCAAATATTTCCAATGGCAAAGCTCGCTAGAATAATAATTATTATTAAAAAAATCAAGAGAATGAGAAAAGCAAGAGGAAAATACCATCGGCTAGAATGAAAATGAATTCAAATGAACTTTGTATGAACACTTGTATTAATAAAGTTTTTGTATCAAACTCAGGATAAATATGCTTGAATAAGTAGCGTGTATGAGAAATATGATATTTGATAGATTACAATGAATAATGTAATGTATAATTTATGGGAATCCAAATAGTTTTATGTACATAGAATCAGTCAACTTGATGTGTGTAGAAATGATAATTTCATTGTGGTTATAGGTGCATGAATATCAACTGGCACCAATTGAGCCTCCTTATCAAACTTGACTGATATAGGTAACTGCATAGAGATATTAAAAGTAGCAATTAGGTTACACAAGTAATAGTTGAAAGCATAAAACATGTAAATATTAGAAAGATAAATTGTTTAATATAGAAGAAATCCAAAATGAATAAATTGTTACAAATGTTATTTTTAGTGATTTTGAGAGGGTAGCAAGGATAGGAGCTTGATACCTAAATTCATTGATAAGGAGTGTGCTTGAATCCATCAGATGCTTTGTTAGTTGTTGATAGGAAATCAACAAACATTGATGAATTATGGTGTTAAGTCTGTAGCTCAAGAGGAGACAATGACTTGTAAAGGCAGACAAAGAGGGAAGAGAAAGGAAAAGCTAGAGCACAACAATGTAAATGATGTTAAAAATTACAAATGACTTGTTTCTTGTTTTGAACATGATATAAATAACCCCTGGTAGGAGACACAGTTTTTGCATTGATCAGTTTTCCTGAGAAAATGAAATAATAGTGCAAAAGAATAGTATGAACAAGATATAGGAACTTACAAATCATTTTTTTTTGGCTTTGAATATGGTATGTATAAACCTTCTCAATACACATGGATTTCTTACACATGTCAAATTACAATCAACTATTTCTTTGTTTTGAAGATGGAAGACATAGATCTTGCCAATAGACAGACATGTCTATCTCATCAAACAATCCGAGCAAGTGAGTAAACAACACCCAAATGACAGTGTAATTTTTTTTTCCAAGTTTCCCTATTTGAGAGCCAGTGTAAGGAAATGAATAGACACTGCAAGTCATTGAAGTTTATAGAAGAAGTCATTAATGAGAGTTGCATTCTAGTCTATTGATATTAAATAGAATTAGCACACTATGTATGCATAAGCTAGTTATTAGAATGCTATCCATGCACAAAAAGAGCAAGTGCGAGAGGAAAACCATATCAAATCCCTTTGAACAGACATAGAATTAATAATTTTACACCTAGATATTTTCTAACTACTTAGACCTGATTTTCATTTTTATTTTAGAAATTGAAATGCAGTTGCAATGCATACGTCAAGAGAAAATATTTCTACCATTCTTAATGATAATTTTTTCAAATCTTTCAAATATCTTTGTTTAGTATTTTTAGTCCTTACCTTTATAAGGTGGGGAACTAGTGTTATCAACTTAATCTTGCATATTAAAATTGTGCTTGGGGAATGGCATCGAAAAAATAAAGATATGGTTTTGGTGATGTTCTGGGGAATATTTAGAAAAAGAATTTTTTTTATGTTCTTGCAATTTTGTGATTGGTGGGTGTAATTTTCCTCATGGTTTTGGAATTTTCTAAATTTTTTTAATAATATTAATTATTGTAGGGGGCTTTGCTATTGGAAATATTTTATGAGTTTGTTTGTATAGTCATGTCTTGGCATGGACTCTTCTCGGGGACGCATGACGTCTTGAGTAGTACATTTGCATTTACTATTTACGTCTTCTCATTTATTGTGAGCAGACTAAAGTGCACTTGTCATTATTGGGTTATGGTGTGAAGTTTTAAGTCTATGAGCAAAGTGGTATTTGTGTTGTTTGTTCATTTACTGAGGTTCTTTGATGAGGCTAAAATTTGTGTCTGTTGGGATGGTTTTCATCTACAGTGTTGGAAGTGAGAAAGGTGGCATTTGTAAGTTACTCTATGTTTTACACTTTGATTTTTTGGTTTGTCTGTTGCCTAATACAAATGTGTAAAAAACTACAAAACAACACTATAAAAGACATATGAGCTTACAAATTCCTCATCTTTCACTCCCAATACAATAGACATAGACCCTCTGAACAAACACAGACTAAATCATTTTACACCTAGACATTTTCCAATTAATTAGACCTAATTTTCATTTTTGTCAAATAAATTCAAGTGCAGTTGTAGTGCATGCATGCTGAGGAAATTTTACTTTCATTCTTAATCTTGACAAGAACACTATCGTGCTAAGTCCTTCACTAATTTTGGAATTGAAAAATGAAGCGTTTGTAAGTTGCTATATCTTTTATAGTGTCGTTTTATAGTTTTTTGCATCTCTGCATTTTATGGTTAATTTCTACTGTGTGCACTCATGCATTGCAACTACACTTGAATTTATTAAACAGTAATGAAAATTAGGTCCAACTAATTGGAAAATATCTTGGTATAAAATCATTGTATCTATGTGTACATATGTATGTATATACATGTATATATATGCTTGTATGTGTGTATATATATACATATATATACACACACACACATATATATATGTGTGTGTGTGTGTGTGTGTATATATATATATGTATATGTATATATATATATGTATATATATACATATATATATACATATCTACATACATATATATATACATATATACATATATACATACATATATATATACATATATACATACATATATACATATATATACATATATACATATATATACATATATACATATATACATATATATACATATATACATACATACATATATATATATATGTATATATATATATACATATATACATACATATATACATACATACATATATATATATATATATATATATATTTGTATATGTGCATATGTATATGTATGTTTGTATGCATATATATATAAATGTATTTGCATGTAGCTATGAGTACATATATGTACATATGTGTATATATATGTATATATGTGTATATATATGTATATATATGTCTATGTGTGCACTTTTCATTTTGCATATACCTGGGTCTGATTTTATGGGTTAATGCTTTATGTTTGCACACATGTAATGCAATTGCACTTGAATTTATTAAATAACAATGAAAATTAGGTCCAGGTAATTGGAAAATATCTGGGTGTAAAATTATTGTATCTATATGTACATATATATCTATACATATGCTTGTATAGATATATGCATACATATATATATGCATATGTATATGTGTGTATGCATATATAAATATATCTATATTTGTATGCATATATATATATATATGTTTTCATGCATATATATATGTATGTATTTGCATGTACCTATGTGTACATATTTATGCATATATATGTATATATATGTACATATATGTCTGTGTGTGTTCTATACATTTTTCACATACCTAGGTCTAATTTTCATTTACTATGGATAGATTCAAGAATGGTTGCCATAAATAGATTGTGGTGCCAAGTTTTCACTTTTTATAAATATTGCCTGCAACATCAGCAAAACCATATCTTTATTTTCTCAGTTCCATTCTCAGAGTGCACATAACAAAGTTGCAAAAATGGAGATTCATCCATAAGAACATTGCTTGATAGGGAACAATGTAGATTAAACCATTTCCAAACTGTACATAACAATTCAGATAGTGAAATATGTGCCTATTGAGAGGGTTTATGTCTATTGTATTGGAAGTAAAAAACAAGGCATTTGTAAGTTCCTATATCTTTTATAATGTCGTTTTATAGTTTTCTACATCTCTGCATTTTATGGGTTAATGTTGTTAGAAACAAAGATTAGACATGCAAACCAAAAAACCTTCAATAGAAGAGAAAATCAGAAAAAGCAAAGCAATTGCAAAAAGATGTGCAAAATATGATTATTCAAGAATTCATAATTACACGAGATGATTTGCTTTATAAAAGAAAAGTATGCATAGCCCTAACTTATCTTGAGCAACAAGATATATCAACAAGATAAGGATGACAATAATTAACCTAGGAATTAAAATATTACCTAAGTAAAGTTATGCAAGTGTAATTAAATATTAATTACACCAAAAAATGTCTATTGTTTCTTGATGTCTGTACCCTATAGGTTATTCTCTACTCTTCCCTACCTTTGAATGCCTTTATGGATCAATCTCTATTTTTTACTAGAAGACTTACCACCATAATTCATTAATGTCATCTTCTATGTTGAGCATGATAAAGACATGTATCAAATGAGACTGAAAATTAGCTCTAAGTAATTGCAAAATGTTTGTATATAAAATCATCGAATTTGTGTCTGTTGAAAGGATTTATGTCTATTGTATGGGGAGAGAAAGAAAAATAATTTGTAAGTTCGTATGTCCTTTACAACATTTCTCTATAGTTTTTTTTACATCCTTCCATTCTATGGCTTAATGTGTATTGTTTGCTGTTGTCTGCATTTTGTATGTTAATGTCTATTCTTCACTATCCTTGACTGTTTTCATTGCCTAGACTCTGTTGAGTTGCAACTAGCATTAATCAATCCCTCCACCAGGTTTTAACATTGTTGAGAAAAGCATTACTTGCATTGCCTAATCATCTTGACAAATTATTCCTTGACAATAAAACCTGTTAGAAAAGTAGACATTTGTAATCTCACATATCTTTTACATTGACTTTTATGCGTTTTCCAATCATTTGCTCAGATTGTTTAATGAGAGTGAAATTTGTTTCCATTGTTAATCATGACTAGCACATTATCCTATTCAAATTTTAAGTAAACAAGAAAGACTAGCCCATAAACACATTGAAACGGGCAATCTAAGCAAATAAAGAAACAACACAAGCACTCAAAAATTGGAAAGAATGGACATTAGGCCATAAAATGCAAAAATGCAAAAACCTACATAGAAAAGGATATAATAACTTACACTAGCTTGTTCTTTTCTTTCAATATGATAGTCATAAACTATTCCAATAGATAGAGATTTTATGTTTATAGTGATTTAAATCATTTTTACAATGGTCTACTTTTGTTCCCTTATTGATTCATCAAACACTGTAATTTTTTCATTGGATTTGGATATTTTTCTCATCATTTTGTATTTACCGAATCCAAATTAATTGTCTACTGATGGAACAGTGATACGTATTGAAGAATGTCTAGCTGTTGAAGATATGGCTAGTTTGTGATGGATGATTCAATGCATTTGCATGGGGCATATGTTTTGACCAAATGAATAAATAATGCAAATAATAGTTTTCTTGAAAAATTGAAAACTTCACAGCATAAGATACTAATGACGTGTGCATTTAAATCTAGTTACAAGCCTTGATACATTCTTTTAGCAACCAATGCCTAGCAAAAAAAATTAGTGCACAGACCAATAGATGCTAGTGCATGGAAAAAATTGTACAAAATCAAGACTAATGTAAGCAACTTCTAATGAGAAAATTACAAAAAAAAAAATACCAAAGTTCACTATGCACAAAATAATCCCACAGAATATAGCAAAAGCCTCATCTCTGCATCACAGTATGCGATAGGCTTATACTTTCCTAATGTTTTTGTTCATAAACACATGTTCAATCCAAATGTTTTGGTTGATAAGTGACATTGTTCATAATAGTTGACCATTGGAAATTAGAATGCATTCCTATATAGATTTCCTATTTATGATTTATATTGATAGGTGCCTTGTTTTCTTTTTTCAAGTGGCAATTGCAACTTAGACCATTTGTGATGTATATGAGTAGACAAAATATCAAGTTCATGGAATGCTAAGGTGCACAGTTGTAAATTCAACCTGTTCTTTAGTTGTATTCTATATTAACACAACCTATTCTTCTTGCAAGAGATTTTTTTTGGTTGGATATAGAAAATGTACTACATTGTAGTTATCTTTTTCTTGTGTTGTTGTTTATAGCTATATTTTTTTTGCACTATAGGCTTTTTTTGTTTTGTGCTTTATCCCCTATTATTATGTTCTGCTTCTAAATTATTGGAGTGTCAATCAAGAAACATATTTTAGTTGGTATTTGCATATTTCAATGAATATTTCAATTTTATTTCAATTCATACATAAAATCATTTGATCATTTGCTTCCAACCATTGGTCATAGACTTTGTTTTGCTACAAAAATTAACTGAGAAAAAGAGAACTTTGCAAGATACCATATCTTTTGTCTACTGACATGTATTCTATCAATATGGTCATAATTTTTTTTGTTAAAAGACACAAGCTATTACAAGAGCCAATTGTGATGGGAACTTATAAAGCAACTGTAGATGCATCTCTGACATAATTGATGGAGCTTTGCATTTTGCATATTGTTTTCGATAGGAATTGTTTGATTGGAAGCTTGGTGATTGGCTGCTTGACATAATACATGTTTTCCTTAATTGCCATTATACATTTTAGTAGCTACACAATGGCTTCATGGATCATTACTTAAATTCTCTTCATAGGCATTGTCATATAACTTGAAGGCTTTGCAATTCTAGCTTGCACTCGACAATTCTAATGAGTTTGCATAAATTGGTTGACTAGAACTATGTATCTATGACGAATAGGGTCTCCAGTGCAAAAAACAAAACTAGTTGAGAAATTAGGCTTTCAGATGATACAACCTGCCTAAAATGGATATCATATTAACTAAAAATTGCAATATGCATTTGTGCTTTAGTAAACAAAACAAAGTATTTACATTTGAAGAATGTCACATGTAATACTACCATATCAATTCCTTTGCATGATAAAACTCTTATTGATTTCCACTATAAAATTGCACTAGGAAAATCCACCTACACTTGCATACAAACATTACATAGTGGATATTTCATTTGGAAGTTCACTCCAGGAATTTGAAAAAAAATAAAATAGCTACATTAGAATGCTTAGATTGACGTTGCCATGCAAAAAAAAAATCATGAAAATGAATGAAGGCATTGCCGAAAAACTTGAACTTTGCAATAGTGTCAAAAAATTCTACTTGATCACTCTCCTTACCATTTTGATTTTTTTTTTCCAAGCTTCAGTTTTTTACCCAGGAAACTATTGACACTGGAAAGCTCTTTGATTTTATTCTAGAAAAGAGTCACTGTGAGTATAATGCACCATTTTCAATTAAGCCCTTTGCAAGAATTCCATATCTTTGATCAACTACTTGGAGAGCAACTGCTCTTCGAGAGCACAACTTCACCCGTACTCGATGAATTCCATCAAGCTTGAACTAGTGGGTGAATGATGTGGAATTTATGCAAAAGCATTAATTCAAAATTGCACATTATATTATCAAGAAATATTTTGTCAAGTAAATTCAAAGTGCTTTTTAACATATCATATTCGACAAGACCAAATTTTCTCAGCTCCTCCCTGGGGAAAAAAATTGAAACTATACTGAGCACCTGCTAAAGTTATGGCTATGAGCAATAGCTACAAACTCGTAGGGTCCTTCATGGATGGAATTGGAGATAAAATTCATAATGCAAAGGACAGTGGAAAAGTCCTATTTGTTGAGACTTTTGCAAAGCTCATGCTAATGGCTCTTGCTTTTATTCACTATTATGATGAGTAGGTTCTTAACAACCTTCCTATAGTAAACATATTACTATGCACACCTTCAAATTGTACTTGATATCAAAACCACATTTTCATGATCTATCTAGTTATATACAAACCGCTATTATCCCATTGCCACCTAATCCAAATTGCATATTTCCTACAAGAATTTAACATTGACATCTTAGAATCCATAAGGATATAAGCAATTATTTTCATTTGGTAGTTGTATCATGTCAATGAGCAAAGGCATAAGTGATTAACTTGAACTTTGCAATAGTGTCATCAAATTCTACTTTCCACTCTCTTTACCATATTGAATTTTTTTCCCATGCTTCAATTTTTAACCCAAGCAACAATTGACACAATTAGGCCTCATCAAATACAGTGTCTTGTTAAGCTCTTTGAAGTTATTCTAGAAAATAATTACTGATAGTGTAATGTGTTGCTTTCAATTAGGCACTTTGCATGAATTCCATATCTTTGATTGGCTACTTGGAGGGAAAACTACTTTTGCAAAGCACAATCCATCACGTTCTTGGTCAAGATCAATGAGCTCAATATATCAGGTTAATGATATGGAGTTTATGCAAAAGTGTTAACTAAAATATGCACATTATATTCCGAGCAACTCTTTTCTAGAAATTCAAAGTGCTTTTCGACATATCATATCTAGTGAGACCAAATTTTTCCAACTGTCGCCTGAGTAAAAAATTGAAACCATACTTGAAAACTGGTAAAGTTATGGCTATGGGCGGAAACTAAAAGCTAAGGGAGTTCTACATGGATGGAATTTGGAATATAATTCACAATGAGAAGGACAACAGAGAAGTAAAATTAGATGAGACCTTGTTGTGCAGTTTTGTACACATGCCCCACTTGGAAGTAGGGACCCTCTTTTCGGATGTCTTTTGAGCTTTGGTTTTATTGGATTTACCTTTTTAAGGTCTTGACATGTTAGTCTTGTTGGCTTTGATCCCTCCCTGAGGCTTAAATTGGTTAAAATGGGCTTTCAGTGAAAATCTGAGTCTTGACCTGAATCCGGGATTTTCTAGCTCCGACAGATTTTCCCCGACTCTGGTTCGTTGTCTGGTCATCGCGAAATTTTTCGAATCCGGGTTTCTGCTTGACTCTGGGATTTTTCGGCTTTGGCGAATTTTCCTGGACTGCGTCAAAATCCTGAACTTTGTTAAAATCCTGGTTTCTGCTATTTTCACAGAATTCGTGTTCATCCGGATTTTTCGCGTATTTGGGGATTTTCCGAAATTCCGTCCTAGGCTCGGGTTTCTGAATTTTTTAGATACGTCTTGTCACTCATTAATGACTGAGGTACCTTTCCTCAAACATGCATATGGGTGAATTTAAAACATTTTGAGCATCATTCTCACTTCATTATTCACTTGCTTACTGCTTTGGCGATTAAGAGTTTTCCATTTGAGCTGTGAAGATTGATCTTGAATCACGTGCATGTGGATTGTTTGGGTGTTGGTGTCTGGATTTTCATTGCCTGGGCATGCTCGTTTTGTAGTCGCTTCTTTGAGTTTGGGTATTACCAACACTAATCCATGGTAAGTCGTCTCTGATCCTTCCCTTTGTTGCGTCCTGATTAAATCTTTCCAAGTTGATTGGTAGCCATTCTAGGTCGGCCTTTGCTTGATCATGAGTTTATATTTATCGAATTAGGGTTGGACTTAAATCCACACCAAGGCTTTGTCACCCGTGCTTGTGTTTATACATTCACTGGTGGGTGTGTGAGTATGAACCTGTCTGAATAGGACTTTTCCCTTAAGCGTGCCATTCGCCATATTTTATGAAGGTTAGGGTTTCAGTTCATCTGCCCGAATTTGCAAGGTTTAGTGGGGTTTTCGTTATTTCATGATTCATGTCCAGCCCAACATGCTCGTACCTTGAGGGATCCTTGCGTGCATTGGTTGATCGCCCAAATGATAGTTTTCCTTGAGAATTTTAGGTTATCCGGATTCTAATGGCAGGGTCTGGTTATTGGACTTAGGGCATCATTGTTTCGCCATGAAATTTGGTTATTCGGAGGTCTCTTGAAACCCAAGTTCAAGTGCAGTCAGAATTTTGTTGATTAGCATTGATTTTGGGACCATTAGAATCTAGGTAGAAGAGATTGCATGATCGTTTGATTAATGGATCGCCTGTCGTCATTCATCGGGTTTCTGAGGTGACCGCGAAATTCCTTCACACTCGGATTTTCCCGGTTTCAACTGATTCCATGGAGTGTGGTTATTTCTGGAGTTCCTCAAACTGTCCGTGGAAATCCGTCCCATCCCGATTTTTTCGGTTTTCCTGTCTGGTTGCACTTCTTTCAATTTTCTGAGGATAGGATTCATGGAGTAAATACTAAATGCTTATTTCTTGTTGCTAACAACCAAATTTCATGATAATCTTATGATATTTGGTCCATACTAATGATTTATTTGGCTAATGATGTCTTGGCAATAGGAATCTGTCTGGGTCGAATTTCTCCGAAATTCTGCCCCGACTGGATTTTTTCGGTTTACAGTGTTTTCCGGACTGCTTTATTTTTCTGAATTTTCAAAGATTGGCATTTGTGATAGTTTCTAATTGCTTTATATGATTTATGCTAATCTTTTGGTCAGAATATGAATGATAATTGATACTTATGACGATTTCTTGTAAGTGTAGACTGAATCAAGCAAGGCTGCAGTAGGAAAGTCCAAAGGTGACACGAAGGGGTCATCCATCTTAGAAGCTGAAAGATTAAGGTTAGATACTAAGAGTCAGCTTCCTGAAAGCAAGATATCTTCCGTATGGTCTGAGGTGTCTGATACTAATGTTGGAGCTTGGAGATACGAAGAGTTTAAACAGAGGACAACTGAGAAGAACCTGACAGTCCTAAGGAATGGAATGATGAAGTCTGGATTGGTGCATGTGGTAGGGTTTGCTCCTGCAATCCAATGCTATGAGTTGATTTTAGAGTGTGCCCGGCAGTATGACTTCGACACACAAAGGGTTGTCAGCACTGAGGGAAGGGTCTTGGAAAATTTTAGTCCTGCTTCTATTGCCCAAGCCTTTGACATGTCGGATCTGCCTTTTGTGTGTGCTTTAAACATGGACATGGCCAGGACATATTATGAGAATGAGCCAACTAAGGCTCAATAGATGATCAATGCTTGGTTGGAAAATCCAAAATCACATCACTCTAAACTGCCCAAGCAATTGCATAGGATCAAATTCAGATCAGATATCTATGATGCCATAACATTTCTAAGCAGGGTGGTAGGATTGAAGAGTGCCGGAGTATTGGAAAGTTGGATGGTCCATGTGATCACCAAGATTGAACAGGGAACCAACTACCATTGGGCAGGGCTTATCAGCACCATAATTGACAAACAGCTGAGAGATGTCCTGGAGACCAAGAGGTTCACCATGTCCTCTTATGTGGTGTATGTACTAGCCAGATTCTACCCATACAGGGGTTTGAATCCACAAGGGACATTCAAACAGGACATAGTCTATGAGGTATACCCGGAGTTGCACCTAGGACACAAGGACTACAGAAGGGCTAATGATGCATTCACAATGCATATCACTAAGATGCTTCAGAATGCCAAACATGTGAGACTATCAGATGGAGCAAAAGGGTTGATAAAGAATTATGGGGCCTGGTTCATTCAATTTCCCACCTTCACCTACATTAGAATTGATGGATGCCCGGCCGCGCCATATCGGTTACCTCGATATCCTACTGATAACATTGTGTTATTGTAGATGGTGAGGAAAATATGTGAATTTGATGCCATAGTCAAAAAGGATAAGCATAAAACAGGCTTTTCGTGGGGATTTCGCTTTGGGAATTGGCGTGGCAGAAGTGTGCCCTTCCATCCAATCAGCACACACTGCAGGAGATGAATTGGCAACATATGGTTTCTCCTTCCACTCCAAGAGAACAAACTTTGATATCATCGGGGAGGCAGAGAAGAAGGCTACCAAGGAGTACCGTCATAAAGATGACCTAGAAGACTATTGGGCCAACATTAAGGATGATCTTGAAGCAAGAAAGAAGAGGTATTCTAGGCTCCTTGTTGATGTGATCAGATAGTATAATGTCAAGCTAATCCCGGACCAACTGGAAGATGATGGAAACCTAGTGAAAGATCATGCCTATGAAGCTGTTAGGGATAGGTTAATCAGAGAAATCAACTGGAATGAGGATGAGGTTATAGAGTTGGAGGACCTAATGGCCTCGGTTATGAAATTCACCACTTCTTGGTTGAAGCATAAGGTTTGGGAGCTTGAGAGCGAGAAGGTAGCCTGTACCTTCAATTTAATGGGAAATCTCAACCTAATGTTTAGTTTAGAAGAATTTGGGGATGATGACCCCAAAGGGAAAACCCAAAAGAGCTCACCTTTCAAAATAAAAATCAGAGGCCCAAAAGATAGTGAGCTAGAACCAAAAAGAAAGCCAAAAGGGAAGAAGAGAAGTAGAACTTTGAAGATAGGAAAATCTTCTGAGGAGGAGGAAGTTGAAAAGCCGGAAGAAGAAGGTGCTCCTCCACCACCGAAGAAGACAAGAACAACTAGGACTTTAAAGAAGAAGGCCCAGGACACATCCAAGGGTGAGCCTCCTATTGTGGATATAGAGAGTTCAGGAGAGAAGACAAAAGTCTACATGAGAAGATCAAGGACTCCTTCACCTAAGGACACTGTGCAGAAGAGGGATTCTCCTCCAAAACCACCAGTTGTGGAGCCATCTAAGGCCGCTTCTTCTCCACCAAGCATGCATGAGCAAGAGACTCTTGAGGAACATGAGACTAGTGGAGAAGTAGAGCCATTCAAGGAAGGGGCACTCTTTGGTGAGGAAGCTAAGCTTGAGGCCGAAGAGGTAGAAAAGCATCCTTCTCCTCTAGTGATGTATGAAGATTCTCCAGAAAATGGCAGAGGAAACAGATCGCCTAAGTAGGAGGAGGACATCCCTATTAGAACCCCATCACTGGTACAAGAAGTGGAGATTGAGGAAGGTGCTGAAGGTGAGCAGCTACCTAAAAAGGAAGAGGAGAAAATGCTGGAAGAACAGTAGGAAGAAGAAAGAAAAGAGGAAATCCAGGTAGAACCTGCTGTCCCGAATTGGCTTGAAAAGGAGATCACAAGGAAGAAACAGGTCGTTGTTGAGGACACTCCTTTGGATTGGGATGAAATGCTATCCAAGATCAAAAAAGGAAAGAAGAAGAAGGCAGCTAAGGTAGTCTCAAGGATAGAAAGGGATGAAGCAAATAACAGAGTTATCCACATTGCCACCCCTGCTGTAGACAAGACAAGAGAAGATGTCACTGGTGAAGATTATAATGTACAAACCATCAACCTTGGACTAGCATCCATGGAGCAGGACATAGGGGAGTATGAAGGGTCTAGTGCTGTGATCATCGACAGATTGAGAAAGGAAGCTGAGACCAAGCATGAGCTGAGAAAGGAGAATGAAAGACTTAGGAAATGTTTGGAAGAGGTGATGAAACCTCTGCAGTCCCTTCACCCATCTTCTTCTACCACTCCTGGTTTCTTGCCCAAGGAAACCATCTCCAAAATTGAAAAAATGAAGGCTTCTGCTCAAGCTGCAATAGATTGGCTGAAGGATGTGCAGGTAAAGGGAGAAAATGCAATCAAGGAGATCCTATCAGTTGGGAAAGATGCAGTTAGGGCAAAGGAATTATTGGAGCATGTGCTATCCCAGGACAATGAGTACATTGATATTCTATTACAGAAATCCAAGGTCATCATGGGATATGGTAGGGATCAATTGGCTACGAATGGGATTCTTCCTTCTTCTAGGTTAAATGAACCTTGGGAGTGGTTTGAGGCTCTGCAGATTTGGCATAAGGCCATGAAGAAGATTCAGAAACAAAAGAAACAAATAGATGGTGATCTTACTGGAGTATATGAAGGGTGCATTTCATTCTTTGAAATGATGATTGGAAGGAGAAAGATTGCTCCTAAATACCTAAGTCTGAAACAACTAAGAGAGTGGTGGCATGAAGTTTATACCCCGGATTCTGAGAAT
This sequence comes from Sequoia sempervirens, assembly GCA_007258455.2. Taxonomy (NCBI): domain Eukaryota; kingdom Viridiplantae; phylum Streptophyta; class Pinopsida; order Cupressales; family Cupressaceae; genus Sequoia; species Sequoia sempervirens. The sequence goes on along the minus strand of VDFB02026320.1, from coordinate 45,834,785 downwards.
GTTATAACTGGACACCAGTTATATGATGCAGCCACATATCTGGCAGTAATGGATAAGTATCATGCCAACAAGGATGATTGGGATAAGACGGTTAAATAGTCAAAAGAGGAGATTGGCTCCATAGAATGTCGGCTTAGGATATTGCCTTTGCCACCTATCACCAAATTGGATGGAACATTTTTGAGGGTTCAAGGATCGTTGGCCCAGAGCGAGGATAAGGGAGACGACAGTTAATGCCTATTTTGAGATTTGTGCTTCCTTATTATTATAGGGCATGTATTGATCCGGGCTGCATTGGGGACCGTGTCTAGGCTAAACTTGATGATGTATCGGCATTTAATGTGTGCCTTATTTTGAATTCCTAAGGCTGACTTGTTTTGGCAGTTGTTTTGTTTTGTAAATGTTTGGTTGGGCCGACATATCTTTTGAATTTGCTATAAAGGGCATTCTTGCCTCAGTGTAAGGGGTTAGCTAGAAAATAATAGAGATAAGTAAGAGTAGAAAGAGCTAGAGTAGTAGTTAATTTCTTGAAGCAAGTATTGTAAACAAACAGTGGAATTATTGCAACATTTTGGTGGTCTAATACAATTGAAGACATTGTCGTTTTCCTGGTGCAATCTCTTGTGTTATTTCATCTTGCATGGTTCCTATTGTTTTATTTTGCAGATTGCTTAAAGATTTAGGTTTTAGTTTTAAGAATTACATTAGTTTGGTGTATGATGTTTATGATTTTATATTTGGAATGTTTGTAGCAATTTCTGGTCTATACTCCCAGTAACTATCTGATTGTAGTAGGCTGGTGAAGTCAACCTGGACCATATATTTACATGCACTTAAGTTCGATTGTGGATGAATGTCTATGATTTGAAAATCTATATACCTTAGAAGATTGCACCGTTCTTGTGATATTGCATTGTGGGTTGATCAAGAATTGGTAACTTGAGATTGGTCCATTCCAGATATCTGTCATTTGCATTGTCCATTCTAGGAAAAGTTTAGATTTTATCATATTCTTGCACCCTTATCTTTTGCTATTTCTTTATTATCTGGTTAGATTTAGGATTTGAGATCATCATATTGCAAAATATGATAATTGGAAAGATACAGTTTGCTTGTAGTAAGGTATGATTGTGATTACCAGCATTTCACATTTTATCTGAGTTGTTTATGCATTGTCATGACCTGACACCCGAGAGACCTTGGGGTGATTTTCAGTAATTTATTGTTGAAAATAACCTTTCAAGAGAGATAGAATATTGCATTCTTTCTGAGTTGTTGCTGTGCAGAAAACACCATCAACAGATTGGCGCTAGAAGGAGGGCCTGAATGAGCAGACTGGATCATTTCTTGAATGCCATCTCTCCAGAGAGATATAGGAGAAATACCCGATCTACCATAGGAGAGGAAGATTTACAGGAATTACAGTTCCTCACTAGGTCAAGAAGGACTCAAGAAAGGGGAGAATCATCATCACCTTTTCCAGCATCATCCATATCTTTACATCCAAAGGTTGAGGCCATACCCATCCTTGAAGCAGTTCCCGTTCAACAACCTCACCCTATCGTTAACCAACCACAACCACCACCCCCGCTTTTGCCAATGGCTTTCCTAGCTAATATTCCATCCCCTTTTTCTTTCAATGCTTACAATGTAATGCCCAAAAACCCTGAACACTTCTGTTCAAAGTTCCATGTTAATGACCCAAACAGGACTGCAGAAGAGCATATAAGGAGTTTCCAAACCTGTCTCAAAGATAGAGGGATTGTTCATGAGGATGTTGCCTGTAGGTTGTTTCCTTATTCACTAGGGGAAGAGGATTTTTAATGGTACAATCACCTCCCATCTAGATCAGTTCTTAATTGGAATGACCTTGAAACTGCTTTTTTACAGAAGTTCAGAATACCCATCAGTGCCAATGAATTATACCTACAATTCACTAAAGTCAAAAGAGAAGTTAATGAACCAATATCCAGTTTCAATAATAGGTTTCACCGTGCCTACACCAGACTTCAAGATCCTTATGTTTTGGATGACAATACAGCCCTGGGAGTCTATTACGAAGCATTGGATAGCCTCACAGCCACCTTTCTGAAGTGGAGACTTAACCCTCCAGCTAACCTAACTGATGCCTATACCGAAGCTGTTAAGCTTAGCACATATCTGAGGCAACATATAACTGGACCGTTGCCTTCTTTAGGACCAGTTGCACATCCTGGTCAAGTTCAAGCAGTAAATCAGGCACTTACCAATCATACTCCAATCATGAATCCAGTACCTCAATTACCTTTGGTGCCACATCCTAGTCTTCCCATGAGCTAGGTCTCTCCTATGATGAATTTCCCCCAGCAGCAAGTTAACCAGCCCATGTATCAGCCATAGCCAAATAGTTTCCCTGCTTATTTGTAGAACTCTGAAGTGTTGCATCAGTCTATGGGATCTACTACAATGCTTGTCCCTCCTCAGAATAACCCAAGCCGGCCCCCTTATGTTGATCTAAATAAAGAAAGGATTGATGAAATGGCTGAGCAAATAAAGAAGTTAAACATAGAGGTGACCTACTTGAGGAATCAAAACAGCCAATTACAAGCCACTTAGAAGAATATATAATCTAATCAGAATAGGGAATTTCCACAAGGGTAGAATTTTGATAGAGGATAGCGTAATGAGAGAGGATTCCACAATGACAGAGGATATAATCAGGATAGAGGTTACAACAGTGACAGAGGCTACAATAATGATAGGAGATGGAATTTTGATAGAGGACAAGGTAGTGGATCAGGATTTGATAAGAGGCCATCGCAGGGACAGAGAAAAACATGGAATACGAGACCTAACAATGGAGGAGTTCCTACTCCCTTGGATCAACCTGTCAACCAATCAACAAACCAACCAGTTAGTCAAGATAAGCCTCCCAGTGGTGTATATTTGGCTGAGGCTACTCTGTCAGGATGGTGTAGGCTTCATAAGACAAGTCAGCATTCAGAGTTAGAATGTTCAAAGTTCCAAACTGCTGCTTCCATTTTTCAGTATGAGGTGGAGAATAATGCAAATGGGCAGGAGATGGTTCCTTCTTCACCCTATGATTCTACCGTGCTAGTGTTAAATCACGCTCCCTTCCCAGTAAGTGAAGACAATATTCTAGAGGAATAATCCGATTCCCAGGAAGATAAAACAGATCAAATTTGTAATGGAGATGAAGTGGCTCAGTTATTCGATGAAGAAAAAATAAATGATAATGGCCCCCTCGATCAGGGGGAAGCCTATGTTGAAGAAGTACAGATGTTCCAGAGGCAAGGTCTGAGAGATATGCCTCATAGATGCCCACAGGCTGGGGGACCTTTCACCACTTCCATTCCTCCTAACAACTTTAGTACTCCCCCAGACCCTAATGCTAGCAATAATCCATCTTTCCCACATGTATCCAAGTAGTACCTTTTGAAGGAGAGACAAGCTCAAACGGACCTACAAAAGGAAAAGGCTGTTCAAACAAGCAAAGACAAGGTGGAGGAACCTCCTAGGGAAGTATCAACGGATATGAGCGAGGAGCAAATGGCTTCTTATGTTGCTGAGGAGTTCAAGAAATTAAAGGTAAATCTTTCAAAATTTGAGTTATTAAGATTCCCTGCAATTAGGAAGGTAGTTTTAGGTACTTATGATGCACGTTCAGTATCTTTGGATAAACCTTATGGCAAGGGTATCAGCAATTTCTCTAGTTCTCAGCCTCTGAAGATGCAAAGTTAAGCCCATGGTCAGACTAATTTGCCTCCTAGAGATAAAGGAAAGGAGAAGGATAAGACTCAAGTGGCTCAAGTAGATACTCAGCCAAATTTGTTTCAAGGGAAGACAAAAACCCCACCATTTCTAATTTTTGTGTGCATATTCGGTAAGAATTTACATAATTGTTTACTGGATTCTGGTGCTTCCACCAATGTGATGCCATTTAGAGTATGTAGAGCTTTAGGGATTACACCTGCTGATTCTCAGAAGAAGGTGACTCAATTAGACAAAACTAAAGTAAATGTGGTGGGAGAGTTAAACATGATTCGCATGCAGGTAGCTTCAGACCCAAGGATTCAACATGTTATCAATATTCAAGTAGCTGATATCCCTGATGCGTATGGTTTGATTCTAGGAAGAGATTTTACTAAGGCTTTGAATGGTTATGTGTCTACTAATCACTCTCATATGTGGCTTCCCTGGAAAGGAGTGCCCAATCAGATCAGAATTGAGAGAGAGCCAAGAATGAAATACATGATTACAGAATACCAAAAGACTTCAACAAAAGTTTTGATATCAGAAGTTGGCATGGGAAGTTATATGTTGTCAACACAGTATGAGGAATCAGACTCAGAGGAGGTGTTAATGCTACACACGATGCCCATCGATGCAGAAATAGGATCCATCCATGTTACTGCTCTAACAAAACCAGTAGAGGAAGAAGAGGAAAGTGAAGATAATCAGATCAGCCTCTTAGACAATTTCCAGGAATTCATCAAGCAGTGTGTTGAAAATCAAATTCACCTAGGTAAAAGGACAAGCTTTGAAGAATTACTCCTACCAAATTGGTGTAGATTTTATAATGCTTCTCATTCAGAATTGGAGTGTTGTTAATGCCAAACAGCAGTGGAACAAGTACAAAAGTGCATGAGTCCAACCCCGACAGTTGAAACAGATATACAGAACCCTCAAGAAGAGTCTCAAAAAAAGAAGTTCATGACATCTAAAAAACTATCTAGCAATATTAAGCCGAAAGATGTGATGAAGGGGACTACCACTGCTGAATGCTAGACCCTCAAATTTGATGGATCCAAGTCCAAGCATGGAGCTGGAGCAGGGTTTGAATTAATCAGTCCAAAATGTAAGAGTTTCTTTGCAGCCCATAGACTCCAATTTCATTGTACAAATAATGTGGTAGAATACGAAGCGTTAATTCATGGACTTCTTATGGCACTTAAGAAAAATGTTAAGATTTTGCAAGTTTTTGGTGATTCTGAGTTAGTAATTAAGCAAGTAAGGAGGCAAAATTCTTGCCACAATAGGAGAATGACTAATTATAGGCATAAAGTGTGGGACCTCATTGAGGGATTTGATGCCTTCAACATTCAGCTAATACCACGGTGGAAGAATCAAACAGCTGATTCTCTGGCTCAGGTAGCAAGCACCCTGTAGCCTTTATCTTTGTTAGGTTTGAAGAAATTCACTATAGAATTGACTCCTGTGCCATCGGTTCCAGACAACGTAACTAACTTCTAGGTGTTTGAAGATGACAAACATATTCTGGATTTCATCACAAATACAGACGTTTTTGCTTCTCAAATCATTGATGAGACAGAGCTTCAGGAAGCAGAACTGGATTTAGGAGTAATGAACTTAAAGTCAAATACTATTCCAAGGGGAATGGTATAGTTGGAACGAATTTTTGATATGGATAAGATTAAGGATCAGGAACAAGAATCAAAGAAGGAGTCCATCAATAGACATTGTGATACTTACAATATGGGAACTGAAGATAACGCCAAGAACATTTTTATTGGCAAAGTATGCACTCCAGAAGAAAGACAAGGAATAATTGCAGCATTGCATAGCTTCCCTGATATAGTAGCCTGGAGTTATGAGGACTTGAAAACTTATGATACCTCAATCATAACTCATATTATCCCTTTGAAGCCAGATGCCAAGCCCTTTAGGCAAAGATAGAGACCAATTAATGCATTATTGGAACCAGTCATACAAAAAGAAGTCCAGAAGTTACTGTAGGCTAGAATCATATTTCCTGTCAGGCATTCAACATGGGTGGCCAACCTGGTTCCAATGAGAAAAAATAATGGAGAAATCAGACTCTGTGTTGATTTCAGGAATTTGAACAGATCCTCAAAAAAAGATAACTACCCAGTCCCGTCACTGGATGAAGTACTTCAAGTGGTTAATGGATCTCAGATGATGTCCTTTCTGGACAGCTATTCAGGGTACAATCAAGTAATGGTTCAGTATGAGGACAGACACAAGATTGCCTTTACAACTAAATGGGGTACCTTTTCCTACAGAAGGATGCCTTTTGGACTCATCAATCTAGGGGCCACATTTCAAAGGGCCATGGATATTGCTTTTAAAGATATCATAGGCAAATGCATCATTATTTATATGGACGATCTGACTGTGTTTTCAAAGAACAGAGGGGACCACATCTCAGATTTGCACAAAGTGTTTCAAAGGTGCAGGGAATTTGGCATATCTTTGAATCCTAAAAAGTGTATTTTTGGAGTAATAGAGGGAAAGCTACTAGGGCATGTGATATCAGAAAAGGGAATTGCTATTGATCTAGAAAGGGTGGGAGCCATTCTAAAGATCCAGCCACCTGCTAGCAAAAAGGAAATGAAATATTTCTTTGGCAAGATCAACTTCGTCAGAAAATTCATTACTGGATTTGCTGAAATTGTTAAGCCATTGAATGCAATGTTGAAATAGGATGCTAAGATCAAATGGACTACGGAAGTGAAGGAAGCCTTTGCAGAAATCAAAAGAGCCATCATTGATGCTCTGGTATTGGCAAGTCCTAATTACAACAAGCCTTTTCACATCTATTCATTTTCCTCAGATCATTTGTGTGCTGGAATGCTAACTCAAAAGTATGATGAGGGAAATGAGCATCCCATTGCCTTTATGAGTACCCCATTAAAAGATGCGGAGTTGAGATACCCAAGTGTAGAAAAGCAGGCATATGCTCTGGTCAGAGCAGTGAAGAAATTCAGACATTATATCCTCAGGAATAAGGTTTATGCAGTTGTCCCTGACCCTGCAGTCAAGTTATTTCTGATGCAAAACGAGCTAGGAGAGCGTAGGGCTAAGTGGGTGACAATGCTACAAGAGTACGACATTGAAATCCAACCCATGAAGTTAGTAAGAGGACAAGGAATCACTTAGACTATGGCCGAAATTGGTCCTGAACTAACTGTTCAGAATTATAACGTTGAGGAGGTTTCCCCAGATGGCTGGTATGATGACATAGTTTATTATTTGCTAAACCAACGATCTCCAGGTCATCTTAATCCTATTCAAAGACGAGCCCTATGATTAAAAAGTGACAGTTTCATGTTGAAGGGAGCTGTTCTGTACAAGAAAAATCATGAAGGTATTTATTTGAGGTGTCTTGGGAAACAGGAAGCTGAAAGGGTGATAAACGAATTTCACGAAAAGTATGGTACTGGCCATGATTCTGCGATTGCCACTGCAAATCATATTTTGAGGGCAGGTTACTACTGGCCCACGTTATTCAAGGATGTTCACCATCATGTCAGGACCTGTCACACCTGCCAGAATGTGGCAACAAGGGAGAGGTATGCAACACTTTCACTCCAACCGGTCACTGAGGTAAGGCCTTTTGCTCAATGGGGCATGGAATTTATAGGCCCCATCAACCCACCATCTTCTGCAGGACACAGGTACATTCTCACTATTACTGATTATTTTACAAGATGGACTGAAGCTTTTGCTTGTAGGCAATGTACATCAGAGGTAGTGATTGATTTCTTAGAATCTGCTATTCTTAATCAATTTGGATGCCCTGTTGCTATTGTTTGTGATAACGGTCCTGCTTTTGCATCTTTAAAATTTTCAAATTGGGCCTTTGAGCATGGAATTATTGTGAAGTTTGCATCCAATTATTATCCTTAGGGTAATGGGTTAGCAGAATCCTCCAATAAGAACTTATTGACTGTTATCAGTAAGCTGTTAGAGAGGAACCCTAAGGACTGGCATACCCAGCTTCGGTTCACCCTTTGGGCAGATCGTACAAGACTTAAGTCATCCATTGGAACGTCTCCCTACCACTTGGTATACGACCTAGAGCCAGTATTCCCCATTCAACTCAAGATCCCAACTTTATAGTTTATAAATGAGTTTTATGATGAAGGGGACAGAAGGGAGGCTAGGTTGACAGAACTATTGCACCTTGAGGAGAAACGAAACAATGCCCTTGAGAATTTTTTCAAACATCAGGGGGTCGTTAAGAGGTGGTTTGATAGGAGGGCTAGGATTAAAGCCTTTAGGATTTCTAACCTGGTTTTATATTGGGATAAACCTCATGATTGAAAAGGGGAAAATGGAAAATTTGACAAACTGTGGCTTGGTCCATATCAAATTGCTGAAATACTTGGAGATAATGCCTTCCGTCTGAAGACTCTTATAGGAGAAGATATTCCACTGCCTGTCAATGGGCAGTATTTGAAACATTATTTCCAGTCCTGAGCTATTTTCAGCTCCCTACTTTGTATATAGTTAGTTTAGGTTGCTTTTTGTTGTTTTGTTTGGTTAGAGTAGGTTTCTCTTTTATTTGCTTGTTTTGCTTTGGTTAGATTAGGTTTGTTTTGGTTTGTTTGTTTTTGTTTGCATCGCTCCTACTCTTGGTTCCTTCTCTCTTGGGGATCCCTGGTTGCATTTGTAGGACAATGGTGACAAAGTTGGTCTAATGTCCTTGGTATTTCTTTTACAAACTCTAATCATCCTTCCAAGGTATTATGGTATGAATTTCTTACCCACTGTCACTTATCCTTGTGCTGAGGCAAAGGGTTTTTTGGTCAGTCTGAACAAGAATACATTTGGGTCTTACATTTTAAATTAAAGATACCTGAAGTTGCAGAAGGTCCCTATAAGGTCTGAACAAGTGAAAAATTCTTTTTTGCTCTAGTGCCACTGTGGTTCTCAGCCCTGAGTGTGGACTTCACTGTTCACAGGTTGAATGAAATGAGCAAAAAAAAAAAAAAAGCAAAAATATTGAAAATTCAAAGGTTTGAATTCACTTTATCAGGGGGATCTGAATATTTCTATCAGGGCTATGGACGCCTGACTGGCAGTAGAACTATGTTCAGGAGAATCATAGCGATAACTTCGTTGGGGCTATGGACGTCTGACTGGCAGCTAGGCTCTATCCAGGTTACTTTTAGAGTATGAATCTTTACGTAGCTTGTTCATACAGAGTTTGGTTCCTGTTGTAACTGAGGGAGGGTAATAAATACATATACACACACTTTGACCCTGGTGTAGGAAAGTTTGGCTGACTAGGGGGGCTTCTTTGTTTTACCATGGGTGGTGGCAGGATAGGTGAGTCGAAACCATGGGTTTTGGGTTCTTGATTCCAGTTTGTCATCGAAATGCTTAGGAGCATTTCCCCAGCGGAGTCGCCATTTGTTGTGCAGTTTTGCACACACGCCCCACTTGGAAGTAGGGACCCTCTTTTTGGATGTCTTTTGAGCTTTGGTTTTATTGGATTTACTTTTTTAAGGTCTTGACATGTTAGTCTTGTTGGCTTTGATCCCTCCCTGAGGCTTAAATTGGTTAAAATGGGCTTTCAGTGAAAATCTGGGTCTTGACCTGAATCTGAGATTTTCCAGCTCCAGCGGATTTTCCCGGGCTCTGGTTCGTTGTCTGGTCATCGCTGAATTTTCTGAATCCGGGTTTCTGCTTGACTCCAGGATTTTCTAGCTCTGGCGAATTTTCCTGGACTGCATCAAAATCTTGAACTTTGTTAAAATCCCGGTTTCTGCTATTTTCGCAGAATTCGTGTTCATCCGGATTTTCTGCGTATTTGGGGATTTTTCGAAATTTCGTCCTGGGCTCGAGTTTCTAGATTTTTTAGATACGTCTTGTCGCTCATTAATGACTGAGGTACCTTTTCTCAGACACACATATGGGTGAATTTAAAAAATTTGGAGCATCATTCTCACTTCATTATTCACTTGCTTACTGCTCTGGCGATTAAGAGTTTTCCATTTGAGCTATGAAGATTGATCTTGAATCATGTGCGTGTGGATTGTTTGGGTGTCGATGTTTGGATTTTCATTGCCTAGGCGTGCTCGTTTTGCAGTCGCTTCTTCAAGTTTGGGTATTACCAGCACTAATCCATGGTAAGTCGTCTCTGATCCTTCCCTTTGTTGCGTCATGATTAAATCTTTCCAAGTTGACTGGTAGCCATTCCAGGTCGGCCTTTGCTTGATCATGAGTTTATATTTATTGAATTAGGGTTGGACTTAAATCCACACCAAGACTTTGTCACCCATGCTTGTGTTTATACATTCACTGGTGGGTGCGTGAGTATGAACCCGTCTAAATAGGACTTTTCCCTTAAGCATGCCATTCACCATATTTTATGAAGGTTAGGGTTTCGGTTCATCTGCCCGAATTTGCCAAGGTTTAGTGGGGTTTTCATTATTTCATCATTCATGTCCAACCCAACATGCTCGTACCTTGAGGGATCCTTGCGCACATTGGTTGATCACCCAAATGATAGTTTTCCTTGAGAATTTTAGCTTATCCGGATTCTAATGGCGGGTTCTAGTTATTGGACTTAGGGCATCATTGTTTCACCATGAAATTTGGTTATTCAGAGGTCTCTTGAAACCCAAGTTCAAGCCTAGTCAGAATTTTGTTGATTAGCATCGATTTTGGGGCCATTAGAATCCAGGTAGAAGAAATTGCATGATCGTTTGATTAATGGTTCGCGTGTCATCGTTCATTGGGTTTCCGAGGTGACCGCAGAATTCCTTCGCACTCAAATTTTCCTGGTTTTGACTGATTCCGCGGAGTGTGGCGATTTCTGGAGTTCCTCAAACTGTCCGTGGAAATTTGTCCCATTCGGATTTTTCTGGTTTTTCTATTTGGTGCACTTCTTTCGATTTTCTGAGGATAGGATTCATGGAGTAAATACTAAATGCTTATTTCTTGTTGCTAACAACCGAATTTCATGATAATCTTATGATATTTGGTCCATACTAACGATTTATTTGGCTAATAATGTCTTGGCAACAGGAATTTGTTTGGGTCAGATTTCTCTGAAATTCTGCCCAGACTGGATTTTCCTGGTTTACAGTGTTTTCCAGGACTGCTTTATTTTTTTGGATTTTCAAAGATTGGCATTTGTGATAGTTTCTAATTGCTTTATATGATTTATGCTAATCTTTTGGTCGGAATATGAATGATAATTGATACTTATGACGATTTCTTGTAAGTGTAGGCTGAATCAAGCAAGGCTACAGCAGGAAAGTCCAAAGGTGACACGGAGGGGTCATCCATCTCAGAAGCAGAAATATTAAGGTTAGATACTAAGAGTCAGCTTCCTGAAAGCAAGATATCTTCCGAATGGTCCGAGGTGTCTGATACTAATGTTGGAGCTTGGAGATACGAAGAGTTTAAACAAAGGACAGCTGAGAAGAACCTGTCAGTCCTAAGGAATGGAATGATGAAGTCCGGACTGGTGCATGTGGCAGGGTTTCCTCCTGCAATCCAATGCTATGAGTTGATTTTAGAGTGTGCCCGGTAGTACGACTTCGACACACAAAGGGTTGTCAGCACTGAGGGAAGGGTCTTGGCAAATTTCAGTCTTGCTTCTATTGCCCAAGCCTTTGACATGCTGGATCTGCCTTCTGTGTGTGCTTTAAACATGGACATGGCTAGGAAATATTATGAGAATGAGCCAACTAAGGCTCAACAGATGATCAATGCTTGGTTGGAAAAGCCAAAATCGCATCACTCTAAACTGCCCAAGCAATTGCATAGGATCAAATTCAGATCAGATATATATGATGCCATATCATTTCTGAGCAGGGTGGCAGGATTGAAGAGTGCCAGAGTATTGGAAAGTTGGATGGTCCATGTGATCGCCAAGATTGAATAGGGAACCAACTACCATTGGGCAGGGCTTATCAGCACCATAATTGACAAACAGCTGAGAGATGTCCTGGAGACCAAGAGGTTCACCATTTCCTCTTATGTGGTGTATGTACTAGCCAGATTCTACCCATACAGGGGCTTGAATCCACAAGGGACATTCGGACAGGACATAGTCTATGAGGTATACCTGGAGTTGCAACTAGGACACAAGGACTACATAAGGGCTAACGATGCATTCACAATGCATATCACTAGGATGCTTTAGAATGCCGAACATGTGAGACTGTCAGATGGAGCAAAAGGGTTGATAAAGAATTATGGGGCCTGGTTCATTCAATTTCCCACCTTCACCTACATTAGAATTGATCGATGTCTAGCCACACCGTATAGGTTACCTCGATATCCTACTGATCACATTGTGTTATTGGAGATGGTGATCCAGGTGGATCTTCAGGACCTGAAATTGAAGTGTTCCAATTTCTCTTGGTAGCAATGCCATCACGTAGAGCACTGAATTCTGAATCCGGCGCAACTTGAACGGGTGAAAAAGGAGTCCGTTTGCTCAAGTTACGTGCAGTCAAAGTTGGGTCAACCCTTTGACCAGGAGGCCGTCAGGAGGTGAAAAGTTGATGGACTCAGAATCGGCCGGAAGCAGTGTCAGTTCGGAGGGCTCGTCGACACAATCACAACAAAGTTCATTTCGTCGAATTTCGAGTCCGTATGTCCGAGATATTGCCGGTCAAAGTTTGGTCAAAGGTCGGTCAACTCTGCGTTCAGGGACGAGAAAAAGGTGGAAAAATTAATTGTCACCAAATTGGTCGAAGTTGGTGTCATCACGAAGCTCTCATCGTCACGATTCCAACGTCGTTCGTTTCGTCGAAAACGGAGCACGTATGCGAGAATTATAGCCAGTCAAAGTTGTAGTTGACCCAGGTACCATGAGGTACGGTTGCTGACGTCACCATGACGTCATCCTACTGACTTGGCAGACAGGTCATCGTATGGATAATGACGTGGACCAATAGCATCTTGACACGTGTCATTCCTACTGTGATGATGTCATCATTTCCACATAGGTGCGACAGATGAAGTGGACCATTCAGATGATGACACGTGTCCTTTGGATGACGTGGCAGTTGACATGGATGCTGACTGTGTTCTTCCGGTGAATCATAAGATGACACGTGGCATTCGGTGGCAGCTTAGTCATCTGGTGACGTGGCAGACACGTGTGCAGACGTGGATTCCTCGGCGAATATGTCACTGACACGTGGCATGCGGAATCAAGTCGGCAGCTGAGACATCATATGACAGGGCAGTTGACTATTTCTTCCGGCGAATGAAATCTTGCCACGTGGCACAGCGAGGATGCACCACGTGGCCTCTCTTATCCTCCTTCGGCGTGGGCTGTTGCAGAATTGGTTGTTTGTTTAAAAAGGAACGAACGGACTCGAACCCGCGACCTCACATGTCCGAGAATTCCGGCGGGCCGGTAGGCCAAAATCTCCGTTTCACCCCATTTATAGCGTCGGTTTTATTTGACATGGGTTAGTTCAAAGTTTGTTTTAAAAGGTGATCGGCCGGGGTTGAACCCCGCACCGGCTGGGATTTAAAACAAAGAATCACCGTTGGGCCGCGAATTGCCTATGTGATATATATGGCACGCATTTTATTTACTCAGTTGTTAAGCCCGATTTCCTTTTATATAGCTTTTTAATGGCTATTGTTTGGATTGAAAAACAAACAAAAACAACCCAAGCCCGAGAATCAATTAAACAAAGGGCTCCGAATTATTGTAAAAGATTAAGGGGTTATTGTTTTTGATATGGGGATTTTTGAGGGAGATTTTTGGAGATTTTGAAGATTTTATGGTTTTCACCATATCGAGAAAACTCCAAGTATAAAAGGAGGAAGGCTTGGAGCATTTTTCATCACTCATTAGTTGATCACTCATCCATCAGTTGATGAAGCATCCATTAGGATCATTCTTCTTTTGTTTTCCCTTTCTCTTAGTCTTTGTGAGGCTTTTTGTGAGAGAAATTCTTAGAGGGAATTAGGAGAATATTTTTGGATGTATTGATGTTCTGAGAGTTGTATAGTCTTGTATTAGTCAAAGTTATTTTTCTTACTCTTTGTCATCTTCCAAGGGGTGTGAGTGAGAGAATTTTTGGATAACTTTGTGGAAGTCTACAAGACATTGTAAGCAGGAGGCTTGTGGAGTTTGTACTGTATTCCAGAACATATCAATAGAGTGGTCACTCGTTTGAGCTCGACCCGGAGACGTAGTCCACTCGGACGAACTCCGTAATCAAATTGGTGTTTTCTTATCTCTCTCTTGATTCTATGTTTTTGAATCTTCTCTGATTAATGTTCCTGTTACTTCACTTTTGATGTCTTTACACCTTTATTCGTAATCACTCGCATCAACTGTCATAGATCCCTTCCGCTATACGGATCAGATGGTGAGGCAAATATGTGAATTTGATGCCATAGTCAAAAAGGAGAAGCATAAAACAGGCTTTGGTGGGGATTTCCCTATGGGAATTGGCGTGGCAGAAGTGTGCCCTTATATCCAATCAGCACACACTACAGGAGATGAATTGGCAACATATGGTTTCTCCTTCCACTCCAAGAGAACAAAATTTGATATCACCGGGGAGGTAGAGAAGAAGGCTACCAAGGAGTACCGTCATAAAGATGACCTAGAAGACTATTGGGCCAACATTAAGGATGATCTTGAAGCAAGAAAGAAGAGGTATTCTAGGCTCCCTATTGATGTGATCAGACAGTATAATGTCAAGCTAATCCCGAACCAACTGGAAGACGATGGAAACCTAGTGCAAGATCATGCCTATGAAGCTGTTAAGGATAGGTCAATTGGAGAAATCAACTATAATGAGGATGAGGTTTACAGAGTTGGAGGACCTAATGGCCTTGGTTATGAAATTCACCACTTCTTGGTTGAAGCACAAGGTTTGGGAGCTTGAGAGCGAGAAGGTAGCCTGTACCTTCAATTTAATGGGAAATCTCAACCCAATGTCTACTTCAGAAGAATCCGGGGATGATGACCCCAAAGGGAAAACCCAAAAGAGCTCACCTTTCAAAATAAAAATCAGAGGCCCAAAAGATAGTGAGCCAGAACCAAAAAGAAAGCCAAAAGGGAAGAAGAGAAGTAGAACTTTGAAGATAGGCAAATCTTCTGAGGAGGAGGAAGTTGAAAATCCGGAAGAAGAAGGTGCTCCTCCACCACCGAAGAAGACAAGAACAACCAGGACTTTAAAGAAGAAGGCCCAGGACACATCCAAGGGTGAGCCTCCTATTGTGGATATAGAGAATTTAGGAGAGAAGACAAAAGTCTACATGAGAAGATCAAGGACTCCTTCACCTAAGGACACTGTACAGAAGAGGGATTCTCCTCCAAAACCACCAGTTGTGGAGCCATCTAAGGCTACTTCTTCTCCACCAAGCGTGCATGAGCAAGAGACTCTTGAGGAACATGAGACTTGCAGAGAAGTAGAGCCATTCAAGAAAGGGGCACTCTTTGGTGAGGCAGCTAAGCTTGAGGCTGAATAGGTAGAAAACCATCCTTCTCATCTAGTGATGTCTGAAGATTCTCCAGGAAATGTCAGAGGAAACGGATCGCCTGAGCAGGAGGAGGACATCCCTGTTAGAACCCCATCACCGGTGCAGGAAGTGGAGATTGAGGAAGGCTATCAAGGTGAGCAGCTACCTGAAAAGGAAGAGGAGAAAATGCCAAAAGAATAGTAGGAAGAAGCAAGAACAGAGGAAATCCGGGTAGAACCTGCTGTCCCGGATTGGATTGAAAAGGAGATCACAAGGAAGAAACAATTCGTTGTTGAGGACACTCCTTTGGATTGGGATGAAATTCTATCCAAGATCGAAAAAAGAAAGAAGAAGAAGGCAGCTAAGGTAGTCTCAAGGATAGAAAGGGATGAAGCAAATAACAGAGTTATCCACATTTCCACCCCTGCTGCAGACAAGACAAGAGAAGATGTCACTGGTGAAGATTATAATGTACAAACTATCAACCTTGGACCGGCATCCATGGAGCAGGACATAGGGGAGTATGAAGGGTCTAGTGATGTGATCATCGACAGATTGAGAAAGGAAGCTGAGACCAAGCATGAGCTGAGAAAGGAGAATAAAAGACTTAGGAAATGTTTGGAAGAGGTGATGAAACCTCTGCAGTCCCTTCACCCATCTTCTTCTGCCACTCCTGGTTTCTTACCCAAGGAAACCATCTCCGAAATTGAAAAAATGAAGGCTTCTGCTCAAGCTGCAATAGATTGGCTGAAGGATGTGCAGGTAAAGGGAGATAATGCAATCAAGGAGATCCTGTCAGTTGGGAAAGACGCAGTTAGGGCAAAGGAATTATTGGAGCATGTGCTATCCTAGGACAAGGAGGACATTGATCTTCTATTACAGAAATCCAAGGTCATCATGGGATATGGTAGGGATCAATTGGCTACGAATGGGATTCTTCCTTCTTCTAGGTTAAATGAACCTTGGGATTGGTTTGAGGCTCTACAGATTCGGCATAAGGCCATGAAGAAGATTCAGAAACAAAAGAAACAAATAGATGGTGATCTTACTAGAGTATATGAAGGGTGCATTGCATTCTTTGAAATCATGACTGGAAGGAGAAAGATTGCTCCTAAATACCTAAGTCTGGAACAACTAAGAGAGTGGTGGCATGAAGTTTATACCCCAGATTCTGATAATGTTATAACTAGACACCAGTTAGATGATGTAGCCACATATCTGGCAGTAATGGATAAGTATCATGCCAACAAGGATGATTGGGATAAGACGGTTAAACAGTCAAAGGAGGAGATTGGCTCCATAGAATGTCGGCTTAGGATATTGCCTTTGCCACCTGTCACCAAATTGGATGGAACATTTTTGAGGGTTCAAGGATCGTTGGCCCAGAGCGAGGATAAGGGAGACGACAGTTAATGCCTATTTTGAGATTTGTGCTTCCCTATTATTATAGGGCATGTATTGATCCGGGCTGCATTGGGGACTGTGTATAGGTTGACCTTGATGATGTATCGACATTTAATGTGTGCCTTATTTTGAATTCCTAATGCTGACTTGTTTTGACAGTTGTTTTGTTTTGTAAATGTTTGGCTGGGCCGACATATCTTTTGAATTTGCTATAAAGGGCATTCTTGCCTCATTGTAAGGGGTTAGCTAGAAAATAATAGAGATAAGTAAGAGTAGAAAGAGCTAGAGTAGTAGTTAATTTCTTGAAGCAAGGATTGTAAACAAACCGTGGAATTGTTGCAACATTTTGGTGGTCTAATACAATTGAAGACATTGTGGTTTTCCTGGTGCAATCTCTTGTGTTATTTCATCTTGCATGGTTCCTGTTGTTTTATTTTGCAGATTGCTTAAAGATTTAGGGTTTAGTTTTAAGAATTACATTAGTTTGGTGTATGATGTTTATGATTTTATATTTGGAATGTTTGTAGCAATTTCTGGTCTATACTCCCAGTAACTATATGATTGTAGTAGGCTGGTGAAGTCAACCTGGACCATATATTTACATGCGCTTAAGTTCGATTGTAGATGAATGTCTATGATTTGAAAATCTATATACCTTAGAAGATTGCACCGTTCTTGTGATATTGCATTTTGGGTTGATCAAGAATTGGTAACTTGAGATTGGTCCATTCCAGATATTTGTCATTTGCATTGTCCATTCTAGGAAAAGTTTAGATCTTATCATATTCTTGCACCCTTATCTTTTGCTATTTCTTTATTATCTGGTTAGATTTAGGATTTGAGATTATCATATTGTAAAATCTGATAATTGGAAAGATATAGTTTACTTGTAGTAAGGTCCGATTGTGATTACCAACATTTCACATTTTATCTGAGTTGTTTATGCATTGTCATGACCTGACACCCGAGAGACCTTGGGTTGATTTTCAGTAATTTATTGTTGAAAATAACCTTTCAAGAGAGATAGAATATTGCATTTTGTCTGAGTTGTTGCTGTGCAGAAAACACCATCAATAGACCTCTGCAAAGTTTATGTTACTGGCTAATGCTTTTGCTCACTATTATCATGAAAAGATTTTGAATACTCTTCCTACAATAAAGGGTTTTATTTTCACTTTGAACCTATCTCCTATACAATATAATTTCTAACAACATGGACTTCTCTACATTGCTTTGTCACATGTAGGTTCATAAATGCAAAAAACTAGTTTGGAATTTCAGTGAGTATAAAAGCATTGTTGGATCAATTGTTGTTCATACTGTCTGTGTCTCTAATAAGAATGATTACTATTCTATTGTAATGCTTATGTAGATATTCACTTTGTCATTGTTTCGAGACAACAATATCAACCATATTTTGGGGCATATCTTGCATAGCTATCCTATTGCAAATCAATTCATAGTCATTCCTGAGTAGGTATGCTACTATGCAAAACATCACTAAATTATTGCAGAGCATAGATTTCTTTATTGGAACTAGATTGGAAAATAAAAATTGTTATGCATCACTGAACTAGGTTGTAGCTAAATCATATGATATTTTTTTCTTGCATTTGAAGTTTCTAAATTGCTCCTTGCATATTACAAATATGTTGCAAATTCATCCAACATATATCTTATTAGTTCCCAGCATGTACCACAACATCTAGAGCATTTGCAAATAGGTAGATACCTGGAATTTGACATTAACAAAATCCAAAATCATATGAGATCTTAATAATGTTTTTTCCCTCTTTGTTTTAAGACATGCTTGACATAAATATCTAATTGCATATGCTTGCTAGAACAATTGGAAAATGCATACTGCATTTACTACACAACACAAAATGGATCAGTCACTTGGAAAACAAGATGAAAAGAGGAAATTACAATATCCTACTTATTTCACACATAGGTTTACTCTTCATATGTTTAATTATCAAACTACTTCTCATTTTTCAATTTGCAATGTATAGACTGGAAATAGATACCATAGAGCCATCAAGCATTATCCACATATGCACACAACAATTAGCTTTACTGTTTGAGGGAAATGATATGGTCATTTATGGTTCTTCTATTACCACAATTCCTAGAAAACCAACAAAAGCAGCAATCATGCATGACAATTTAGTTGACATCCATAGTCAAATGAAAATATATTTGACACATTTTTTCCATTGTTATCACCTCATCAAACAGTCTTTTATACAAATTTTATCATTGAGAAAAAAACACAATATGAAAGAGGAAATTCCGATTCTCCCCTTCTTCTAACTCCCCTTTTATGGTGCTAGTCTTTGCATAGTTGATTTTCTTATTCAAACTGTTTTATAATAGTGAAATCTATGTTTTGTAACATGATTTATGTCTACATGTTGGTAGAAAGAAAAAAATAAATTGTAGCTCAGTATATAATTTATATTGTTATGTTATAGTACTTTGTAGCTTTGCATTTTATGTATTAATGTCTACTGTTCATTGTTCTTTGAATTCATAACTGTCCGACCTTTGATAATTGCAGGTGTCTTTGACGACTAATGCTATGAAGCTTTAAGTCTGCTGAGCAAAGGATAGATGCAATTGTTCTCACCAAATGAAAGAACAACACAAATAATTCTTTGGTTGACAGGCTTAAAGTCACAAAGCCAAAAAATATTCCAAATACGAACAATTGTCATTTTTATCAAATAGGTTGAACTACAAGTAGTTATTTTCAACCTTAATCATGGTTAGTAGAAAATTGGCATTGAAGTTTAAGGTTTACTGACCAAACTATTATTTGCATTGTTTTCCCATTGGCTCAGGTTGTTTGATGAGGCTGGAACTTGAGTCTCCTGAGAGGGTTTACATCTACTGTGTAGCATACAACAAAAAGTGGAATTTGTAAGCTCTTTTGACACTACCATTTTATGCATTGCTTATACTCTTGATTACATTATCTAATGGAAGTCGAATTTGTGTCTATTGGTAGTGTTTATGTATATTGTTCTCAAAATGAAGAACACGCCACTTTTAAGTTACTATAACATTTATTCTGTCATTTTATACTTGTTAATATCTCTGCATTGTATCTTCTTGTGCCTATTGCTTTTTTGCTTCATCCATTTTACTGGATCTAATGTCTATTCTTCACTGTCTTTGAATGTTTTTAAGTTTCACTCTATGTTGTTGAATTAAACACTAAACACTATGATTAATTAATGGCACCTTATTTGCTTCCCACGATTAAGGCTGGAACTAATATTGTCTCTCAATGCAGAGACACAAAGAACTATTAAAAGAACACTGTAAAAGATATAGGAACTTACAAACACATGCAGCTAGGTATTTCTATTCTTAATCATGGATAGCGAATAAATCGACATTAATGAAGTATGGTGTTTAGTATTTAACTCAACAACAGATACTAACCCACACAAGCATGTTTAGTATTTAACTCAACAACAGATACTAACCCACACAAGCAATCAACACTAGCGATGAATAGACATTAACACACAAAATGACACTGTATAAGAAATAGCATCTTACAAACACCTCGTTTCAACAGATACAGATTCCTATAGCTTCCTAATAATCTTTCATATACTTGTCCTTTTTTTCCATTCTTATTTCAAATGCATAACATCATAATGACACCCTTATGCATATATAGTAAATTATTTTCATTCTTTCTCAATATGTTGTCATTAATGCGTTATGGTATAAAGCTTTCAATTTCTTGAGAAAATAATGATTTTCAATGTTTACTCTTTTTGGTCAACAAAGAAAGAGACAATTGTATTTTCATACACCTATGAAATCCATGTCTGTTGACAAGGTATAAATCTATGATATTCAAAGCCAAAAAGAAACAAAAAATTCGCAAATACTATATGCAAATGCAATGCTTTAAATGTCACACATCCCAAAAATAGGGCGCATGCAAAGACACAATCATACCAAAAAATGAGAAAACCCATGAAATATTACCAATAGGAAGATTTGCTTCAATAGTTATTAAATAAATTACAAAATGACAAAATCATGATGGAAATACCTACAACGAATGGCAAAATGGCAAAAAAAGAAAAACTTGTCTATAATAAATTAATTTTGGTAACATTGGCATAGCAATATACATACTTTGTTGGTATATTCATCGATGGACCATTCTAATGGGCACCATCCTCCCAAAATGCAAATTTTCAAATAGTAAATGAAATGTGGTGGCTTATATTGGAAAATTTTCATGGATTTTTCAACTTATTTTATATGGTTGTGCTCTTGCACCTGCTCTTGCTATGCATACATATCACCCTCATATTTAGCCTATGCATATATAGCCTGCCATTTCTGTTTAATGTTAATAGAGTGTAATGTAATTGTAATTAATGGATTATGGTATAAAGTTCACTGATTTTCAATGTATATTCAATTGATTACAATGTCTCACAAGCATTCCATATTTCTCTACTAACACAACCTATATATCCATCATAGTTCAAAATGGGGGAAATTGGAAAGAAGTTGATCTACTTTGTTTTCCTTACCAGATGGATTTCAAAATAGCCCAATGAGCTTTGATAGAGATACATTCTTTGAAAAACAACATTGCTATATACCAGCAACTACCTACTTGCATGTGGTGACTCGATCTTTGTTCGTAAAAGCAATTGTTTTCACTCAATTGTCAATATCTCTTCTCTCCTCTACCCTATTATTCAAATTCACTCAAGATCACTACATCCACATGTAATAGCTTCATTCTCCATTGAAATTCCCATTTATATCTCCTAATATATGCACAATAAGTGATTCATTTAATTCATTCTTCATATACTCATTTGCTTAGCCACTTTGCTTCTATCATATTTGAAATAGAAAGCAAGAGATTTGTAATTTCCTATTTCTTTTACATTGTAATTTTTTTGGTGTTGTGATGCAGAGCTAGGAGGATTCAACAACACATCTCAAAAACTTTCAATATTAATCCAAAACAATCTTTGTATAACACATGCTATTAGACATTGTATATCACATTGGAAACATAACTATGGCAACCCACAATTTAATGCAACAAACAATCATTAATAACTTCCACAAAAAAAATAATGAAGCCAATATCTTTGGTGAAATTGAAGGAAACATAGATATAGACTTTTCATCCAATTTATATGAAGATCCAATGGTGGAAAAGAAAGTTATTACATTTTTCCAAAAACTGCAAACCCTAGGTAGGGTTCAAACCTGTCCTCACAAAAATGGTCATAACTTATTCAAATCTTAATAAAATTTGATGAGACTTGAAGAAAATGAAAGTAGATTCGCATGGAAAAAAAATAAAATTTGTTTCAGATCCAAAATATAGACTTTATAATTTGTACCATCACATTTTTCATACTGTAAATTCTGCACAATATTATTAGAATAGGAAGTCTCAGCAAAATAGTCATATCTCCCACAAAACTCAATAAAATTCAATGAGACAAAAATAATTGGAAAATAGAAATAGAGATATTTCAATCCATATATTATAATCCATACCATGCCATACAATGCACAACTTCAGCCTAGAAACAATGTAAAAATTAGAAAATGCACACAAAATTTGAGGTTGACATTCATCAAACTTCAAAAATAATGTCTCCAACCACCAATTTGAGTTTTTGAGGGTGTATTTATATATTTAAAACCACAACCAACCATTTTCAACTACCTTTTGATTATTTTGTTGGAAAAACACCTTAATGACACTTTTTGACAAGTTGCTTGACAACTTTTATAATTTTTACAATATGGAACAACTTTAAAAATTATTTGACAAATGAATTAAAATATTACTTCCTAAGACTCAAAAACCTCTAGAATGGTTTGATAAACCTTATTACAAGACTCAATACAGAAAATAGAGATACTATTTACAAATGGCCTCATGGAGGCAAGAAATCAAACAGGTGCTCCTGCACCATGTTGCTTACTCAGTGACTTGCATTGTTCGATGAAGGAGACATTTGTGTCTTTTGATAGGATCTATGTCTACCATATTTGAAACACTTGTCCTTGTTGCCTTCTCAGAAGCATTTCAAAGGACATTTGAAAGTTTCTTTTCACCTTGTCTCTCTATTGGCAACACAAGGGAAAACAACTAAGAGGGGGGGTGAATCAGTTGTCACATAAATTTAAACTTATTAAACTTATTGACCTTATTCTCAGATCTGATAAATAGACATGAAAGCATAAACCATCAACACATCAGAAACACACATAACAACAAGATTTTTTACATGAAAACCCTGTTAGGGGAAAAACCACGGTGAAGGTTAGTCCACAATATTATACCCTGTTAAAAGTATAAAGAAATAAATGGGGAATGTGTTGGGACTGTGAAATTCTGATGATTTTTCATGTTGTTCGTACCCATGTATCTTCAAAATGAGTCCTACCTTGAGCACATTTTCCTCTCTTCATGATATTTTACCCATATTTTTCCCATATAGCCCCATAAAATCCATCGGGTCATGCATTTTTCATATTGCAGTTCCTATTGGTATGAGTTCATAATTGTCTCCCCAACCCATAATGCTTTTGTGCTAACATATGTTTGCTGTAGGCCTATCAGTAAGACTTCTTCATTGTCATAGTGATCGACATTCACATATGGGTAAATATCGGCATGAAATACATATGGTTTTGGCGACAGAGGAAAATTCCTATCGGCAGGAGTATTTTTCATCGGGGTAAGGTCTCCCCGAATGGGTTAGGTCTCACCAACTAATGCATGGGGAGATTCATCGGCATGAGTTAGGTTGTTAGGGTAATGTCTTATAAAATTTAAAATGTCTCATCAACTAGCACATTGAGCAAGCACATCGGCCAAGCTAAGCGGTATCGGAGTGAGGTCTTGGCGAGTGACCTCCGGTCTCGTCGACATTACACAAAAGGTTTCTATCAAAAGGTTCATTGATGAGAAAATTTTCTATCGGCGTGAGGTCTCACCGTGTACCTTGGGTCTCAACGATAAGGCACAAAATGACTCTATCGGTATGAGAATTGATTTCTCTTGGCGATCTAAGGTGAGCTTGGGGTGTTTCAGTAAGACAAAGGTATAGCTTATGAGATGTCTCCTCGATTTTGTTAGATCACAGCGACATGCAAGATGGATGAAGACTTTCGGTGGAACATAGTGTGGCCTACAAGACATCTCCCCGACTATGATTTGTTATGGCGACCTGCATGAGATAAAAGGATGCATCGGCGAGAGAACGCTTATGTCACGATGACCAAAATAATCATGAGGGCTCTCGATGAAACATGGAATGATCTGTGTGACCTCTCACCGATATCATAAAGTTACAGCAAAGTGGATGAAACGAGGAGGCACATTTCGGTAGAAAATTTCTTATGTCTTAGAGATTGGAACAAATATGATAGAAAAGTATGTCTCAGTGAGACATAGGGCGATCTACGGGATATCTCCCCAATAACAAAAGGTCATAGCAAAGCACATGGGGTGACTGACGGTGATTTAATTGCCTTTGGCATGAATACCAAAATGTTACAGTGAATGTCTGTTGATAATTAACAAAACTCAAACATTGTGGCCGACATGTGAATGCTAAATGTAGTTGCTGGCCGGCATGGGATGAGCCCGAATTCAGCGGTAGGCCGACATGGGATCTCAAATTGATATGTTTTCTAATGCTGGTGTATAAATATGAATTTTGTGATTGTAAAATCATCACGAGCTATTAGATATTCGATATACAATAGATTAGAGATGAATACAGTAGAATAATATTTTCAGAACAGAGGCTATGATTGCATGATTTCAAAATGGAGGTATTTATTAAAGTCAATTGATGTTGCTGCACATTTTTAGTGTCAATTGTCTGTTGAATTTAATGAAAATACTGCTAAGCTGTCTCCAAGATTGATGCTTTCTGGTTGTTTAAATTGATATAACAAGATTATATTCAATTCATTAGTGCACATTTGTTGTATCTGTGTGATTAATCAATTGGTTCTTTCAAGTAAAGATTAAATCCTTTTAGTTGATCATAGTAATCAGAGAGATTCATCTGGATTATTAAAGTAGAGCTTAGTAGTTACAGTCTTGCATGTTTATGCAACTTGTAAACATAATATATGCCAAATAATTTGAGTTTTCTCGAGAGAAGTGCTGCTCATCTTGATTTCATTTCACTCTGCATACCCAATAAGGCACTAGTCTCTGCACTTCATCATTTGGATTCATTCAGTTTCTTTACATCTGTTAATTGAATATTTTAGAATTTAGATTAGAATATTGCTATTACATTTTGTACCAAGTTTGAATTCATTTTTTCACTTCCATTTGCCATTGTGGACAGATCATTGCAAGAAGGATAATCCTAAGTCAAGTCTACCCAATTCAGATAGGTACACCCACCTAGGTTTGGCATCACCTGAAGAGTAGAAGGTTTAATTCATTTGACCTTGTTTGTTACCCTAAAATGTATCAAGAGATTGGCAGCCTCTTGAGGCATCTTGCCTACATTTTTGAGAGATAACAGAATGCACATGCATTCAGGGACACTGCCTAGAGCTCACTGCTTAATTACAACAAGGCTTATTTCCCAAAGGAATACACATTGTCTTACAGAAATATTCAAATTACATCCGCAAGATTTTGAACTGAGAAAATGGCATCTGCTAATGCCTGATTATAGTTTCGGTTAAGCACATAAACTCTGCTCACTCTTCTTCATAGTTCTTCACACTTTGCCTCTAACTTCAAAAGATTAGAAAATTATTTGTGCACATCATACCTTCAAATGGAATAAACAATCACTCATATATATCTGCAACTAGGAATTACATCAACTCCATGTTGACTTTAACAAAATAAAAAAAATGTATACAAACTGTTGACCCAAAACATAAATAATTATTAATGTGAATCAACCAATGTCAGCCACAACATAGTGAAGACCCAAAACAACATCCTCAAACATGAAAAACCTTCAAAAATTATTTCTCAAAGATCCACAAAACTCTATAATCACCTTGTTGGCCATGAACATGAAAAAATAGAACACACAAAAGAAAATCACCAATCATGAGTGCAATGATCAATGCGGATATGCAACAAAGATAGAGCATGAACTAGAAACATCCGCGAGCATCATGAATCACAATAGAAGCATCCACAACAATTCATCTTACTAGAATCACATCATCCTCTATTAGGAACACCAACTGAAGCAACAAAAAAATTGTCAAAACACAGACACTCATAACTCGATCAAATCTTTAGCGAATCTCTAAAACTTAACGTGGATAAACTAGATATACTAAAAAAAAACCCTTTAATCCACATCCTCTGATCATCAACATACTAAACTCCACTGCATCACTAACAACCTGCAACTTATTTTATTACAATTTTCTCAATATCCTTGACATATACAAC
This sequence comes from Sequoia sempervirens, assembly GCA_007258455.2. Classification (NCBI taxonomy): domain Eukaryota; kingdom Viridiplantae; phylum Streptophyta; class Pinopsida; order Cupressales; family Cupressaceae; genus Sequoia; species Sequoia sempervirens. Next base: position 45,808,681 of record VDFB02026320.1, on the reverse strand, counting down.
CTTAAAGCCAATAGTGTTAACATCAATGACAACCACATATCAACAACATCCAACAATCTCCCCCTTTGGCATTGATAGCAACACATAATGTGAAAAACACCATCAATGCAAATATCTCTTAGCACTTTCTCCCCCTTAGATTTTGACTCTTTTCTCCTCAACTCTTTCACATGACTCTTCTCCCCACAATTTTTTTCACATGACTCTTCTCCCCCTTTGACATCAATGTCAAAGATACATTATCTTTCTTTACACAAGCTTTGAACCACATTTTTGAACATATGACTACTCCCCCTGAGTAGTAGCCACCATAACATCAATTTGGATCAAGATATGACTATGAAATGCACAGACTAATGCAAGTGAATGCATCTTAGTTCTTATTAGGAGGGGTAATCACCCCTAGTTTTCCTCTGATATACTCAAGAGTATCTTTAGGAAAAGGCTTGGTAAAGATATCTTCAATCTATTCCTTAGTAGGCACATACTCCAATCTGAATTCCTTTTCACTCACCTTCTCTCTCAAAATGTGAAACTTGATAGATATATGCTTGGTCTTTGAATGTAGCACCATATTCTTAGAAATGTTAATTGCACTTGAATTATCATAGAATATAGCAATAGGCTCATCATACACAACTCTGATATCTTTCAACATCTGTTTCATCCACAATACTTGAGTACAACTGTTAGCAACAACAATGTATTATGCCTCTATAGTAGATAACGAAATGGAATTCTACTTCTTACTTAACCATGAAATCAGCTTCTTTCCAAAGAAAAATGCACCACCACTAGTACTCTTTCTGTCATTCACATCTCCTGCCAATTAGTATCAGTAAAAGCACTCAAATTAAGGTCATCATCTTTGGGATACCATAGGCCAAAATCAACTATCCCCTTCAATTATTTGAAAATCCTCTTCACAACAGTCACATGAGATTCCTTAGGATTAGCTTGAAATCTTGCAACAATGTATACAAAATTCATGATATTAGGTCTAGTTTGAGGCAAATAAATAAATCCACCAATCATCGATCTGTATCTAGTCTTTTTTTTTCAGAGAATCATCATCTTGTGTCAACTTACATCCGATCACCATAGGTGTACCAACTAGCTTTGAATCTTCCATGCCAAACTTCTTAAGCAATTGCTTCACATACTTGGACTGAGATATAAAGATCCCTTTATCTGGCTGAGTAATTTGCAATCCCAAAAAGAATTTCATTTCTCCAATCATAGACATCTCAAACTCACTCTATATCTCATCAACAAACTTCATGCACAAACTATCATCTCCTCCAAAAATGATATCATCAACAAAGACTTCAACAATCAAATCTTAATCATGATCAATCATGAAATACAGATTACTATCAACAGTACCTTTATTAAATCCAAGCTTCAACAAATACTTATCTAATATGGCATAGCATGCTCTTGGGGCTTGCTTAAGTCCATACAATGATTTCTATAACCAAAAAACCATATCTCCCTGATTAGTCAATTGAAATCCATAAGGTTGCTCAACATACACTTCTTCTAGTTCACCATTTAGAAATGCTGACTTGACATCCATTTGATAAACCTTGAAGTTTTTGTAAGAAGCATAAGCAAGAAACAGTATCATAGCTTCAATCCTAGCAATAGGGGAAAAAGTTTCCTCAAATTAAATTCCTTCCATCTGAGAATATCCTCTACACACCAGTCTTTCTTTGTTTCTAACAACTTCACCTTGCTCATTCAGTTTGTTTCTAAAGACCCATTTAGTTCCAATTACATTTTTGTCCTTAGGTCTAGGAACAAGAATCCATGTATCAATCTTCTAAATCTGCAGTAGCTCTTCTTTCATTGCTTCCAGCCAATGTTCATCTTTGCATGCTTCATTGACACTATTAGGCTTAGTCTTTGAAATCAAATAGTATTCTTTTGTAATCCTTCTCCTAGTTTGAACACCTTTGTTCTTATCACCAATCATCTAATATTTTGAATGATTTAGTCTAACATACCTTGGAATCTTAGGATGTTCTTGAACTTTAGGCTCTTGTGTTCTCACTTCTGCACTTTCACTAGTTCCTTCCTCTTCATTTTCCCAATTCACCGGAATGATCTGAACTTGATTTGAAGTCTGAACTTTCTTTCCTTTATTTGAACTATCATTCTGATCATCTGATTCATATCCATAGGTTTTAGATGGTCTAACTATGTCTTCATCAACCTTGACATTAGCACTTTCAACTGGTTTCGTTAATTGCTTATTTTAGCACCAGCAGGCCTTACTTTTAGTAGAATAACCATGAAAGATTCCTTCACCACTCCTAGCATCAAACTTTCCTATATCTTCATCTCTTTTGATAAAGCATTTACTCCCAAATATTTTGAAGTATCTAATAGTAGGCTTATGACCATACCATACTCATAAGGAGTCTTACCGGTATCACCTTTGATTTGTACCCGGTTGAGTGTGTAAACAATAGTACTCATAGCTTCTCTCTAGTAGATACAAGGGACATTTCCTTCTAGCATCATAGTCCTAGCAGCTTCTTGAATTTTCTTGTTCTTCCTTTCCACAAGTTCATTTTGTTGAGGGGTCTGTGGTGCAGATAATTGTCTCTTTATCCCATGCTCTTCACAAAAAGAATTAAACTCATCGGAAGTGAATTTACCACCTCTATTTGATCTCAAACATTTAATCTTCAAACCTATCTCTGTCTCAATTATAGCCTTGAAAATATTGAATTTCTCCAGAGCTTCATATTTTTCCCTTAAGAAAGTAACCCACATCATTCTAGAATAATCATCAATGAGCAAAATGAAATACTTGTAACCTTGTAAACTTCTGACTCTCGAAGGACCACACAAGGCGGTATGCACAAGCTCCAACACTTCATTAGAACAATGTTGTTTGCTCTAAAATGAAACTTTAGTTTGCTTCCCTAACTAACATTCCTTGCATATAGTATTAGTAGGTTTTATCAACTTAGGAAGATCTCTCACAGCCTGAGTAGAACTTATCTTGATAATATTATCAAAGTTTACATGACACATTCTCCTATGCCACAACTAACTTTCATCAACTTGAGCAATCAGATAACTTTTACTAGCAACATTCAGGTGAAAGATATTACCTTTTGTTTTTGTACCTGATGCAATCACATTTTTGGAACTTCCCAATATTCTACACTTTCCATTCTTGAATTGAAGATTGTATCCTTTGTCAACCATCAGTCCAACACTTAAGAGATTATTCTTCAAACCTTCCACATATAGGACATCATTAGTATTATGCTTACCATCAAGAGAAATGGATCCTTTGTCGTGAATTACACCAACTTTGTCATCACCAAATCTTACAACACCACCATCATACTTTTCCAAGCTCACAAATTTACTTTTGTCACCTATCATGTGATGAGAGCATCCACTATCAATCACCCATTCATTTTTTTCTTCAACTTGAGTAGCTAGGGATTTCTCCATATTTGTGCAACTAGTAAATTTAGTAGGGGTAGGATCATTTTCCTTGATAGCAATAAATACCCATTTTTCCTCACTTGCATTCCATTTATCAGATTCATCATTTGTCACACCTTCATTAGCAACATAGTAACACTTTCTTTGAAATCTAGGCTTGTTAGATCTTGGCTTAGGAACTCTTTCTAGATGCCTTGATTCAAAATGACCTATCTTATTACAAGAAAAACATTTAATAGGAAATTTTCCTTTATACTTATCTTCTCCTTAGGCTTCTCTTTTGACGATTAGTGCTTCAAGCTCGTCCAATTTTATTTCTTCTTCTTCAATTTCTCTCATTTCCTCCTCATACTTGAACACCTTTCTAGAAGAACTTTCTCCCATATCATATCTTTTCTTATCTTTTCTGGAGATAGTAGCCTTGAATGTAGATTCTGTCTTAGGAAGAGCATCACCAAAATCACTTAACTCAAAATTAGTAAGCTTACCAATCAACATATCTTTGGTTACATTTGTCACAGTCTGGATCTCCTCAATAGCTATAGCTTTGGATTTGTATGTAGTAGGCAAGGATATGAGCACTTTAGCAACAATTTTTTATTCTTCCAATGTTCCACTAGCACATCTAATACTACACACAAGTTCATTCACTCTCTGCATAAAAGAAGTAATGTTCTCATCATCACCCATTCTCAACATTTCATATTTCCCTTTCAGAATTTGTAGCTTAGCAATCTTCACATGTGCATCACCTTCATACAAGGTTTCCAACTTTTTCCATATCTCATAAGCAGTCTTTACATCCATAACATTTGTCATCTCAGAATTAGTCAAAGCACTCAACAATGCTTCCTTAGCCCTGATATTGTACTTGGCATCCTTAATCTCAGCAGCAGTAGAAGGACCATTCTGTGGGATGATATACCTATTCCTTGTAATGTTCCAGTAGGGTTCACCAATGCATCTCAGATGACACTCCATTCGAGTCTTCCACAAAGAATAATTAGTTCCATCAAATCTCAGACTATCCTTCTTATATTTCACCATCTCAGATCACCTCAAACCATTAAACTTCTTCTAAGGAACCTGCTCTAATACCAATTATTGGAAACAAAAGGGAAGACAACTGAGAGGGGGGGTGAATCAGTTATCACAAAAGTTTAAACTTATTAAACTTTTTAACCTTATTCTCAAATATGATAAATACACATGAAAGCATAAACCATCAACACATCAGAAACACACATAACACCAAGAATTTTTACATGGAAACCATGTTAGGGGAAAAACCATGGTGGATGTTAGTCCACAATATTATACCCTGTTAAAAGTATAAAGAAATAAATGGGGAATGCACATGCATTCAAGCACACTGCCTAGAGCTCACTACTCAATTACAACAAGGATTACTACCCAAAGGAAGACACACTGTCTTACAGAAACATTCAGATTACATCCACAAGATTTTGAACTGAGAAAATGGCATTTACTAATGCCTGATTATAGTTCTGGTTAAGCACATAAAATCTGCTCACTTTTCGTCACACTTCTTCACACTCTACTTTTGACTTCAAAAGATTAGAACATTATTCATGCACATCATACCTTCAAATGAAATAAACAATTGTTCATATATATCAGTAACTAGGAATTACATCAACTCCATGTCGGCTTTAACAAAATAAAAAAAATGTATACAAATTGTCGGCCCAAAACATAAATAATTATTAATTTGAATAAAACAATGTTAGCCAAAACATAGTGAAGACCCAAAACAACATCCTTGAACATGAAACACCTTCAAAAATTATTGCTCGAAGATCCACAACACGCTACAATCACCTTGTCGGCCATGAACATGAAAAACATGAACACACAAAATAAAATCACCAATTGCAAGAACAATGATCAATGCGGTCATGCAACAAAGATAGAGCATGAACTAGAAACATCCACAAGCATCATGAATCACCACAGAATCATCCACAATAATTCAACGTACTAGAATCGTATCATTCTTTATCAGGAACACCAACAGAAGCAACAAAAAAACTGTCAACATGGATAAACTAGATATACTCGGAAACAAACCCTTTAATCCACAACCTCTGATCATCAACATACTAAGCTAGGCAACATATTGAACTCCACTGCATCACTGACAACCTATAACTTATTTTATTACAATTTTCTCAATATCCTCGACATATACAGCCTTAAAGCCAATAGTGTTGACATCGATGACAACCACATATCAACAACATCCAACAATATCCCCTTTTTGCATTGATGGCAACACATGATGTGAAAAAAACCATTAACACAACTATCTCTTAGCACTTTCTCCCCCTTAGATTTTGACTCTTTTCTCTTCAAATATTTCACATGACTCTTCTCCCCATTTGACATCAATGACAAAGATACATTATCTTTCTCCACACAAGCTCTGAACCACATTTTTGAACATCTAATTACTCCCCCTGAGTAGTAGCCACCACAACATTAATCCAGATCAAGATATGACTATGAAATGAATAGGCTGATGCAAGTCAATGCATCCTAGTTTTGATTAGGAGGGGTAATCACCCCTAGTTTTCCTCTAAGATACTCAAAAGTATCCTTAGCCAAAGGCTTGGTAAATATATCTACAATTTGTTACTTAGTAGGCACATACTCCAATCTGATTTCCTTTTCACTCACCTTCTCTCTCAAAAAGTGAAACTTGATAGATATATGCTTGGTCTTTGAATGCAACACCAGATTCTTAGAAATGCTAATTGCACTTGAATTATAACAGAATATAGCAATAGGCTCATCATACACAACTCCAATATCTTTCAACATTTGCTTCATCCATAGTACTTGAGTACAATTGTCAGCAACAACAATGTATTCTGCCTCTGCAATAGATAAAGAAATGGCATTATGCTTCTTACTTAACCATGGAATCAACTTCTTTCCCAAGAAAAATGCACCACCACTAGTACTCTTCTTTTCATTCACATCTCTTACCCAGTCAACATCAGTAAAAGCACTCAAAGTAAGGTCATCATCTTTAGGATACCATAGGCCAAAATCAACTGTCCCCTTCAAGTATTTGAAAATTCTCTTCATGATAGTCACATGAGATTCCTTAGGATCAGCTTGAAATCTTGCAACAATGCATACAATATTCATGATATTAGGTCTAGTTTGAGGCAAATAAAGCAATCCACCAATCATCAATCTGTATCTAGTCTAATTTTTTTTCAGAGAATCATCATCTTGTGTCAACTTACATCTGATCACCATAGGTATACCTGTGGATGCTAAAATCTGCAAATGGTTAGTTTAAAACAAAACAATATTTTAACATCCCTATGAAATAATGAAACATATCAATCATGCAATAAAATGGAACAATAGAAACTAAAGAATGCATATGAAAGACATGATCCAACTCTATCTCATAGTGGATTGGTGTCACATGTGCTAGTGACCCTTTCCCAATCCTTGATTGATAAGCTTAGATGATGAAATTGCTATAGATGATGGAGATGATAAATGGACAAGATAAGTTCTCAAAGAGAATGACCTTGCATCAAGTTGTGGAGGATTTGCTTGAGGATGATGCACCTATTTAAAGATTTTCAAAATGCCAAGTGTTGAAGAGGGACCAATGTGGGATCAAAAACAAGCCAATGAGTTGAGGACACTTGTCATCATGTGATTAGTTGATGTATGTGCAAGATTTGGGAAGAGTGCCCAAGAGGGGGAATTTTTGAATTCAAATTTTGCCATAAATGCTGAGTTTGACCTTAGAAGGGGACATGTAAGAGGCATGTAAGTCCTCATAAATGCTCTGTTGGGTGTACATGTCCACTTGGGTGGAAATTCAAACTTGGAGAATATTCTTCCTTTATGCCAAGTTGAAAATAAGTAATTTTGATAAATCAATTAATTGCAATTTCATGTGCAAGTGGCCAAATCTAGAGAATGCAAGTGGGATAAGATTAGCATTAGATTAAATCAGGATTAATTAGCTAGGATAATGATTAGGCTGATTTGACCACTTTGACTTGATTTAGGGATTTAAATCAAATCAAAGGGAGATGAATGATGATTTGAGATTTAATTAAATAAATGATTGATTTATTTAATCAAAGAGATGATAGGATCAAGTTTGATTTATTTGATTTAAACTGATGACTTTAGGAGATTGATAAATAAACTTGATTTATATGCTGAATGGATGAATTATGTTAATTTGACGTGTCTACATTTTGCCCCTCTTTGAAGCAATGTACTTGTTGCATTGGTTCAAAGAATAAACTTGCCGCAATTGAAATTAAAAAATTTCATGATTTTTCGGATGCCCCAGTGGAAAGTACACTAGTACATTGCCCCCTCGAGAGACTGAGCGAAAATATTCGATTTGAGGGTCTATCTTACAATAAAGAGGTTCAAAATGGGTGGTTATGGATGACGATGTAAATGAGATGATTTTAAGATGCTTAGAATAACAAATCTATAATATTCTAAACAAACCAACGTGATGATATGATATGAGTATGGTGGATGATGTGAATGATGTGATATGTCAGATTATGCAATGGATGATTTATGAGATGCTTAGACTAACAGATCTATATTATGATGATGATGCAGACCCTAATGATTTATGGATGCAACATGAATGCATAATGGATGCAATGATGGATGAATTGGTGATGATGATGTGTTAGCGTGGAAATCAGATATGACAAGAGGATCCAACAAGTCCATGATTGGTCGAGACTTTATGAGAGATGATGATGATAGATGATGATGATTTGTTTATCAAGGATTGGGATTTTCAAAGGGTCACTTACTTTATGCTTGATAACACGCCTAAGCACGATGCATCAAGGTATAAAGGACCAGGATGGCGTTGTACTTAGTGTGATGGACTTTGACTCAACAAGCAGATAGGAGTATTCTTGTTCACACTTGACATACGGAAACCTTGCTAGGGCGTACCTAACAAAGCAAGTATTCGCCAAGTTATATTACAAGAGTGTCCAACAAGCACAGCAGACAAAAGATAATGATCGTTGCCCCATTCCTATCTCTCTAAATCCTTCGCTCGGATATCATCGAGAGGTCCTTGGAATGAGCTTAATAAGATAACCTGTGCAAGATCAACACGCAAACAAGCTTTTTCAATGTTCTTCATAACTATAGCCAAAGGGATGTGTTTTGATAGGATAAGAATCTAGGGTGATATCCAAAATTATGCCCATTGTCGGAACGATATATCCTAGGGAATGCATGTATAGGATGATGATGGTTTTGATAAGTTGATTGATAGGCTGTTGATATAAAGTTGACTGACATGTTTGAAAATGATCGAGACTTTGATTTTGTTTTAAAGATTTGTTGCTTCGCTTTTGATTTTTATGGGATCGCTTGATTTTGCCGACCGCTATGATTGTTTCGCTATGCTGCTACAAAGGGCTGAAGGTGATGATCAGTTTATTATGGATGATTGATTATTATGAGTGAAAGCGAAATGGATGGGTGGATTTTTTCAAATATTTGATGTTTTGAGTTTTGCAAATGTTTTGAGGCTGTTTTTGGTGTTTTTGGATTTTGTGATGTTTTTGATTTTTGATGTTTTTGATTTTGATATTTTTCAAATGTTTTTGATTTTGATGTTTTTCTTGCAATGTTTTGGATTTTGTGTCTCGGGGGCTGATCAAAGATTAGCCTTGCCTACGTTTAAGCTCAGAGACGACGTAGTTCGGATTTCAATGTTTTTGATTTTTTTCTGCTTTTTGACTGTTTTTTGGATTTTTGATATGATTTGGATGTTTTTGGATTTTTGCATGATTTGGATGTTTTTGGATTTTTTCACATGATTTTGACAATTTGGATATGGACATGTGCAATGATATCAGTGCTCTGTTTGAGGATTTTGTTGAAGACCAAGCTAAGGTGGATTGATCAGATCGATGGATTGATGATGATGATAACATTGTTGAGGATACACAACAATGCAAGGACTGGATTGATTAGGATTGATAATGATAACATTGTCGAGGATACACGACAATGCAAGGATAGTGTTAAGCAACACAAGGATATCTCGAGATGATGATTTTTTGATTGGATTAGATTGATCATGATTGATGAAGCTTGGTTTAGAACAAAAGATGTTCAAATGATTTGATGTGGTGTTTGACGGGTGTGTTAGATGCGACTGATAGTGATTTTTTGGATTGATGTTCGATGAAAGATGAAGCTTGATAAGGACTGTTTTCATCAAAATGTGCCATGGGCTAGTGATTCAGATTTTTTTCGCTCACAAGTGGTGGACCAATTTGATTTCATGTTTTCCAATGTTCAGATCGCCACATAAGCTGGAGGATATAGACCAAGATTTATTCTCGAAGCAAGATGTACATATCTGCCCCCAATGTCTAGCAATGTATGGAATGCAATGGATGGATGCTCGGATAAGTGTATGGATGGATGGATATGGTAAGCACGCAAAGTATGCCAAGGATTATCTTGCGATAAGATAAGGTGTTCGGATAACAAGTGCTCATTTGGATAATGCTTCATGGCTCAGATAACATAGGATAGGATAGGATCAATGAAAATGACCCATGTCAAGATGTTTACCATAAGCAAGTGTAAAGCGTGCACCAAAATTTCATCAAGATCAAGATCACTAAGATGACGGATGCTGATGGATAAAGATGGATTGGATCAATGGTTTATGGATGAATGGATTTATTATGGCAAAGATGGATGGAATGCTCAATTTATTATGGATGGGATGAGATGCTTTCACCTGAAGTGGCGCACGTAGATGCTCGATTCTACACATGACGCCTGTTTGCCAAGTTTTCATCATGGTCTTGCCCAAAGCGCCACCATAGTGGTTTTCACTAGAGGACGATTTTTTTCTTTACTGTTTTCAATCCTTTTTCTGATTTTTTTGGATTTTTTGCTTTTTTGATTTTTTTGATTTTTTCTGAAAGATTTATGCTGAACCACAGGGTGTCGCTGATGTAGATGCCCCTATCATAATGTGCCATCGGTATCCTGCCTGAAGAAGTTGCTTTGCTAAGATACGTGCACTTGAATATAACTTTTGAGATTCTTGATTTGCTTCATTGATACCGGAGTTAACTCTGTCTCTGTGCGTACATTGCAATAGATTGCCTTCAGAATCCTTATGATGAAGGGTCGTTGCCAATACACGGTCAATGTAAGAATTGGATATTATGCGTGGAGGCATGGATGGAGTGCGTTTAGGGATAAGAGATGGATTGGTTGACAGTTTGGAACCTTTGACTCTCCAAACTTGGGAAGATGAGCAATGATGGGTGGATATGGTGTGCGTGGAATTAGGACCAACTGCTTGATACACTTTGTACGTTGTTTGAAAAGCTTGCTGTTTCTTTTGCGGACATCTTTGATGGATACCTTTCCCTCTTTTATTTTGCCCCACAGTTTCTTTGACTAATGGAGTTTGATAGGGATGATCTTTCTTTGTATTCTTTGGTATCCATTTGTATTTGATTTGTCCATTATGCTTATCAACTTCTTTTGCTTTGATAACGTTCTTCGTACTTTGATTCAAATCTTTCTTTTGATGTTGGTCCCAATTCATGGATGGGGTGATGGGTGGATGACGATTCATGATGTGACTGGTTGTAGTATTGACACTAGCTTCATCATAAGGACTCTTCATGCTCCCTATGTTGACGTTTTCTTGAGATGAAGTTGCCCCCAGTATGGTGGTAGTAGTACCTTCATGCTTTGATTCTGCTTGTTCGAAGAGCTCTTGTTCAAAATGCATTCTCTGATCAATGATCACTGTAGACAACATTATTTCCATTTGTTGCTCTGCTATCTCTGAATGTTCTATCTTACTTATTTCCTTGGGTGAATAATGATGGATATCTTTATTCATGATGTCCTTAATCTGAGTTTGGGACATATTCGATCTTGATGTTGACAACTCCGTTTGATTGTAGGAATTAAGAATATGCTCTTTTTGTGTAATACAATCTTGTTCTAGATGAAGATCTTCTACATGTCCATCCATAGAAAGCATCTCATGGGTAGATGGAGGAGTAAGTGCTACATGGATATGATCATCTTGTGTGGATAGGAGAATATCCATTAGATCATTGTAGTATCTTGGAGATACAAATTCTTGATCTTGATTAATTTTGGAGTTGCTTTTGACATGCTTTGGATCAAGTTCTTGACATGGGGCAGCTTCAAAGGATGGATTTCTTACAAAGGACTTTTGGATGTCGACATTAGGCATGGTCAAGTTCAAGGTTCCTTCAGCATCTGTAACCATGAGGTCAAAGGGGATCAACATGTTTTGAAAATGACCATTGCTAGACCTTAGTGAAAGATTTTGATCTTGCTTTGGAATAACTTCTTGAGATATGTCCTCTAACTCATAAGGCGATGTAGAGACATTTTTAATATGATCATTGGTCAACGGATCATGCATTATGTCAATTGGATCAAATAGTCCTAACACTCCTTGAAATAGATCACTAAAGAGTGGCTCTTGATGTATGGTGACTTTATCATCGGATTGTGTAGATACATCCTCAATGTGCTCCTCAATGGAGAGGTTTTGATCATTGTTTTCGACAATTGCAGTGGAGAGATTGTGAATGTCTTCGACTATAGAGTCAAGTGATGTTGATATTTTTTGAATTGGCTCATTGTCATGTTTTGTTGGTGGATTTTGATTGTGATTCAAAAGTGACTCTTGACATATGTCAATTCGATCATTGGATGAAGTAAATGTGTGCTCAATGATGGATTGATCTTGATCCTTGTTTTCAATAGTTGTCATCTTTTGTGTTTGTGCTCGTGTTGGTTGGCTAGCTTGAGAGGCTTGGGCAATTTGAGAGGATTGTTTCACTTGTTGAGCTTGTCTTTCTTGTTGCATGGCTAGATATTGTTGGTATCCCTTTTGAAAAGCAGCTTGTAATGTCGCGTTGTATTGGATTGATGTGGTGGAAATTGGTGGTGGTGGGGGTGGTGGTGGATTTAGAATCATGTTGGATGTAGTGACAAGTGTTTGAGATACGCTCGGAGCGATCATGGTAGTGAGGGGTTGAGATGTGATGGGCGTGATAGTGGCGTTTGGAATGATTGAAGGGATAGTGATGGTTGGAATGACCGAGGTGATAGGTCCTTGAGAGACCAAATTTTGATTTGGGATCAATGTTGTTTGATTAGATACCATCCATTGGTGTGATGTCGATGGTATACTCGAAGGATTTGACGTGATGGTTTGATTGACATTAAGTGGATTGATTTGGGTGGATTGATTGGTGTTAGGTAAAGGGGGAAGCCCTAAACCAAGGAATGATGTGGGTAATGGTGGTGGAGATTTCCCTTGGCGCAATGCCTCAACTATTTTGGAAAGTTCCGCAATTTGATCTCGCCAAATTTGTTCTTGATTTTGATCTTGACTCACTTGAGATAGTTGATTTGGCTCTTGTTTAAGCGGATTTAGGATGCCTACTTGCGGTTTTTGAATGGGATTATGGGAAAATTGACTTTGGATAATGTTCTGATTTGGGATGATGTTGATTTGGCATGATAGGATGAACATTGTTGGTATTGGGAATCATTTTTCCAAAGTTTTCTGAGTTAGGATTCATGTTTCGAAAACTTGCACTTGGTACATCCACATTTGGTTTGTAGGGATTTGGTGAAATGATGTTGCTCGTTTGAAGACTCATGCATTGATTATTCGATTGGTGGATTTGTAGGTTTGGACTTAGATCTATCATTGGGAAATGTGTTCCGAACTTTGACTTGGGCATACTCACACTTGTTGTACCATTGACATTTGTCGAAGGCAATGATCCTATGCATGGACTTTGATAATTGATAGGCATTGCAAGGTTTTGAAGATTCAACTGATTTAGATTACTCAAGATGTATGGATCAAGTGTATATTCCATGTTCCTCTTGTGTTTTGACCTTGTTGACCTCTAAGGTTCTTAGGACCAATGATGAGATGAAGGACGAAAGGTGTAAATGATATGAATGATGAACATTTAGGGACTTTGTATCAATGCTAGACTTAGGAATTTTGATTTCGATTGGTTGATTTGGATGATGAACTTGTAAACCCTAAGATGTTGGATGTGATCTTAGGATGAACTTGTTCAAAGGATGGTTGATAATTTAACTAAGTGTGTGTGGAAGGATTCATCCAAACACACCTAGCTAAACAAGTGATTTTGATTTGGTTTATAAATGTACCCAAGTCTAGGTAATGATGTTTTCAAAGCTCTAAAGTTGTTTGTGGGATGATGTTGATAAATGTTTGAGGTGGATGAAGTGTTTGATTTTGATCCTAAGAGACTTAGAGAGACTTTGTTTACTAGGCCAAGGTATTGAAGAACACACTTTTCTCTAAGAGCAATCAAAAGACCAATATGACCAAGAGATATCAAGCACATGTGTGGGGTCCAATTTGTTATCTTTGCTTAGTGTATTCTTTTTACCATAAACACACTCTTGATTAAAGTTTCAAACTAAGATGTCCAATGTCTTAATTTCTTTAAACCCCACAAGATATTTTATGTGGAAATTCAATGAACTTAAGGCAAGGGTTTTCCTATTGTTTACTCAAGAAGACAAATTGAGATATAATCCAATGCTTAGGAACCTCTAAGGACGTGAATCCGCAGGGAAAGCAACATATGGATTGAGTCAATGATATTTGTCTTCAAGAGGGTTTGAAATTTTGAGAATCATGTTGAATGTTTGTTTGCAAATGTTTTCGAATACACACTGTGTTTTCAAATGAAGAACAATTACAAGCCCTATGGATGTAAGACAATATTTGTTGGATTCCCACTTGGACAAGTCCAGCTATGCTTATCTCTAGCGGATGGTTAGATGCTTGACCCCACTCCCCTCCACGCTCATTAACGCAATCAGCCAAGCATCAACACCCATGAAACTCCCATGGCATGCTTTCCATCTCTACTAGAAGACGTAAGAGGTGGGTGGCTTTCGGCTCTTGCACCAACAAATAGATTAAGGATTTTGGAAAATTCTAACACATAGGTTCTAGTAAGGACTTTCCGTTCGTGGAGATTGACCCATACGGCAAGAGTCCCCTTTCGGATCCATCCTGTCGGAGCCAACCGCGTGATTATGGCGTTTAACCAAAACCCTCATTTATATCCTGGCTGGAAATACTATTGGCTTTAGAGTGTTACCGGTTGAGTCGTCGCTTGGGTGAGTACTTTTTCCCCAAGGCAGGCCCTCTAAGATAAACAAAAGCGAGCAAAGACATAATCTGTAACTCGATCGATCTTTGATGGCACAAAGAAAGAGAATGTACGCGAAGATGCCCCTACTCACACTCACACCAGATGTTCAATTTTTAAGCCCAAATTAAAGTGTTTCAAAGCAATAAAATGTATTTTGAGTGTTTCTCTTGCACCCTAGATCGCACGAAGTGCAAGGGGAGAGGATACATACTCAAAAGACAATCACACAATTCAAATACTTGTTCATTTTATACCCTTCAAAACAATTGTGAATTCGTTTTAAGCACCAAATGAAATATGAAGATTGTTTGTTCAATTTTTAACCCAAAACGAACTCTAGTAAGTTTGTCCTAAGATTTGTTTTAAGCCCTTTGCAATTAAAAACAAATTGTTCGTTTTAGCCCCAAATGAAAACTAGTGTTCTAGAACGAAAAGAAAAACAATTTCGTGAGGTAGTGTTGATCAAACACTAAAGTGTTTAAAAACACATTGTGTTTTCAAAAAAAAAAAAAAGAATTTCCCCTCCTTGGTTTTCATTTGATAGTCTTCTCTTTGTTGACTTTTCGCTTCCTTGTACCTTGCCTTTGCTCACTTTTTTTTTTTTTGGTACCTCCTTCGCTTTTCCTTTGTTTGCTTTTGTACCAGCATTCAAGCTGCCTGCGCCAGAATTAGAAGCATAGACAAAGTGCGCAGACTATTTGATGGTTTAAATGTAGAAGCATAGACAAGACGTGCGAATTTCTGGGATAAATGTGGTGCCTTATCCCTTTCACATGGCGTGCTTCCTCAAGATTTACTCAACCTCACTCAAAAGACAGCAGTATGAATTCCCGAATATTGTTCTTCTGCAAAAGACAGTGAACAAAAGATCTTCAACATGCAAAAGGCAGCGAACATTAAATATCTCTGTCGTTCATTCACTGCCACCAAACACAGTGGGAGACATTTATTGAGCCTTCATTACTCCAATTTGACTGGTAATTGCCTGAAAATAAGTAGATAGATAAAACACACAGCCATAACAAAAATAAATTAAACGCAGCTGTTAAACAGGAAATGGTGTCATTCAATGCCGCTTCTGGTAACAAAGATTTCCCTACAATTTTTGTTGAGTGGTTGGGATTAGTGAGGTCATGAATCTCATCGATGGTGGCGTCCTGGTCAGCCGTTGCAAGTGGAAAAAAGAAATCACTAATCTCATTGATATTGGTGGCGTCTGGATATTGCGGATTGAAAAATGAAATCAGTAATTTCATTGATACTGGTGGCATCCTGATCAGCCATTGCAGGTGAACAAAAGAAATAAAAGCCCAGTTTGATTACACTATCTGTCGATGGGGTGCTGTATAGACGACCAGAATATCCTCTACTTTGATTTTTCATCAAGAAAAAAAAGAGTTTCCCTTCAGCACAAATTTTCTTTGCATAAACTACAGGATAACATTCTCATATTTGTTCATCATTTCATTCCTAAGTTCCCAAGCTCTGGCATGGCAGTTATAAAGCTTCAAAATACTAAAAGAGATATGGCGTTTAAAAGAAATGTCACTGAACACAAGATTGGTATAATCTTCATGAAATTCTCAGCTACCACTCAGCTTCCCATTATCATACTAGGGGAATAATTAATTAATCGACATGAGAGAGCATAGGTCTACATAAATGTTGCCAAGCACTCTACTTAATGCGTATATCAGAGTGTTAAAAGGAATTGAAAACATATGCAAAAGAAGACTAAATATAAATATATTGATCTGAACAAGACACGGAGGGTTCACATCAATGTGAACTAACTTGCAAATAGCAATAAACCAACTGTAAACCTGCAGTTAGCAATTAAAATAGGCTCATCAAAACAATCAACAAACTATTAAATAGCCCTCCTTCTAGCGCCATTTTGTGGATGCTAAAATCTGCAAATGGTTAGTTTAAAACAAAACAATATTTTAACATCCCTATGAAATAATGAAACATATCAATCATGCAATAAAATGGAACAATAGAAACTAAAGAATGCATATGAAAGACATGATCCAACTCTATCTCATAGTGGATTGGTGTCACATGTGCTAGTGACCCTTTCCCAATCCTTGATAAAAAGCTCAAGATGATGAAATTGCTATAGATGATGGAGATGATGGACAAGATCAAATCTCTAATGAAGAGAGTGACCTTGCAAGAAGATTGTGAGGATTTGCTTGAGGATGATGCACCTATTTAAAGATTTTCAAAATGCCAAGTGTTGAAGAGGGACCAATGTGGGATCAAAAACAAGCCAATGAGTTGAGGACACTTGTCATCATGTGATTAGTTGATGTATGTGCAAGATTTGGGAAGAGTGCCCAAGAGGGGGAATTTTTGAATTCAAATTTTGCCATAAATGCTGAGTTTGACCTTTAGAAGGGGACATGTAAGAGGCATGTAAGTCCTCATAAATGCTCTGTTGGGTGTACATGTCCACTTGGGTGGAAATTCAAACTTGGAGAATATTCTTCCTTTATGCCAAGTTGAAAATAAGTAATTTTGATAAATCAATTAATTGCAATTTCATGTGCAAGTGGCCAAATCTAGAGAATGCTAGTGGGATAAGATTAGCATTAGATTAAATTAGGATTAATTAGCTAGGATAATGATTAGGTTGATTTGACCACTTTGACTTGATTTAGGGATTTAAATCAAATCAAAGGGAGATGAATGATGATTTGAGATTTAATTAAATAAATGATTGATTTATTTAATCAAAGAGATGATAGGATCAAGTTTGATTTATTTGATTTAAACTGATGACTTTAGGAGATTGATAAATAAACTTGATTTATATGCTGAATGGATGAATTATGTTAATTTGACGTGTCTACAATACCAACTAGATTTGAATCTTCCATACCAAAATTCTTAAGCAATTCTTTCACATACTTGGACTGAGATATAGAGATCCCTTTATCTAGCTGAGTAATTTGCAATCCCAAAAAGAATTTCATTTCTCCAATCATAGAATCTCAAACTCACTCTGCATCTCATCAGCAAACTTCATGCACAAACTATCATCTCCTCCAAAATTGGTATCATCAACAAAGACTTCAACAATCAAATCTTTATCATGATCAATCTTGAAATACAAATTACTATCAACATTACCTTTATTAAATCCAAGCTTCAAAAAATACATATCCAATCTGGCATACCATGCTCTTGGGGCTTGCTTAAGTCCATACAATGCTTTCTTCAATCAACAAAACATATCTCCCTGATCAATCAATTGAAATCCATCAGGTTGCTCAACATACACTTCTTCTTCTAGTTCACCATTTAGAAATGCTGACTTGAAATCCATTTGATAAACCTTGAAGTTTTTGTAAGAAACATAGGCAAGAAATTGTCTCATAGCTTCAATCCTAGCAACAAGGGAAAAAGCTTCTTCAAAGTCAATTCCTTCCATCTGAGAATATCCTTTACACACCAGTCTTTCTTTTTTTCTAACAACTTCACCTTGCTCATTCACTTTGTTTCTAAGGACCCATTTAGTTCCAATTACATTTTTTTCCTTAGGTCTAGGAACAAGAATCCATGTATCATTCTTCTCAATCTACAGTAGCTCTTCTTTCATTGCTTCCAGCCAATGTTCATCTTTGCATGCTTCATTGACACTATTAGACTTAGTCTTTGAAATCAAATAGTATTCTTGCACAATCGTTCTCCTAGTTTGATCACCTTTATTCTTATCACCAATCATCTGATCTTCTGAATGATTTAGTCTTACATACCTTGTAATTTTAGGATGTTCTTGAACTTCAAGCTCTTGTGTTCTCACTTTTGCACTTTCACTAGTTCCTTCCTCTTGATTTTCCTGATTCACTGGAATGATCTGAACTTTCTTTCCTTTATCTGAACTATCATTTTGATCATCTGAATTAGATCCATAGGTTCTAGATGGTCTAATTGTGTCTTCATCAACCTTGACATTAGCACTTTCAACTATTTTCCTCAATCTCTTATTGTAGCACCAATAGGACTTGCTTTTAGTAGATTCAATCTAAGTTAATTAATCCTAAATTAATCCTAAATTAATTAACTCCTAACACTAATCTTCCATTCCTTTAGCTTTTTCAAGTTGCACATGTAAATCAACTTATTTGATTTACTAATTCCCCTATTTTCATTCAAATATGGCATATTCTTTTGAATATTCCACCCACTTGACTTTTCCCTCCCAAAGGAATTTTGTCCTCCACCTTTGCATTGAAGGCTCTTACATGTCCTCTCCTTTAGCCACCTTGGCATTAATTCCTCTTACACCTCCTCTTACACAAGCCACCTCTTGAAATTCAAATTTCACCTACATGCATTAAACATGCACATTGTTCAAAATGTGCCCCACTTTCCTTCATTAGCATGTTGACAAGTGGAACAATTCCATTTGTCCAATTTTAATCCCACATTCTCCCCATTATTCAATCTTCAATCCTTCTTCATTATAAATAGAGGCCTTCTCTATTGATTTGTGATCCACAATCATCTAGATTTTGATGCAAGGTTATGATCCACAAGTTTATGCAAGTTTATTATCTATTGAAATAATGGATGTTGAATCATCCAATGAAGTTGCACACACTTCAAAGGATCTTGCCAAGAAAAAATTCAATCCACACAAAAAGTGTTGCAACTAAGGGAATGAAAATGGAGATTGCTTGATTGATATCTAGAATATATGATTACAAATGTACATATTCCCTGATTACATAGGCATGAGAGAGATGCAAGATGTAATATGATGTTTCCATGTGTCATGATCTAACAACATGTGACAACATGTGAACCCTAACTAACTACCTAGGGAATGATAAAGTGATAGAGATAAGTTCTAGAAGGAATCTTATCCCCTACAAACATGGAAAGGGGAATTACCCCATTATTGATGATTTATCTAATAATGCAACCTAAGATTTTAATTAAATAAATAAAATACCTAAGATAACTTATGCTAGTGTAATAAAGAATTAACTACACTAACACCCCCCCATAAGTGCAACTTAGCGAGGAAATGCAATGATTATCCAATGATGATGATGGATGATGTGTCCCGACTATATGATGGCCATTTTAGGTACCCATTTACATGATGAGAATGAAAATGCAAAAAACCTCCCACAAACGGAGAAAAGGGGAAAACCCAGTGGGAAGAAAACCCCTCTCCAAAAAGGAGATGAAATATAGAAAAGAAAAGTTAGGAAGGATGGAGGAGTGCCAAATACCCCCCAATTACACCATCCACCACATGGATACAATACAATCAATAACTCCCCCATAGGAGGGAAATAGAGAGACTATATAGCCCCCCTAGAACATAAGATCACCTGAAAAAATGGTAAGTGTCTGAAGACAAAAAAAGATCCAATGTCTACAAACAACTTGTCTCCCTTTCAAAAGAAACAAAACCAAGTGCAAGTGTAGGGATGCTTCCCATTCTGGATAGGAATTGAAGGAAGGAAGGATGAATGTGGATGATGATGTATCTGAAAACTGCTCATATGTCTCCTTGCTTGATGAAGAGGAAGATGCCACAATCAATTAAGAGGGTGACAAATCAAGAAAATCCATAAACTAATGTTGAACTAGATCCAAAGACTACAATACAATGAATATGATGGAGACTCGATTTCCCCCCACAATGAAGTGTCCTCAAAACCACCAAAAGAATTCTAAAGCAACAAAGGTGTCTAAACCACATGTCTCTTGCTAGGAAGAAGCAAATCCAATGGTAGATACTGAAGAAACTCCAACTCCTGAATGGAATGAGAGGGAAGAAGTCTCAAATATGAAATATTTGAAGAGAAAACAAGTGCCTCCAAGCTACAATCAAGGTTGAGACAAAGGAATGAGGAGACTCAAGAGAAATATCCAAAGTAGGATCTGAATAGAGGAGTGATATCCCCTCAAGAATGTCCTCCAAACTTGTAGAAATAGCCAAGTTAGTAATCCCTAAAACAAAGCCATCCTATGATGTCAAGTCTGGAAAAATGAATGTGTCCTGATGAATAGCGATGATGGAAGCCTCAATCAATGAATTTAGACAAGGAATCATTGAATGTGAAGGAATACCAACTGTCTCTGATGGAGAAGAAGGAACATTTGAAGAAACCTTGTCAACCTCTTTAGAAGATTCAAGGCAATCCAAACAAACAACCTCTTGCATAACAATATCATCATGGGGTACTTGATTTGAAGAATGATATTCTAAATAATGACCATCAGGGAAGGGTGGAGTATTTGAATCTCCATATATCTCCCAAAGCTTAGTATAAAGGATATGAGGACAATCACAATGATCAATAGCATTCAAAACATCATAATCAACTTGCATTTCAATGATCTCCAAGATAGTGTACTTGCTGCAACTCCAAGAAAATTTCTTAATACCTTCATTTGGATGGGGAACTATATCATACAAATGTGGCAATGATGCAAGTGATTGGGGATGGTGTATGATCCCATATCTCCATTTTTTATAGTTTCCCTTATGCAACATAGTCAGAGAAGGAGTATATGCAAGCCCCATAATGTACTATCAAATTTCTCCAAAAAATTCAAAGACAATAACCTTCAACAACAAATAAAAACTTCCAAAGATGATATACAGCTGAAGTGATGCCACCCAATGCAGAAAAAATACTTTTCTCAAGCTTCAAGATATCCAAGTTATTGAACAAATGCACCAAATTGAAAAAAATAATGCAAGAGTACCTAGAGCTAAAATTGATCAAAGTGAATGGACTGATGAAAAAAGCTCTGAATTACCTTCCTGATGCCATTGGAATCATCGATATTTGACAATCTGATGAGAATATATGAGCCTTTATGTCTAGAATGAAGGGTTGAATTCAGTTGACTTGAACTTTTGATAGCATCAAATTTCTATAGAATCGATGTCACCACTAGAAAGTAGAGAAAATCCTCTTTCTGACGGTATCTCGTTTGCTGATTTTCGATACCCTGGTGAAAAGTTATGAAAAAAAAAGGCCTAGATGAGGCACTCTGTAGGCTAATGGGGTGCAAAAAAATTAGCCCCCTTCGGGCTAGCTCTTGGTCGTTGATATGATCGTGGTAGAAAAAGAGGAAAAAAAGGGTTCCCCTCCTAGGAGCAGTGGTGGGGCTGTAGAACCAACGGAGCGAGGGTTGGAAGATGGTGGAACCACTTGATTAGAGTGCTTCCCTTTGGTCACCGATGGGACCAAGATCTTTGGCGGTGGGGTAGGAAGAGCATAGGTCGGCATAAACCATTGACAAACTACCGGTGGTGAGGATGCTCCAGTCGGTAGAGAGGAGAGTAACGACCGAAAATTGAACAAACACAAGTGGCCGACCAACATGTACGTCCCCTTGCAAGATGATTAAAGCAGTTGACAACAAGGATTTGATGCAAACTTTTATTTGATGAAGAGTTGACGATGAATAATTTATTTTGATTTTTAATTTTGCCTAAAGACAATAAAAAAAACCAAATTTTTGAATATATGCTGACCTTATATTATAAAACCTTCCTATTAAAATTTGATGCCAACAAATTAAATGTAAAAGCCAATGGAGGAAATAATATTTAGCCCAATGATTTTTAAAAATTAAACCCAATGCCAACTAGATATTTAAATGTAGGTCACTCGAATTATTTTTCTGCAAACTATTGAAAAAGCCCAAATATTTTTTTTTTTGCCAAACAATAAAATAGCCCAATTTTTTTTTGAAATAGAAAATGGATTGCGACTAATATTTTTTTGCAACAAAGGACAACTAACAGGGGTTATTTTTAACTACAAATTGTACGGATCATACGATTGATTTTTCAAACCCTTAAATACCTCTGATGGCTCTTGGGTTGATGAATCTGATTTTGATGATTGGATAGGTGATCCTAGGGTTTCGAGGCCTTCTGAAGACAATGGCGAGCTTGGATCTGGCTCAATCTACTCCAGAAATCAACTTGGTCCCTGAGTGGAGTCAAGTAGCCTGCAATGGAAACCTTCAAGCCTGTAATGAATCTCTCTCGCCCAACTTTCTTAATCATGGGATGAACTCTCAATGGAATGGCTTTGATACCATGTTGAAATAATGGATGTTGAATCATCCAATGAAGTTATGCACACTTCAAAGGTTCTTTCCAAGAAGAAATTCAATCCACAAAAAAATTGTTGCAACTAAGGGCATGCAAATGGAGATTGCTTGATTGCTATCTAGAATATATGATTACAAATATACGTATGCCCCAATTATATAGGCATGAGAGAGATGCAAGATGCAATATGATGTTGCCATGTGTCATGATCTAACAACATGTGATAGCATGTGAACCCTAACTAACTACCTAGGGAATGATAAAGTGATAGAGATAAGTTCTAGAAGGAGAAATCATCTTCTAGAAGGAATCTTATCCCCTACAAACATGGAAAGGGGAATTACCCCATTATTGATGATTTATCTAATAATGCAACCTAGGACTTTAATTAAATAAATAAAAGACCTAAGTTAACTTATGCTAGTGTAATAAATAATTAATTACACTAACATTATCCACAATCATTCATATTTTCATCCAAGTTAGCATAGAATTTATCATCTATAACTAGGTTATTGGCATTTTGCATCAAGAAGCACACATCTATCATCAATCATATCAAGGAATTGGGAAAGGGCTTCTTTCCACACCAAAGAAGCACCAATTCCGCCATGGGATGTTGGTTTGACCATTTAGAATAGAATTTTATTAGTAGTTTATTTGATTACTTTACTTTGATTTCACGTTCTTGTGTTTGAATGAATTTCATGGGGAATGCTTGTTTACACTTGTTTAAGGACTAATGTTGTTTTTCCATGTTTGAGTAGGTCAAGGCAAATCATTCTACATTTGGCACTGGGAGGAGGGAAAAAATCTCAAAATTAACACATTTTTTTGGTCAATTCTGTTGTTTTTCTCTTTTTTGTTTTTCCTAGGACACATCGACGCTAGACAGACAAATAGCGACACAATCATTTCAGAGTCGCTATATAGCGACACTAACCTTGTGATCAAATCTCGATGTTGGGTGGACCATTCTAATGCTGACTGACCAAATTCCAAAGGGCGACACTGGAGAAAGTACTGATTCGAATGGGGTCTCTTTTTTTTCCATAGAGCGACACTGAAGACTCCAAATAGCGACACATTTGTGGATTACGACGTTGGGTTGGGGTAAAGGGTCAATTTTCAATTTTTTTTTAACATGTGATTTTTTTTTTAATCTTCTTTGACCATTGACCTATTTTGTGGCTTTGTTTTCTATAGAATGACCAGCGTTTGTAACTATTTTGCGATTGTAACAAGTGTTTTTAAACAATTTGGGGACACCTATAACCCAATATTTAGGATCTTGTTATCTTCAGCTTTAGAACTTAACTACATTTTGTTTGGGATTTAAAAAGAACACACAAAGGATTAAAAAGAACCTTAGAAACTCACTAGATTTGATTTTGGGTCTTAAAAATTGAACGAACAACGTCAAACACTTGATTTTGGTGCTATAAAAAGAATCCATCATTTCTTTGAGGACTAAAAAATGAATTTGTGTTTGTCTTGTTTTGCAATCTTCTTTACAAAATAATATCATTCAAATGTGTCTGAACTTCTCTTGCACTTCATGACAATGTTGAGAATCAAAAGAATTTTAGTGATATTAGGTTTTCTAAAAGATTGCCTCCACATTTCAAAATTAGGTCTTTAAAATTGAACAAAGCTTGCTAGTGTGGGAAAAGGAATCGCGTGTGTTCTCTCCTTGTTCACGCAAACAAGGATTGATTGAACTACAGATGTACTTACTCACTTTTTTTCACCTTTAGAGGGCCCGCCTTGGTGGAAAAAAGTACTCACCCCATAGGAACGACCTAAGAGGTAACAAGCATAAGCTAGGCTCTTCTGAACTGCTATACAAATTTGTGGTTGTAAGGAAAGTTTCCAATCAACTAAGTGATGCATGATAGCTCTCCCCTAGTATATTTATGATGCATAAAGCCCTTGTTCTAAGGGTTGGGAGACCTCTTGAGGGAATTTATCATTGTGTCCTTTGAACTGGATGCCCTTATTGTGAACCATTGTGTAGTAGCCAAAAATCCCAATATTTGTTGGCATCGAGAGGTCGGACCTCCAAAGTTGTCCCAAATATTTTTGATTCTTTGTAGAGATGAGATTCGTGAGAACTAAAGCTTGGATGACCCATAAAAGTGAGTGTCATGGAGGGGAGCCAGTGTGGTCAAGCTTCTAATCATCTGCTTTAAATAGGCGCAACTAGATTTATCCAAGTGGGAATTCAACAAATGTTTTCTTTTCCATCCCTGGGTTGTGGAATTTTTGAGTCAGTTAAACACATTGCTTGAATCCAAAATATTGAAAAAAAACATTCAACAAGGTCATCAAATTTTAAATATTTAGAAGAAGCAAATACCTTTGAAAATTCCAAGTTTTACTGCTTGTCCCTAGGGATTCTATCCTTAGATACTTCTAAGTATTTGGGCCTATATCTCAAATTTCTCTCTCTAAAGTCAACATTAGGGAACTATTGCCTTGCTTTCCTTGATTTCCACATAATGGACCTTGTGGGATGAAAATAAATTGAGACAGAGACATTTAGTTGAAAAGCTAAGCAAGAAAGTGTTTGTGGTAAAAAGAACTCATTGAGCAAAGATAAAAGACAAATTGAACCCCACACATGTGTTTGTTCAAATGATTTCCTGTAAGATCAAAGTTCCAAAACCAAATTCCATCAATCGTCACAAACGTCTTAGTCCAATAAATCTCAAGAAACATCAATCTATGCTTTATCAAGTTAGAGAAAGATTGTTCTATAGCTTTTACAAACGTGCATCAAAGGACAACCCAAACTTGTACTCATTTTATTATTGTCAAAATCCAACTCTCTTCCAACGTTTTGAGTATCTCACTTTGTAGGGTTAACAAGTTCTTGGAAGTATAACATGTTTTTCAATACCTAGGTCTTGTAAACAAAAGTCTCTCTAGGTTCACTTAGGATCAATATCAACACTTTTATCCATCCCAAAACATCAA
Source organism: Sequoia sempervirens (assembly GCA_007258455.2). Classification (NCBI taxonomy): domain Eukaryota; kingdom Viridiplantae; phylum Streptophyta; class Pinopsida; order Cupressales; family Cupressaceae; genus Sequoia; species Sequoia sempervirens. The sequence goes on along the minus strand of VDFB02026320.1, from coordinate 45,782,815 downwards.
TCAAAACCCATCTCACAAATAACTCTTAGATTCTTGGAAAAAATTCTTCATACTATACTTTTGGAAAATATTCTAAATCAAAATCAAAATCATCTTTTTTAACCAAGTGTGTGGATGCATCCTTCTTCATATACTTAGTTAAATTATCACTTTGTGGAAAAAATTATTCCAAGACAACATCTAACCTCTTGGAGTTTATAAGTTCATTATCAAATCCAAATCAAAATCCAAAATACAAAATCCAAAAGTCCTAAAGTCTAGTATCCCTCCAAGGTTCTTAAGAGTTCAATCATTCACATCACCCATCTTTCATTGTCTCATCACCATCCTTTGATCCTTAACATCTTAGATTTTCCTTTTTGTACCTAAAGTTTAGACCAACCTAAGGAGTTAGAGGTTTACCTCCCATATTCCTAAAAGTTGATCCTTATTTTATGGTCCAAACTAGATCTCAACACAAGAAGAACATGAAAACAAACAAAGAAACATCCACTTCAAGTGACTTGAGTTAAACTACACCTGAAATCAACCCCATTGGATCTAGCAATCCCTCACTCAACCTTCCCCAACTACCACAAGATCTTCAAGAGGGAGGTTTCCAAGTGGAGGATATTACCAACAATGTCCTAGGAATGACTCAAGATGAAATTATAGAATGGTCCAAAATCCTAAAAATCACAAAATTGTCAACATAATGATGAGACTTAATCCTTCATAATACATGCTAGAATTAGCAAAGGAAGGGTCTAAAATCCCTTCTGATTATGATGTAATAATTATTGTGGAAAAAACTCTCAAGAATATTCCACTTGTACCATTCACACCACCTTTTCAAAACATCATTCAACCCATCCTGCAACCAACATCATCTCATGTTCCAAGTCAACCCATGGTTACCAAGGGGAGTTCATTGCTTCATGCTCTTCAAACACATCCCCTTGTAAATAACCAAGACTTGGATGCAAACACCATCTTGGGTCAACAAAATACCATTCCTTAAAACCCAAAAAATCCATACGTTCCACTCATCTTTCATGAAACCAACAATCCATCCACTTTTGCTACATCATTAGCATATTCTCTTAACACACAAGTCTCTCTCCCCATGACTTCACAAGGACAAGGGGGAATCTTTGATCCCTCATCATCACTTTCTCAAGGAAACACACCACCCATCTTCCCACCATTTCCCCCTCTAACATTAACATCCACACAAATCCTCAATCAACCAAATCAAAGCAATCCTCCAATCATGAATCAAATTAACATACTAAATCCTTTGATCATGCCACCGATATCGCAACACTAGGTGGTAACAATCCAAAACACACAATCAATTGTTGCACCATCTATAAATGTGGTATCCCAAGGACCTAGCATAACAACTGCACCATCTATCACCCAACCCCCTATCATCAATCCAATGACACCCCAACAACAACCTAAACAAACCCTCATCACACCATTCCAAATCCTCCACCTCCACCACCGAAACCAAACATGGAAAATATATATAGTATCACACTACAAGCTACCCAACAAGCCTATCAGAAAGCATTCCAACAATTTCAAGCTCAACAAGCCACACAAGCTACGCACCAAGTTGCTCAACAAGCATAGGCACAACAAGCCATACAACAAGCTGCTCAAGCACAAGCTCAAGCTTTATTGCAACAACAACAAGCTGCCCAAGCTACATAAGTTGCACAAGCCGCACAAGCCGCACAAGCTACCTAGGCCACCCAAGCTGCCTATCAAGTTGAAGCTCATGCACAATCTTAGTATCAAGCCCAACAAGCTCAAGCGCAAGAACAATACCAAGCACAAAAATAAGTAGTTCAAAAACAAGCTTATCAACAAGCTTTGCAAGAACACCAAGCGCAACAAGAAGCAACTCAACAACTATCCCAACAACAAGAATTGTTGGCACAATAGCAGCAAGACCAACAACAAGTGTTGTTGATACAACAACAATTGCAGGCATACCAACAAGCATTGGTGGCACAAAAAAATATGCAAAAACCTCCCACAAACATGCAAAACACCCCACCTACCACTCAAACAATCAAACCCCCTCAAAACCCATTCATCCCACCACCCAATCCACAAAATTATTTGTCTACACAAATCAAATTTCTCTTATAACAAGTGCTAGACCTACAATCTAGAAAAAAACAACAAAAACCAAAGGGGAATTTGTGCCCTTATCCTTTCGACAGAAGCATTGTGATGGTTCCATTCCCAAAAGGGTTCGAGATACATAAATTTGACAAATATCGTGGGACTGGTAACTCTAAAGATCACATCAAAGAATTTCATGTTCACTGTATGGAAGTTGCATACGATGACACTTATATAATGTGACTATTCCCTTGAAGTTTGGCTAGCCCAACAATGGAATGGTTCTCTCATCTTCCTCCTAGAATCAAAAGTTTGAGGAAATTATGGACATGTTCATACAAAACTATTCATTCAACATAGGCATGGATGTAAGTCTAGAAGAACTATCCACTCTCAAACAAGCCAATGGGGAAACATTCACATCCTTCTTACAATGATGGCGATCCAAGGCCAACAAAAGCAAGTGGACTGTGCCAAAAGAACAAAAAATCTTTACTATCATTGCTAATTTAAAAGGAACCTTGTCCTTCCATCCTTCCATCTAAAATTGCAATGCATCACCACATATGACCAGTTGATTCCCAAGGCGCTCAACATTGAAAGAGCCCTTATCGCACAAGGGGGGACACCTACTTATCAAGACAACTGTCCATCAACCAGTTACAAGGAAAAACCTCGCGCATGGGAAAAGAACAAGAATATCACTAATGATGGTGTCATTGATGCTAAAGTTATTATCAGTGCCCCAAGGAAAAACACACAATCATATCAGTAACCGCAAGCCAATAACCAAAACAATAGACAATCCAACGCAGTATCACAACAACCCAACATTCAAGGGATCAATAATCTGAATAATCAAGGGGGACCACCCCCATAGAACAAGTATTCCCCCAAACAAAAATACACACCCCTTGGGGAGTCAATCAAATCTTTAATGAAAAAACTAGTACAAGAGAATCTCATTAAAATCCCTGTTTATGAGAATTATCAAGAGCCCCAAGTGAAACCACCGTGGTATAATGACAACCACCTTTGCAATTTTCATATAATCAAGGGCCACACGACAACCAGTTGCATGAGACTAAAAAATTTGAACCAAGACCTTATCGATGACAAAACCATAAACGTTTAACAACCTGCAGGAAATCAAGACCTTAATATATACATGAATCCAATGCTAGATCACAATAAAGGGAACAACAATGGAAAGGAAAAGTATAACAATGTAAACCATGTTTACGATCATGTTGTTGCATCCTTAGATGAATAGGTCATTGTTGTCAATGTCAAAGGAGCTAGAGCCGACTGTGGAGTCACCACACATAGTGGCAAAGTTACCATTCTTGGACCATCACAACCACCCAAGGCATCAACCTCTAACCCAAAATATGTTCTCAATGGTCCATCATGGAGTTGCTGAAAATCTCACTTGCACATAGGAAGATCCTAGAAGAAGCATTAGCCACATCCTCCATCCCCACACATCTTGATGCAGACTAGTTCCAAGCTATGGCTGGATAGATCACCACACCACATCTCCTAACATTCTCTAAATAGGATCTCCCAACTCAACCATCTCATAACCACACACTCCATCTTGAAGTCTTGGTCCATAAGAATAAGGTCAAAAGAGTCTTGGTGGATGGGGTGCAAGTTTGAATATTTGTACCCTCAAGCTAATAAAGAATCTGGGATTCTCTGAGGATGTCATTGAAAAAGGTAAAGGTATTACAATTAGGGTATATGATGATCAAGAAAGTGTGTCTCAAGGAAGTATCCAATGGTGAAAACCTCTCTAAGGTGCCAGAGGATGAGGGATTCAATCTTCCCCTTAGTGCTATTCATTAGGAGAAGTCAATAGTCTTGGTAGAAAAGTGCAATTTGGTCAATCTGGGGACCGAAGAAACACCACATATGACATTCTATGCAAAATAACTATTGACAGAAGAACAAGAGCTTTTAGCTAAATTTCTGAGGGAAAGAGAGGTAAAATTTGCATGGACCTATGCTGACATGCCTGGTCTTGATCTAGAAGTTGTGGTTCACCATCTAGCCATCTATCTAGAAGCAAAACCAATAAAACAAAAACTGAGAAAGATGCATCCACAAATAGCATTACTGGTCAAACTTGAATTACAAAAGCTCCTTGACGTCGACTTCATAAGACTGACTGATTATCTAGAATGGGTTTCAAACCTGGTACCAGTCACTAAACCCACTGGGGGAATCCACTTGGAATCCACTTTTGCACTGACTTCAGGGACCTAAACAAGGTATGCCCCAAGGATGACTTCCCTCTTCCCAATATCGACATGATTGTGGATCAAACAACAGGACATGAAATGTTGTCATTAATGGATGGGTTCTCAGGGTAAAATTAGATAATGCTAACCAAAGATGATCAACACAAAAGAAATCTCACCTATCCATGGGGGACTTATTGCTAGAACATGATGCCATTTGGGCTGAAAAATGTAGGAGCTACCTATCAAAGAGCTATGATGTTGATCTTCCATGATATGATTCACAAAACTATGGAAGACTATGTGGATGACATATTAGCTAAATCAAGAAAACGTTGAGATCACATACCATCTCTAAGCTCCATCTTTGACAAGTTGGAAGAATGCAAGGTAAAAATCAATCCAAAGAAGTGTGTCTTTGCTATACAGTCAGGAAAGCTCCTTGGGTATATCATATCTATGAGGGGAATCAAGATAGACCCCACCAAAGTACCATACTCTCATCTACCTCACAAGGGGGTAGCATTCAAATGGGATGAGAAATGTGATTAGGAATTTAATAAAATCAAGGAGTACTTGCTCACACCACCAGTTCTTATGCGACCAATTCCAGGCAAGCCCTTGATCCTGTATATATCGGCAACAACAACAACCCTTGGTGCTCTCTTAGCACAACATGATGAAAATGGGAAAGAGAGCTATTTACCACATCATTAGAATCATGGTAGGACATGAGTTGAATTATACATCCATTGAGAAGGCTTTCTTAGCATTCATGTTTGTTGTGTTAGCTCTCAAAAACGTAGGTAAAGATACCTCAAGAGGCTGCCAATCTCTTGATACATTTTAGGGTAACAGACAAGGTTGAAAGAATTCAACCTTCTACTCTTTAGGTGCTGCTAAACCTAGGTGGGTGTACCTTACTGAATGAAGTAGACTTTATGTATTTGTGATTATCCTTCTTGCAGTGATTTGTCCATAATGGTAGATGGAAGTGAACAAATGAACTCAAGCACAATAGCAATATTCTAATCTAAATCCTAAAATGCTCAATAAAAAGATATAAAGAAATTGAATGAGTTCCAAATGATGAAGTGTAAAGACCAGTGCCTTATTGGGTATGCGGAGTCAAAATGAGATCAAGATGAGCAACACTTCTCTGGAGAAACTCAAACTATCTGGCATATATTATGTTTACAACTTGTATAAACATGAAAAATGTGATTACGAAGCTCTACTTGAACAATCTAGATGATTCTCTCTGATTACTGTGATTAACTAAAAGGATTTAATCTTTTCTTGAAAGAACCAATCAATTAATCACACAGATACAACAAATGTGCACTGATGAATTATATAAAAACTTGTCATATCAATTCAAATAATCAGAAAGCCTCAATCTTGGAGAAAACTTAGCAATACTTTCATTAGATTCAACAAATAATTGACACCAGAGAAATGCAACAACATCAACTGATTTTCATAAATACCTCCATTTTGAAATCATGCAATAATAGTCTTTGATCTGATAATTTTATTCCACTGTATCTACTTGCTGTGTATTGAATATCTAATAACTAGTGCCTTTTACAATTACAAAATGCCTATTTATACACCGACATCAAGAAAATAAATCATATTGAAATTCCATGTCGGCCCTCCATACAATTTGAGCTCAAATCAAGTCAGCCAGCAATGGTATTTTAGCGATTTACATGTCGGCCACAGTGTTTGAATTTATGTCATTCATTTGTGAAACAGTCGGTGAGACATATCGTATCGTCATGCCAAAGGAAATTCAATCGTCGGTCACTCTGCATGCTTTATTTTCCTTCGCCATGACTTTCTACCATCGGGGAGAAGTCCCACAGAGTTTGTTGAGTTATACCGAAAGTCCTTTATTCATCTTATGTGTCGCTATGACTTATTGGCTTTCTCACTGATGCACCATTAGTCTTATTTACTTCACTATGACCTCAAGATATTGGGGAGACCTCATACAGATAGCACTTTGTTATACCGAAAGTCTCCCATAATTTTATTTCCCAGTCGCTGAGACAAGGCAATTCTTATGCTGACAAGGATCCTCTTGTTTTCCATTGGCGAGATGGAAGGTCACTCGCTGAGACCTCATATAGATAATACTTACTCCTGCCGATATGTTCCTTTCATCCTTAGGTCGCCAATACAATTCCAACCTCTCACTGAAAACCATCTGCCATTCGCTTTAGCCAAGACAATTCAAAATCGGGGAGAGGTCCCAAAGAATCAACTAAGTCATACCGAAACATCCCAAGCACATCAATTTGCCAAGACGACACAAAATTCTCACCAAAAGTCATTTGAAAAGAACCTGTATGCTTTGTCAGTGAGACATATACACTTTGCCAAGACCCTTCACCGAAGACCCAAAGTTTGGCCAAAGCAAAGACTCAAATGAAGTGTTGGCGAGACCAAAGGTCACTCGCCGAGACCTCACGGTGATAGCCCCAACTTATACCGATATGCACATCCTTCTGCCACTGGTCGGTGAAACAATGTGAAGTCACTATGACCTCTCACTGAAGACTTTATGTTTGGTTGAAACAAAACCCCTGCATGTTGTTCAGTGAGACCACAAGAGTTCGCCATGACATTATATCGATGCTGCAACTCATGCCGATATGTTGTATCTTGTTCCTCTGGTCGGTGAGACATGATGAGTTCGATAAGAGCTTCCACTGAGGACTAAACTCACGCCGAAATGAAACAATAGATGAATTCTGGTCACCGTGACAGTAGAAACGTCTTGCCGATAGGCAACTCAGACGTTTACCAATATAAAGTGCACAATGGATCGGGGAGACCCTGCTTTCTTCATGTCGATATGAACCCAGATGTGGATGCCGATCATTGTGACAATGAAAAAGTTCTGCCGACCACCTGTAGCAAACATATGTTAACACACAAGCAACATGGGTTGGGGAGACCAAGATAGACCAATGCTGATATGGACCATGACATGAAAAATGCATAACTCAGTGGATTCAAAGGGCAATAGGGAAAATGAAAGCAAAATGTACCCGTGGTAGGACTTATTTGGAAAATATGAATGTGAACACTATGTAAAATCATCAAATTTTTACAGTTCTAACAGTGGCTTCGTCTGGGGATGAATGATAGTAAGATCATTGCAAGGAACCAGATCTTTGGGTGAGCAGAACAGACATAAAATGATGAACCAGTGAGCAGAGATGGAATGAATGGCAATGGAAATGAAGCATGATGGAAAGAAAGGAAAGTGAATGCAAAATGGAGATGAATGGAAAATGAGAGTGAAATGGAGATGGAAAAAATCCTAAACTACTGTGCATGGAAAATAATTTTAAAGAGGATAAGCAAGAGTTGTCCATGCACTCGCAACCCTTAATCCTCTATGCTGCTTAATAGAAAAAATGCTTCAAGAATTGCCCATGAATAGGAAATTCCTGATCTTCACCAGCCATATTCTGTAGATAGTATGAGTCTTCACCCTTCTATCCAACAACAACAAAAGGTCCCAACCACAAGGCTTCAAATTTACCATGCTTGCCCTTCTCCTGGCACCTTGCGTTCCACATCAACACCAAGTCACTTTCCTCAAATTTTCTATCATTTTTCTTCTTATCAAATAGATACTTCATTTGTGTCTGTAACTTCATGTTTTGGCTTTAAGCAACCCTCCTTATTTCATCAAGTTCAGCTAGTTGCTCCATTCTTTCTTCCATAGGTTCAGGAACATTAAAATCTTCTTGAAGGACAAACCTATAGATTGGTAACAAATTCTACAAAGGCATCCTGGCCTGTGCTCCATACACCAATTCAAATGGGGATTTTCCAATTGCCTTTTTCACAGTAATCCTATCAGCCCACACATCCAACTTTAATTTTGAATCCCAAGCCTTCTTGTTCAGTCCTAGCATCCTCCTTATAATCTTCAAAAGACTCTTATTACTAGACTCTGCTTGTCCATTGTCTTGTGGATGGAAAGGAGCTGCATAAGAAATAGTAATGCCATATGTATCACATAAGCTTTTGAATTCATCTGATCTGAAACACATTCCATTGTCTGTGATTAACCTCAGTGATGCACCAAATCTTGTGATAATGTTGTCCATCAAGAAATTTGTCACCACTCTACTTGTAGCCTGTTTAGTTGGGATTGCTTCTACCCATTTGGTAAAATAATCAGTGGCAACCAGTATCCACTTGTATCCTCCACTTGATTTTTCCTGTATCTCTCCAATGAAATCAATTCCCCATTGATGAAAAGGGGCATCATCCTGCAAAGTTCGAAGTGGCAGAGCTCCTTGATACTTTAGTTTTCCAGAGAACTTCTGGCAAGCTTCACACTTTCTTACATGTGTGAAAGAATCATTAAAAACCTTAGGCCAGTAGTAACCTGCCTTGAGAATTTTGTGTGCAGTTGTTTTTGCTGAGTAGTGTCCTCCACAAACTCCTTCATGCATTTCACTTAAAACATGCTTGGCCTGAAATTCATCTAGACATAACAATAGTATACCTTCCATATTCTTCCAAAATAGATCTCCATCCATGAAAATATATTTAGATGCTTGCAACTTTAGAGTTCTCCTCTGGCTATCACTTAATCCCTCTGGACACTTCATGTACTTAAGGTAATGCATAATATCAGTATACCAAGAAGTATGTTCATTGCTTGCAATTGCAGTCCCTTCATCTACATTACAGACTTGACTTGCTTCAATATTCAATTCTGCCATCAACTTGGCCAAACCTTGACCTCTCACTACTTTAGTAATTTGTATCTCCATGTCAAATTCTTGGATTTTGTTAATCCATTTGCATCTTTTCCCTGTCACTTCAGACTGTGTCAGAATATCTTTAACAACAACATGGGGAACATAAGCAATCACCTTTGCTCCAACAAGATATGGCTTGAAAGCTTTTGTGGCTTTTACCAATGCAAACACTTGTTTTTCCATTATATCATACTTCAATTCAGACCCTTGTAATGACTTACTGAAGAAAGACACAGGCTGTTCATGACCATCCTCATTCTTCTGTAACATAACAACAGTAATAGTGTGCATTGAAGCAAATGAAAAAATTTGAAAAGGCTTCATAAAGTTTGGAGATTTAAGGACAGGAGCTTCCTTTATGGCCCTTTCGATAGATATAAAATATTCCAAGGCCTCTGCAGTCCATTCCATTTTGTATCCCTTCTTCAACATTTTTGATATGGGCTTAATGATCTCAGAAAAATTAGAAACAAATCTCCTAACAAAATTAATTTGTCCAAAGAACGATTGTATAGCCTTGACAGTTTTTGGAACATGAATTTTATCAATAGCTTCAACCCTCTCAGGATCTATTCTAACTCCCTCTTTTGAAACAATATGTCCTAAGAGCTTTCCTTCTATGACTGCAAAATGACACTTCTTAGGATTTAAGCTGATACCATATTCTAGGGCTTTAATAAATACCTTTTCTAGATGTTGTACATGATCTTCAGCCTTCTTTGAATAAGCAGTCAGGTCATCTTGGTACACCACCATGATAGCATTGATTAGATCTACAAATGCCACGTCCATGGCTCTTTGGAAGGTCACTCCTGCATTAGTGAGACCAAATGGCATTCTTATGTATACATATGTTCCCCAAGGAGTTGTAAATACTATCTTATATTGCTCAGACTCTTTGACTTTAACCTAGTTGTACCCTGAGAACCTATCCATCATTGACAAAAGCTCACACCCTGTCACCTTATGCAATATAGCCTCCATATTGGGTAGAGGATAATTGTCCTTGAGAGATGCCATATTCAAATTTTTGAAGTCCACACATAATCTAATGTCTCCATTTTTCTTCCTCATAGGGACCAAATTTGAGACCCACGTTGAATGCCTGATTGGCTTGATGATCCCTCCATCTCTGAGCTTTGTCAGTTCTTCTTGCATTTTAGGCTCTAGTGTTGGATTTATGGGTATTTGCTTCTGTCTGAATGGCTTAGCATCTAGCTTCAATGGTATTTCATGCTCGAACAAATCTTCCCTGTATGCCTTCAGATCTTCATAAGACCAAGCAAACACATGTTTATATTTCCTCAACAACTCTATCAACATTCTTCTAATTGTGGGGCTTATCTTCTTGCCAATGTACACCTTTCTTGGTGCTATCTTAGTCCCCAAGTTAATTTCTTGAATATCTTCCCTTTTGACTGGTGCTTGCTTCATGAGAGACCAGTCATTTCCATCATACAACCACTCCAATTCCACTAAACCCTTAAGAAACTTATTTGTTTTGAGTTGTAAGATCTCCTTTCCAAACATTGTTTGTTTCCCATCCACTTCTTCAACAAAAGCATTGAAGTCAATTTCTTGGGCTTCATATTGATCTATACAATTGAGGGATTTCAAAAGGTCAGTATCATCATTGAAGACTTGCCAACTATAAATGTTATCAGGAACAACAGGCCTTGTTTTGAACTCAATCTGTGAAACCCCAGCCAATGTGATATCATCTCTTTTCAGCAAAACATTTGCTAAAAAGTCAGCCATTATGTTCTTTGATCTGTCAATCCACTCAACTGAAAATGCATCAAACAACTCAATTGTGTCCCATACAACATTCCTATATTACTTTAATCTCTTGTGCTTTGTTGCATACTTGGATTTAATTTGTGAAACAACCAACTCAGAATCACCACAAACAGTCAACAACTTAATCTTGTGTTTCACAGCTATATTCAAGCCTGTCAATAAAGCTTCATACTTTGCCACATTGTTTGTACATTCAAATGCCAACAAGAATGAATATTTAAAAGTAGTACCTTCAGAGGAAACAAAAAAAATCCCAATGCCATTACCTTCTTGGCTGCATGCTCCATCAAAATACATCTTCCATACTTCATTGTAGCTTTGTGCCACATGCTTTTCAATTGGATCACTATTGATTAATTCTAGTTGGTAGATTCAATCTTAAAACTTCCAAGATCAAAATCACAAAAACAATTAATCTAATCTTGTGGTACATAGTCAACAAGCTGGTTCATTCTTGGCTCTCTATACAATTTGACCTCTTGACCATTCACTAGAATTGTAGCATAAGACAGATCAAATTGAACATTTCCTCCAACTGCTGCTGTCCATTGTCTTGATAGAAGCATACCAAACTGCGGAGGAGTATCAATCACTGTGATATCTATATTATACATCACCTGTGGATAAGTAGCCAGCTTGACTTCAACACGTCTCATAATGCCTACCATAGGAACATGTTTGTTATCCATTGCATAGCACTTTCCTTCACATGTATCAACCCACATGCCAAGCTACTTCATAACTCCTATTGGCATGATATTTATAGCAAAACCAGAGTCTATCATGCAATTTCTTAGTAGTTTGTTATTTATAAGCAATGTAGTGAAAAAAGGATCCACTTGAGGGGTAGTTGTTAATACATCACTCAAGCGGATCTCTGGGATATTTACTTTCTCCTGCCTATTGACTGCTTTAATTGCTACACTATTCTCATAATTCACATGCTTTTCATTTCCATTCGTTATCAGTTGAACAACAGTATCCCTATATTCTTTTATTTTCAACATTTCAAGTAGTGGAACAGACATTTTTACCTGGGATAATGCCTGGGTGAAGTCAAAAGAAGGGCCCTCCACCTTAATAGCCTTCTTCAGTTCTAGTGTTTCTCCTTTGCTTTCTTCCTTTTCCTTTTTATTAGGCTGGTTAGGAATTTGTATCTTTTTATGTAATTCCTTCACTTCTTCCTTAACTTCCTATTTTTGGGCAGGCTTTTGTTCATCTTTATCATGCAGTCTCTTTTCTGACTTCTTCACGGTCCCTTGTGTTTCTTTTTGATCCTTCATGAAAATTCCCCCAGGGACGCCTTCCACATCATTTACTTTTCTGTTTCTCAACCAATACTTACTCCTTGCTTCCTCAACTGCAGCAATAGTTATTCTTTCTATTTCATCTTTGGTGAGTCTCCTCATACTGCATGGAGCAGGCACCTCAATAGAATGTGGCTCTATATAATATTCTTCAAAATAAAAAAAGACCTGCTGTTTAGCCATATGGACATTATACTTCTGATTTGAAACATCATACTCATATCATTCATCCTCTGAAGATGAGTACCTCTCCTAAACATGATGAAATGTATTTGAAGTTAAATACACTGTGTGATCTTCTTCATTGTTTTCCATCAACATTCCCTCTTCTTGCATCCTTTGGGCTACAACACAATAATCTGGGGAATGTGGCTTATCACAAGCTTCACAGAAGTAATTGTTACTCACCATATAGGTTCCCTTCTTACTCAATGGATCAAGAGTCTCTTTATTTCTAGGCCTAGTTGTTATAGGTTTTCCATCCTTCCAGTCTGTATTATAAGGCATGTCATGCAACCTCAGCCTTTCATTTTTGTATGTGTTCTCCTATTTGTACTGATAATTGTTGCTTTGCTGAGGGGCCCTAGGGTTATCTCTTTTATTGATTATACCTGTAGCCTTTCTGTTGTTCTCAATTGTCAATGCTATCTTCTGAGCTTCAGCCAGATCTCTTGGAGACCTATTTCTCAGTTCATACCCTGTTTTAGGATGAAATGCATTCAAATAAACACTCAATGCAACAAAATCTAGCAACCTTGATGTAGGAGGTAATTTAGTCTGCAACTTGTTGAATCTTCAGTTGAAATCATAGATTGAATCATTCTGATTTCTCTGAATTCACATCAATTCATGAAGAGCTGCATCTGGTGCATTTAGATTCCCATATTGCTCTAGGAATCTGTCCTGGAATATTTGGAGAGAATTAATTGAGAATGCAGGAAATTTGTTGAACCAATCCCTAGCATCTTCCAGAAGTGACATCATAAACAACTTCATGTGTAAATCTTCATATGGCACATCTATATCTTGGATGAAAACATTGAAAATCCTTAAATCCTCTTCAACAGTGATTGCATTACTCCCTATAAATTTGGGCACCGTACCCCTCCAACTGCCATCCATAGAGTAAGGGTATAACTGAAAACCTGCTAAATCAAACTGTCTGATCATGGTTGTATGCTGGTGAGGGGGAGGAATAGGTGGACATTAATGTTGATGCATGGGATTATTATACTGTGCATTATATTGTGGGATAAAAGACTAACCAGGAGGTGGATGCATAGCTATATGCTGTGTGGGAACATGAGGTGGATGATTTGGATGCTTGTAGTGATTCCATGTCTGATGGTGAGGAGACACTGGTGGATTTGAAGGCCCTACACCATGATTACCCTGCTTATGAGGTGGTACATACTTCGGGCAGGACTTAGCTGTCTGAGAAGTAATTTGGACTTTCTGAAATACAACCTTCAGCTCCTCTATCTCCTTCCTTTGTGATTCAAACTATGCTTTTAATTCCTCAGGAAGCTCATGATCAATAAACACATTTTGGTTACTCTCCATTTTTTGATCATACTCATGCTGAATTCTAATTCGTTAAGGCTCAAGTGCAGCTTCAAGCTCAACCTGTTTCTCTTTGATCTTTAGGGGTACAAAGTTCTGTACTTGAATCATCTCTCCATGTATCATAGCAATTATATGTTTCACCATGTGCTCTTGACGCTTGGCCTTTGTCTATTATTCACATTTCCTCATTTATCCTCTTTCCCTTATCAACTCTATCATCTTTGTGTGTCCACTTACTGCTACCAGCAAGAGCTCCAGTATGACCTCCCCTGTATTGAGATCTTCTTCTAATCATGTTTGAACAACTGCAAAATTCTGTTAGAGTCGCCACTCACTTTTGTCAAAAATGAGAAAATACTTGATGCTTCTTATTCTCAGTGGAGTCTGTATAAAGTTCTTGACTCTATGATTAAGGATTTGATTCAGAATGATTCCCCAACAGAGTCGCCAATTTGTTAGCTCTCAAAAATGAAGGTAAAGATACCTCAAGAGGCTGCCAATCTCTTGATACATTTTAGGGTAACAAACGAGGTTGAAAGAATTCAACCTTCTACTCTTCAGGTGCTGCTAAACCTAGGTGGGTGTACCTTACTGAATGAAGCAGACTTTATGTACTTGTGATTATCCTTCTTGCAGTGATTTTTCCACAATGGCAGATGGAAGTGAATAAGTGAACTCAAGCACAATAGCAATCTTCTAATCTAAATCCTAAAATGCTCAATAAACAGATATAAAGAAACTGAATGAGTTCAAAATGATGAAGTGCAGAGACGAGTGCCTTATTGGGTATGCAGAGTCAAAATGAGATCAAGATGAGCAACACTTCTCTAGAGAAACTCAAACTATCTGGCATATATTATGTTTAAAACTTGTATAAACATGCAAAATGTGATTACAAAGCTCTACTTGAACAATCTAGATGATTCTCTCTAATTACTATGATTAACTAAAAGGATTTAATCTTTGCTTGAAAGAACCAGTCAATCAATCACACAGATACAACAAATGTGCACTAATGAATTATATATAAAATTATCATATCAATTCAAACAATCAGAAAGCCTCAATCTTGGAGACAACTTAGCAATATTTTCATTAGATTCAACAAATAATTGACACCAGAGAAATGCAACAACATCAACTAATTTTCATAAATACCTCCATTCTGAGATCATGCAACAATAGTCTCTGATTTGATAATTTTATTCCACTGTATCTACTTGCTGTGTATCGAATATCTAATAACTGGCGCCTTTTACAATTACAAAATGCCTATTTATACACCAACATCAAGAAAATAAATCATATTGAAATTCCATGTCGGCCCTCCACAAAATTCGGGCTCAAATCAAGTTGGCCAGCAATGGTATTTTAGCAATTTACATGTTGGCCACAGTGTTTGAATTTCTATCATTCATTTGTGAAACAGTCGGCGAGACATATCATATCATCATGCCAAAGGAAATTCAATCGTTGGTCATTTCATGTGCTTTATTCACCTTCGCCATGACTTTCTACCATCGGGGAGAAGTCCCACAGAGTTTGTTGAGTTATACCGAAAGTCCTTTATTCATCTTATGTGTCACTGTGACTTATTGGCTTTCTCACTAATGCACCATTAGTCTTATTTACTTCGCTGTGACCTCAAGATATCAGGGAGACCTCATACAGATAGCACTTCATTATACCAAAAGTCTCCCATAATGTTATTTCCCAGTCGTCGAGACAAGGCAATTCTTACGCTGACAAGGATCCTCTTGTTTTCCATTGGCGAGAGCGAAGGTCACTCGCCGAGACCTCATGGCAATAGCCCCAACTTATACCAATATGCACATCCTTCTGCCATCGATCGGTGAGACAATGTGAAGTTGCTATGACCTCTCACCGAAGACTTTATGTTTGGCTGAAACGAAAGCCCTACATCTTGTTCAGTGAGACCACAAGAGTTTTCCATGACATTATATTGACGCCACAACTCATGCCGATATGTTGTATCCTGTTCCTCCGGTCAGCGAGACATGATGAGTTTGGTAAGATCTTCCACCAAGGACTAAACTCACGTCAATATGAAACAATAGATGAATTATGGTCGACATGATAGCAGAAATGTCTTGCCAATAGGAAACTCAGACGTTTACCAATATAAAGCACACAATGGATCGGGGAGACCCTACTTTCTTCATGCTGATATGAACCCAGATGTGGATGCCGATCAGTGTGACAATAAAAAAGTTCTGCCGACCACTTGCAACAAACAAATGTTAACACACAAGTAACATGGGTCGAGGAGACCAAGATAGACCAGTGCCGATATGGACCACGCCATGAAAAATGCATAACTCAATGGATTCAAAGGGGAAATAGGGAAAAATGTAAGAAAAATGTACCTATGGTTTGACTTATTTGGAAAAGATGAATGTGAACACTATGTAAAATTATCAGATTTTTATAGTTCTAACATGTTGCATAAAAAATTAGACACTATATGCTAGCACATCAAGATCCTCTGAAGTATCTACTTTCTAAAGCAATGCTCACAGGGTGGACAACTAAATGGGTTATGATCCCGACAAAACAAAAAATTGAGTATGTAGAACAAAAGGCCATTAAAGGACAAGTAATTGCAAACCAACTAGCAAAGGCACTAATATATTTAGAAAACCCACTAATATCAGAGTTCCCTGATGAGTCCATCTTTAACATAAGCATAGAAAATCACTGGAAAGTATATTTTGATGGATCCTACACAGAACATGGGTTAGGATCAGGAGTCTTGTTCATTACAACACAAGGAGATTGCATACCCAAGTCATACATGTCTTTTCCTTGCGCAAATAACATTGCAAAATATGAAACTCTTGTTATAGGACTCAGAATTGTATTACAATGGTAGATCATGACACTCAAGGTCTATGGAGACTCGTAGCTTATCATCAACCAGGTCAATGATGAATACTAAATGAAGGATGAAAAATTGACTCCATACAAGAAATTGGTCGCAAGCCTCAAAGAATTCTTCATTGACATCACGTTTGAGCAAATACCGAGGGCAAACAATAGAGTAACAAATGTTATGGCAACAATCAGATCGCTATTGGATATCCCACACAACGTCCCTAAGCAAGAATTCCTTGTAGAACAACTTCTTGTACTAGCTTTCAAGGTACCCGAATATGAATTCACGTGTAAAATTATTGGTCCCAATGACCCTTGGTATCATGACATCTACACCTACTTGAAAATAGGAGTCCTCCCCATTGCTATCACTCCAAACCTTAAAAGAACATTTGTTAAGAATTCATCCCACTTTTTTATATCTTAGGAGACACCCTATATTGTATGGGTATTGAAGGAACCTTGTTACAATGCCTTAACCCTAAGGAATATTTGATTGCTTTAACTGAGGTACACAATGGAATTTGTGGATTACATTCAAGTGGTATGACCTTGGCCAAGAAACTGCTAAGGATGGGGTACTACTAGCCTATGATGGAAAGAGAAGCTCATGACAATGTTCGAAGGTGTTTGCAATGTCAACAACATGGGGATCTCATCCATGCAGCAACTCAGGAGCTCCAACCGATTATAACACCTTGGACCTTTTCACAATGGGGGATTGATCTCATTGGTAAAATAACACTCGCCTCATCTAATGGATACAAGTTAATTATCACCGCCACTGAGTACTTCATGATGTGGGTAGAGGCCATTCCCATGACCTATATTACAAGAAAGTAGATTTCCAAGTTTATCCTCAACTACCTAATTTTCCGCTATGGTGTCCCTCAAGCCATTATCTCAGATAATGGGACACCTTTCAAAAAATAGGATGTTAAAGACCTATGCCAAAAATTCAATATCCAACATCGCTTCTCCACCCCATATTACCCCCAAGGTAATGAACAATCTAAGGCTACAAATAAAACCATCTTGAAAATCCTAAAGAAAACAATCAATGACGCTAGTCATGATTGGCACTTACATCTAAATCTCACCTTATGGGCCTATAGAATGAGTATCCACACACTTATAGTTGTAACCCCATTCTCCCTGGTCTATGGATCCAAAGCCATCCTTCCTATTGAGATCTAGCTCCCATCGTTAAGAATATCAGGTATTATGGTTGAACGAGTTGGAGCTATTGGATGAACGGTGCATGGATTCCTTGAACCATCTGCAAGTCTATCAAAACTGTATCAAGAGGAGCTACAACAAGAAGATCAGGAGTCAGAACTTTCAAGTTAGAGAGCTTGTATTGAAGGAGAATTAGAAAAATGTTCCAAATCCAGACAACAAGGGGAAGTTTGAACCCAATTGGTTGGGACCATTTTTTATCACTGCGCATTATAAATCAGGAGCATATTAGCTATCAACACCCGAAGGGGAGTCTCTGCAAGAGCCCATGAACAACTCCCATCTCAGAAAAATTTAGGCCTAAGATTGCAAGGTATAAATCTAGAAAAATACAAACAAAAATAAAAAAAAGGATTGAAAATAGTAAAGAAAAAAATTGTCCTCTAGTCAAAAGCGCTTTGGTAGCACTTTGGGAAAGTACCTTGGTGAAAACCTGGAAAATAGGTACCTTGTGTAAATAAGCACTTTCCATCCACCATGATCTCTACTTGCTTGTTCCACATCCATCACACTTCCATTGATCTTTCGATCACCCATCCGTGTCTGCATCATAGTGTGATCCTATGCTTGTATCATGATCATTCCTAGAACTACTTGGCACATTCCTAAGGCTAGTTTGTCATGCATATATCAGAGTAGTCAATTGCATCACACATTGGGGGCATGTTATTATACCTAAATTGGATCAGATTCATGTATATTCTTGAGATCTTCCTTAAAATCAAAAAATCCAAAAATATTCAGAAAATCAGAAAAATCCAAAAACATTTAGAAAATTAGAAAAATCCAAAAAAATCAGAAAATCAGAAAACCCCAAAAACATTCAAAACATATCAAAATCCAAAAACAGGTCAAAAAGTAAAAAAAAAAAAAGTCATCTTGTTGAACTATGGTTCTCTGAGCTCTGAACATAGGTAGGTCCATCATCGATGTGCCCCTGAGACATATTAGGTCAGTCCTTTAGGAGTTTATCATAATAAATTAAGAATCCATATGTTCATATCTTATCAATAAATGAGTTTGTGTCAGTCAAACTACGTGGTCTCTACGTGTATAATGTAGGCAAGGCTAATCTTTTATTAGCCACCAAGACCCCTAGGATAGGTCTTTAGGTTAGGTTCTTGGTCAAAATCTAAAAAAAAAAACAAAATAAAAAAATATTGAAAAACCCAAAACAGCCTCAAAACATTCCAAAAATACCAAAAACATTCAAAAAACCCACAAAAAACATCCATCTTGTTTCACGTTCACCCGCAATAAACATCCACTCATAATAAATCATCATCATCCCAACCTTTGGTGACACAATTACAAACAATTCTAACAATTTAAGAGTGAAAACTCAAATGTCAAGGGTCTCAAGTCTAGGTCAGTAGGTAAACAAGTTGGTAACCCCTTGGTACTAATAGCCCATCATCCAGTTCGTCCAAAATCATTTGATAACATCATGTCCTAGGATGCATCCTTCCTACAATGGACATCAACATCGGGCATCACCATATTTTATTCTAGGCTAAAGGTATGAAGAACATTGGCTTGTTTGTTTACTTGATCTTTGTCTTGTTGATTTATCCTATTGCGCTCGTTCCAATGACCTCTCGATGATGTCTAATCAAAATAATTTAGAGAAAGGGCTGGGGAATTGATCATTATCTTTTATCTATTGTGCTTGTTGGATATTCTTGTAATATAACTTTGGTCATGCATGTTTTGTTTGGTTTGTAGGGAGGGTTTTTTAGGTGTCTTATTGACCACATAGGAAGGCTTACCTTTCTATGTTTTGGTCTGGTGTAGGAGCACCTTTGAACAAAATTTTTCAAACAAGCTTGATCATGTGTAGGCTTTAGGATTTTGGGGTAATATGCACTAAATCAGGTCAAGGAGACCATTTATTAATGTATTGGGTCATGTTTAAGAGGTCATTATGTGTTTAGGTGGTTTAGATTGCAAAAAGTGCAAACATATGGAAAAGTTGTTAATTGTGCAAAAATGCAAAATTGAAAAGTTGTAAAAGGGAAAATTAGGAAGTCTAATGGTCATATAGATTTGAATGGCCATTTCAAGTAGTTGAAACATTTAATTTTGATAGGAAAACACTTTAAATATGTGAAGAAGCTTGATGCAATGGTTGTTGAGACATTTTTGAAGTTTGGCATAATAATACTACTCTATTTTCATAATCTTCTGTATTTTCTATAGTTGTAGGGTCACTATACGGCCTGTACAAAATATTATTGATTCAAATTGAATTGGATTGCATAGTATAATGTCTTAGCTTTCATTTTAATCTACTTTTAAGGGTTTTCATTTATTTAAGTGCATTTTATAGTTGAATTTCAGATATCGGGTTTGAACTTGCAAGGGTAAGGGTTTTGAAAGTCTTCAAAAATGAAAAAATGACCCATTCCACTCTCCGTGGCCACTATATCTTGTGAAATTGGCTTGATACATTAGTGAATAGGTGTGTAAATGTGGTGAGGGTGCAGGGGAGGCCTAAAGTAGTGTTGGGAATGAAGCCCTAGGTGGGAAAATTGTGTTTTCCATGTGAAATTGTGAGGTTTTGGTATGGTAAAGTGGGAATTATGTTGAGGAAGCATTGTTTGATGATGGATTGAGTATGTACATGCCTAATAGGTCTTGATTGAAGTACTTGCAGGGTTGTGTGAGGGTTAGGAGTGAGGTTTTCAATAAAACCCTAGGTAATTGGCTTGTAAAGAGGGTTTTTGGTTTTGGCACTTTGGGGTGCGAGTTTCTAATTTTTTTTTTGAGTATTATTAGGTTTGGACACCTGTAGATTGCTTCCCACATGAGTTTGGAGGTTTAGGAAAAGATTTGTGAGAATTTTCTTTGTAAAACAAACCTAGTTTGGGGTCTAGTTGGTGTGTAAATCTGGTTTTGGAGAAGATTTTTCAAAGAAACCTATTGTGCCTTGTTGATATGTGTTTGTGCACCCTAATGGGTCCCTGAAAATTTATTGGTCCTGGTGTGAGAAGACCTTATCTAAGAGATATACCCAATTGAGTTAGTTTGCAATGCTACAAGGAATTGTGAGAATTTGATGTGGAGTGAATTTTGAGGATTGGTGACTTGATATTTGTTGTGGTTGCTTGAAATTGTGTTGTTTGTAGGGAGGACCTCCCTTCATTGGCATCAAGTGGTATCAAAGTGAAGGTAATAGATCTTTGTGGAAGAAGATTGCAGTTTGTGAAAGAAAGATTGGAAGGTGAAGAGGGAAAACTAAGAAAATGCCTCCTAAAGGAAAGAATGTGGCAAAGGAGATGAATGAATTGAAGGGTTAGTCTATTAGATAGATCAGAGAATTGAAAGAAAGGTTGGAAAACTTGGAAACAAATAAAAGAAGAGAAGAAGTTGAAAGCAGTGATTTAGATGATGAAGATGAAGAAGAGTTTGAAGATGTTGAGGGAGAACTTGATCCAGAAGATCAGAGTGGCCAAATTATTGAAGGCGAACAAAAGTGACATGCATAAGGTGAAAATTGATGTTCAAAATTTTGGTGGAACCCTGAATGAAGAAGAGTTACTGGATTGGATAGCATCTTTGGACAACTATTTTGAGTGTGAAGACATCCCTAAAGAACAGAGAGTTAAGATTGCAAATAAAAAGCTTAAAGGCCATGCACTTTTGTCATGGGATTATCTGCAATCAGAGAGAAGGAAGCAAGGTAAATCCAAAATTGTAACATGGGACAAGATGGTAACCAAGATAAAAGGTAAATTTCCCCCTTCTGATTATTCTATTTAGATGTTTAAGAAGTTACCAAGTTTAAGGCAAAAGGAACTGGATGTAAAAGCATACACTGAAGAGTTTTACAAATTAAGTATGAGATCTAACCATAATCAGAATGAGGATGAGAATATTTTTGGGTACTTGGGTGGTTTGAGATTGAATATACAAGATGAATTGACTTTGACAAGTCCAAGGAATGTAGAAGAAAGTTATCAAATGGCATTGAAGGCTGAAGAAAAAGTAAAAAGAAGATAAGAGAAAATAGTTAGAGGAAGAGGATCTTTCTCTTCTCTAAGAAAAACAAATGAGAACCAAGAGGATGCACCTAAAAGAGAAGACAAAGTTGCAGATTTGGTGGTGGAAGGAATCCTAACATTTTTGTAGGTAGATGTTTCAATTTCCAAGAGTTTGGTCATCCTTCTTACAAGTTCCCTAAAAAATTTGGTTCAACCTCAAGTGAAGGAGAAAGGAAGAATGAAAGAAGAGCACAAATTGTTCAAGAGGATGAAGCTGAGAGTTCAAAATCCAATAGTATTCATGCTGCTCTTGAAGTAGGTGAAAGTTTGATGATGAAGAGATAATTCATGAAGACATCTAAGGAGAAGGTGTTGATTCAGAGAAGAGCATTATCTAGGACAACTTGCAGATGCATAAACAAGGTATGTAAGGTGATAGTGGATTCAGGATGCACTGATAATTTGATATCTAGTGACATGGTAGACAAACCGAATTTGGAAAGATTACCTCGAGAAAATCCATACAAAGTGTCTTGTGTTAGTGATAAAAAATCCATTGTGGTGAGTGAACAAGCTTCAGGTGAGTTTCAAATAGGTAGGTACAAAGATAAGGTTGTTTGTGATATTTTTCCTGAGTTGTTGCCATGTGTTTCTAGGAAGGCCTTGGTAGTTTGACAGGTTAGCAATCTATGATGGAAAGAAAAACACTTACACAATTGAAAAGCATGGAAGAACATTCATTTTAACTCCATTGGTTGGAGAGGCAAAAGAACAAGGTGAGATCATCATGATTGGAAGAAAAGAGTATGAATCTGGTAGGAATTTCAAGGTTTGATACTGTTGGGATAGTAGATAGGGAAAATGAAGACAATAAGTAGTCAATTGTGAAGAAGAATGCTTCCTTGTGGAAGAGAAAAGATGAAATTTTGTCTTGGTCTGATACAATGCAGCATAAGAGTGAACAACCTATGGAAAGGAAAGAAAAGTGTGATGGAATCATAGTTGGGACAATCATGTGCCCTGCAGTAATGAAGATAGTGTAGAGGTAGTTGAATGGTGATAAAACATAGGTTTGTAGGGTTGATGGGACAGTGGAAAAGATAGTTGCAAGTCTGATAGATGTACCTAAGTGTGATTGTACAATTGTTAACAAGACTGATAGGGGAAAAGGTGGAGGTAAGAAGGGTATAGAGAAGGGATCTAAGCATGAAGAAAAGGGAGAAGTAAGGACATTTGGTGAGGGTATGTGTACAATTTTAAAAGAAGGTACAACATTAGTGTTTGATGGAAGAGTTGAAGAACACCCCACAATACAATGTGTATAGTTGGAGCATGAAACAAGTGATGACATGGAAAAGGATGTCAAGTATAGTGAAAAAAAGAAGGAAAGATGAACCTGAGAAAGGAGTTCAAGAAGTTTAAAAGCATGAAGATCACAAAGGAGGACAAGTTAGAACAATCTTTCCAAGAGTCTTAGAAAAATTACAAGTTTGGGGTGTATGGTGCAGGAGCACCTTTGAACAAAATTTGTCAAACAAGGTTGATCATGTGCAAGCTTTAGGATTTTGGGGTATTATGCACTAAATAAGGTTAAGAAGACCATTTATTAATGTATTGGGTCATGTTTAAGAGGTCATTAGGTGTTTAGGTGGTTTAGATTGCAAAAAGTGCAAAAATATGGAAAAGTTGTTAATTGTGCAAAAATGCAAAATTGAAAAGTTGTAAAAGGGAAGATTAGAAAGTCCAATGGTCATATAGATTTGAATGGAAATTTGAAGTATTTTAAATGGTTGGTTTTGGTGGGAAAACACTTTAAATATTTGAAGAAGCTCGATGTAATGGTTGTTGAGACATTTTTGAAGTTTGGCACAATAATACTACTTTGTTTTCATACATCTTTTGTATTTTCTGTAGTTGTAGGGTCACTGTATGGCTCGTACAACATCTTATTGATTCAAATTTAATTGTATTGCATAGTAGACTATCTTATATTTCATTTGAATCTAATTTTAAGGTTTTTCATTAAGTTTAGTGCATTTTATAGTTGAATTTTAGAGACCAGGTCTGAACTTGTAGGGGTAAGGGTTTTGAAAGTCTTCAAAAAATGAAAAATTGACCCATTCCACTCTTTGTGGCAACTGTATCTTGTGGAATTGGCTTGATACATTAGTGAATAGGTGTGTAAATGTGGTGAGGGTGTAGGGGAGGCCTAAAGGAGTGTTGGGCATGAAGCCCTAGGTGGGAAATTTTGTTTTCCATGTGAAATTGTGAGGTTTTGGTATGGTAAAGTGTGAATTATGTTGGGGAAGCATTTTTTGATGATGGATTGAGCATGTACAGGCCTAATAGGTCCTAATTGAAGTGGTTTCAAGGTTGTGTGAGGCTTAGGAGTGAGGTTTTCAATAAAACCCTAGGTAATTAGCTTGTAAAGAGGGTTTTTGGTTTTAGCACTTTGGAGTGTGAGTTTCTAAATTTTTTTTGAGTATTCTTAGATTTGGACACCTGTAGATTTCTTCCCACATGGGTTTGGAGGTTTAGGAAAATATTTGTGAGAAGTTTCTTTGTAAAACATACCTAATTTTGGGTCTAGTTGGTGTGGAAATTTAGTTTTGGAGAAGATGTTTCAAAGAAACCTATTGCGGCTTATTGATATGTGTTTGTGCACCCTAATGGGTCCTTGAAATGTTGTTTCTCCTAGTTTGAGAAGAAATTCTCTAAAAGATATACCCGATTGAGTCAGTTTGCAATGCTATAAGGAATTGTGATAATTTGATGTGATGGAGTGAATTTTAAGGATTGGTGATTTGATAGTTGTTATGGTTATTTGAAATTGTGTTGTTTGTAGGAAGGACCTCCCCTGATTGGCATCGTGGTCTAAGATGTTTAAAATATCTAAACTACATTCTAAATAAGGTTTCATATGCCAAGTCTGAACAAGGATACTCCTATATGATTGTCAAGTCAAAGTCCACCACACTAAGTACAATGCCATCCTAGTTCTTTATAACTTGATGCATCATAGCTATGTGTGTTATCAAAAATAAGGTAAGTAAGCTCTTTTAAAATGCAAAAATCATCATCATTCATCATCATATCTAATAAATTCTTGGTAGATCATGGACTTGTTGGATCCTCTTGTCATCATCTCATTTCTTTTTTCTTCTCTTTGCACTAACATGGTAGCATGATAGTCAACCAAACATCACCAATGCATCCATCCTACATCCACAAACTTTTAGCATACCACATATCATCCATATCATATAATAGGAAACACCAATCATTTCACATGCATGACATTTCCATCGTTGCACCATAATATAGATTGGTTATTCTAAGCATCCCATATACCATACATTTGCATCCATTGCATAGTCATATAGACATCATCACATCATCCATACATGCATCATAGAAAGGATACTAGAAAATAAAAAGAGCATATCATAACATATCATAACATCTCATAATTATAACGTCTCACATCATCCATTTTGCATTATCATTTGGGGAAAAATATAGATCTGTTAGTCTAAGGATCTTAGAATTAGTTGCATACCATAAAAATTTGCATTCACACATCCATACTGCAAGCATCATCACCATAAAAGTGTATAGAAATAATATAGAAAAGAAATGCATCCATAACATCCATGAACATTTGCATAATCATACATCATATCACATCATATAGAATCACATTGCATATACATAGAAAATAAAATGTATCCATCCATAGGGCATAAATAAAGTGAACACATCACATCATAAATCAATCATATCTATATCATATATATAAAAAAATCATCACCGTCATGGTACAAATCTGACTCAAGTGTGTGTATACCAATCAAGATACAATGCCCATAGGGCTATCAAAAATGAAGCCTGTGAGACTATCTCAAAGAAAATTAAGTGATGATAAAAAACTGTACACAACTGCTAGCCCTAGTGGCTGCTCCCCTCACCTGGATGCCTCTCTGGATGATCATCTACATGTTGAAACCCTATCTACTGGGAGTAATCTGGCTATTGAAGAGTCATGGGTACAACCTACTAATAATGAAATATGTAATACTTTTCCTCCTAGACAACATCATGGTAGATCTATGCTGGAATGGTCCTACCCTCAGATGTGGCAACCATGCTCTCTAGCTATAGTCTTCAACCAACCTCCTGAACTAACTAAAGCTATGTGGCCTACCTCTATTGGGGCTTGTGATCCCTCTCGATAGTAAGGGCCTAGACCTACTACCTAGCTTGATCTCTCTCTACCATAACAACCTATAGCTGCTCCTGTAATCCCTATACCTGTCCCTACAACTGCTATATCTGGACATCTCATGGATCCCTAGGTTGTTGTGGCTGATTTGGCTATTGATTTGGATGCTAGTCCGACTGTTGATCTGGTTACTAGTCTAGCTGCTGATCTGGCTGTTGTGAAGGTTTCCCATCTTGAGGTGGTGCTTCGGGAACCTATCTTGCCTATGCTCTCTGAGTACTTCTTCCCCAAGGTCTCCCTCATGGAAGTGCCACTCCTGGATCTGTCAGCTGGAGCAGAGGTGTAAACCAATCATTGTATGTATGAGTCATCCCTGGATCTGCTGACCCTTGGGAATAGGCCCATGGTTTACCAACCAATTGTTGAAAGCAATCAACTACATCAGATGCTATAATCATCTGTCCCCACGAAGTCTCTCAGGATGATCTAGTAAAGATGGCAGTATACTAATCATCTAGCCGATCTTGAACCTCCCCAAACTGTTGGCCACCCTATCTGGGAGATAACACTCTATAATCATATGCTCCCTCCCTTACATTAGTTAGGTCTGTCAAGCATAAAACAATTGTTGTACATCATTGTATCATGCAGGAATCTGTAACCAGCGGCACCAGTAGAAAATTGCCATCTCATCTAAAAATCAGTACTAGTAAGATAGACCTAGCTGTCATGTATGTCTTAAAGTGATCCCACCCTTATATCTCAAAATCAATGGATCATTGAGCTCTATAACAACCAAAGTAACAATCGGTTGGAGCATGACAATATGCTTCTAGGCCCAAATATTCAATAGTGTCACTCCGGTACTAATCACTCAACTATCACAAGATGGAAAATCATGTAAATAGTGGTACAGTGAGGCCAACATGACTGGTCCCCAAGAAAACATGGTCCTCTAGTAAAGCATCCTCTCCTAGGCCAAGCCCCATCCCAAACTGAAATCTACCTCATCGATCTGGAGCTACTAACCCGCATATAATAGCAACAATAATCAACCTCAAATTCAGCACCCAACCTCTGTAATACTCAAAGTCAATCTGGACCTCAGCAAGAACAAGGTCCTCTACCTCCATAAACTCAAAATGTGCATCACTACCGACATTTATATCATAGATCACACAGTCACCATGTATTGACAACCGTAGGATCTGAAATACATCCTCTAAGGTCACGATCTCCTCGCCAGTGGGAAGGTGAAAAGATGAGGTCTCACTGTGCCATCACTCGCATAATGTGGTCATCATCGCTAGGTGAGTCTAGACAATGAGTGCATAGGCTACATACCAGAGAACAATCTCCCCTGGGTGCTCCTGTCATAACTTAGGTAGATATTCCAATCTACATAGGTTGGATAGTGTTTTGCATCCATAAAGCCACGATGTCAAAATTCCCAAAAAGATATGACCCTGTTTGGAGTTTTCAACCCCAAAACAATGAATGCGTCACAATTTTTCAAAGCATCACCATTTGTAAAACTCCAAAAAATGAGGCTGAACTCTTTAAAAATGCAAAATCGACCACGGTGTCACCATTTACACATGCATCACCCTTTGACCAACAATCCCTAATCTCAAATCGGGCCAAGCGTCACCATTTACACAAGTGTCGCTATTTGAAAATTGAAACCCTAAAGCCAAATTGTGAACTATGTCGTGATTTACACTAGCGATGTTGTTTGAGCTATCAACGTCGCCGATTTGTAGTTTGCGCATCACCATATAGCGATGCTGGGGACTTTCACTCTTTAAAGCATAATAAATGCACTAAAAAATCAAATTTCAAAGTCGGGTTTGGGTCACATATTGGTTGTCCTATGCCTAGAAGTCTTTGGTACACGCGGAATCACTCATAAATGTGTCGGGGAAGCACTCATTGTGCCATTCTGTAGGAGGGTTAAAGCTCAAAAAGCTAGAACTTTCAAAGTATGAATGCAAAAATGAATGGAAAGTGACCCCTCCAAGCCTATTTAAGCATGGAAATTAGGGTTTTCTTTGCCCCAATTTAGTCGTGAAACTAGAGTTTTTCACCCCTGACACCTTTTTTTTCCCAACCAAAGCTCATTTCACGTCCTTTTTTTGTGTTTTGGCACATTTTTCAGCATCTTGGAGCCTTTCTAGACCTGTCAGGTAGCTTGTCATCTTTTTTCGAGAAATCACCCAAATGCCAAATTTTCATCCAATCTCTTGAGGGGGTAGTATACCAGCATAATTCTTCTCGCTAGGGCAGCAATAGGGCATCCAAAAAATTAAAAAAAAATGAATTTTGATCTTGGAAAGGTTATTCTTTGAACCAATGTAGCAGGTACTTTGCTTCAAAGAGGGGAAAAATGTAGACACTCAAAATATCTCGATTGATATCATGCACTCTATTCTAATTGAGTAACACGATTCTTCCTTAATCATTTCTACACTAATAAATTAATTGAATAATCTTTATTTAATTAATTTAATTCCTCCTAAAATCAGATAATACACTTTATCAGATTATTTCATCTTATTCTTCCTTTAATTAAATAAATCAACTTTATTTAATTAAATCCTAATGTTCTTCCTTTAATTAAAAAAACCAATCTTATTTAATTAAAATACTAATGTTCCAATATCCTCTCATTTTATTTAAATAAACTCAAAATATTTAAATTAAATGTCACAATCAAACTAATTCAATCTAAGTTAATTAATCCTAAATTAATTAACTCCTAACACTAATCCTCCATTCCTCTAGCTTTTGCAAGTTGCACACATAAATCAATTTATTTGATTTACTATTTCCTCTATTTTCATTCAAATATGGCATATTCTTTTGAATATTCCACCCACTCGACTTTTGCCTCCCAAAGGACTTTTTTCCTCCACCTTTCCATTGAAGACTCTTACATGTCCTCTCCTTGAGCCACCTTGGCATTAATTCCTCTTACATCTCCTCTTACACAAGCCACCTCTTAAAATTCAAATTTCACCTACATACATTAAACATGCACATTGTTCAAAATGTGCTCCACTCTCCTTCATTAGCATGTGGACAAGTGGCACAATGCCATTGATCCAATTTTAATCCCACATTCACCCCATTCTTCAATCTTCAATCCTTCATTATAAATAGAGGCCTTCGCTATTGATTTGGGATCCACAATCATCTAGATTTTGATGCAAGGTTATTATCCATAATCATCCATATTTTCATCCAAGTTAGCATGGAATTTATCATCTATAGCTAGGTTATTGGCATTTTGCATCAAGAATCACACATCTATCATCAAGCTTATCAAGGAATTGGGAAAGGGTTTCTTTCCACACCAAAGAAGCATCAATTCCCCCATGGGATGCTAGTTGTAGCATTTAGAATAGAATTTCATTAGTAGTTTATTTGATTACTTTACTTCGATTTCATGTTCTTGTGTTTGAATGAATTTCATGGGGAATGCTTGTTTACACTTGTTTAAGGAATAATGTTTGCTTGTTTGTCCATGTTTGAGCAGGTCTAGGAAAAGCATTCTACAGTCACAATGAAATTGTCATTTCCATATGCATCAAATTGACTAATTCTATGTACATAAGACTATTTGGATTTCTATAAATTATAGATCTCATAATTCATTGTAATCTATAAAATATCATGTTTGATAGGATCTATGTCTCCTATCTTTGAAACACCTGTCCTTGCTACCTTCTCACAAGAATTCGAAAGGACATTTGTAAGTTTCTTTTCATCTTGCCTCTCTTTAATATTTAACAATTTATCTTCCTAGTGTTTTCATTCTTTTTTCTTTTAGCAATTTCTTGCATGAACAAATTAGTACTTTTAATCTTTGGATGCAATCACCTGAATCAGTGAATTTTTAAAAAACATCTCAGTTGGTGGTCATTGATATACATGCAACTATAGTCACAATGAAATCATCATTTCCATATGCACCAAGTTGACTAATTCTATGTACATAAAACTATTTGGATTTCTATAAATTATATCTCATAGTTCATTGTAATCTATCAAATACCATGTTTGTGATTTTGGCAAGTTGATCAAGGATATTTATCTTGGTTTGGATAAGACTTATTGAAAAAAACTTATGTTAGCACAAATATTTTTTAAAATAGTTTTTTATAAACATTATCTGATTTCATCTCATTTCAGTATAGCATCACATTTTGCTACACTCATTTATCATTTATCTTATTTCTTTCCATAAGCACTTTTCATTATGTCTTCATAAATACTTGACATGATAGTGTGTTGATTATGATTAAGAATGGAAGCAATATTTCCCACACACACATGCAATGCAACTGCACTTCAATTTATTACATGGAAATGAAAATTAGTTTTGGGTAATTGGAAAATGCCCTGATGTAAAAATCGTTAAATCTATGTCTAATGTTTTGCAAGTGTAAAAGGAGGCATTTCTAACATCATATAGATTTTATAGTACCATTTTATACTTTTCCCATATAGTTTCGTTTTATACTTTTCCCCCTCCTTTGTATTTAATCGGTGAATATCTATTGTTTGTTTTTGTATGCATTTTATCTGCATATGCATTACAATTTCCTTTTAATTTATTAAATGGAAACCTAAACTGGATCTGATTAATTAGGAAATTTCCACATCTTAAATCATTCAGTCAATGTATTTTCAAATTATTTGTGATTGTCACTTTGTATCTCTTTTAGACTGTCATTTTATAGTTGTTTTACATTATTGCATTTTATGGGTCAATGTTTTTCCTTTGTCATTAAATAAATAAAATAAAATAAATAGCTTCCAAAGACAATTATAATTATGTATATCTCTACATATTACCTATATATACATCAACATGCATGTGTATCATGAATAATATAGATATACACATAAAATGCATATAGACATATATATCTACTATCCATAAATGCACTCTTCATGTATAGATATGCATGTAAACATGCATATGTATATCTATATATATATGTATGTATATATATATACATCTATATATATGTGTAGGCAATTGCACTAAGTATAATAATACATCTATATACATATATATACATACACATACATACATACATACATACATACATACATACATACATACATATATATATACATCGTAGTCTATTGTTTAGCTATTCCTAGTATTCCAAATAATAGATAATGTGCATATCTTACAACATTTAAAGATCATAAATATAGCAAAAAAATTAACAAGATGAATCATACATCTAACACAAAAATTTCCCTACTCAACATTCACATTCCAAACACAAATTGAAAATGATCGATCAAGACATCGTTGTAGTACACACACACAAACACACATATATAGAAATTATTGTGATCAAAATCCTATACTATTCTATAGCTACTCCCACTATCCCAAAAGATAGATAATGTACACACCTCCTGATGTATAAAGATCATAGATTGTTTTCTAGGTTCATGGTTAAATATGACTACTCAAGACATAAAATTTACAAGGTGAACCGTACAACTTACTTGGATATTTTCCTATTCAATGTTCACATTCAAAAGACAAATTGAAAATGATCAATCAACCTCTACAACACAAGAGATGCATAACCAAGTTCTACACTAACAAAAATTTTGTCTAGTCATTGTCTTTTGTTGTGGATAAACTAACAATGACCATCTTGTTTCCACATTTTCAATGCATCAATTTATGTCTCTTTTCTTGCTATGTGCTTTTGCATTGAAACTTTCAATCAAACATTGACAATATCTTCTCTTGCCACTGATATGCCTACTTACCCCTATTTTGATTTGCATATTGTAACTCCTTTATGTGTCAATGTATATATATATATCTATGTATATGTATGTACAAATATATATATGCACAACCCCCTCAAAATCCATTTATTTTTCCCTCCAAAAACAATATGAGTAAATCACAAGACAAGCCAAAAATGAAAATGTAGAACATATAGGAACTTACAAGCAATAGTTATGTTGCCTCGAACATGGTAGATATAACCCATCTCAATAGACATATTACAATAGCACCAAAGAAGATGTCCAACTGGATATGTGTATATAGACACATATATAAATATATATGTGTATACTTATTGTGATCAGGCAAAAATCCTTGTTTAAAAACATGTAGCAATAACAAGAATGCAAGAAACAATGAAGAACACCTAACACCTCAAGATTGGGCAAAACGTTGAACTTGAACAAAGAAGATAGAATGAAATGATTATACCTTGTCAAGTTGTTCCTTGGTTGGCCCTTCGATCTTCGATGTTGTGTATGCTTCTTGGATGACAAACGAGATGAAGATGCAAGATGAGCTTGAAAGTGTGATAATGGTGGATTCAAGTTTTATGGTGAAGGAAAAATGTGCAAATTGGATAAGTATGGCTTCAAATGAA
The DNA here is from genome assembly GCA_007258455.2 of Sequoia sempervirens. Classification (NCBI taxonomy): domain Eukaryota; kingdom Viridiplantae; phylum Streptophyta; class Pinopsida; order Cupressales; family Cupressaceae; genus Sequoia; species Sequoia sempervirens. The sequence continues at coordinate 45,750,203 of VDFB02026320.1, read as the reverse complement.
AAAATGGAAAGAGTTTGGTATCAAATGCATAAGGTCCTAGAATGAATGAGAAGAGGGGATATTTATAGAGGAAATTCAATGGTCAAGATTGAGCCACCTTGGCCAAGATGAAGGGCTATGGTGAGTTGATGATTCACAAGCCCTCACATCTTGAAATGTGGAAGGTGAAGTGGCTAAGGATGTGATGAGATGTAGGTGAGGTGGAAGATGACATGTGATGGGAAGGTACTTGTAAGTACCTTGGAATAAGGGTGATGTGACCTCTTAGTGATCACATGGGGGAAGAGGAGAATCTTGGGTGAATAAAATTGAATTTTAAATTCACAATGATTGGGAGACCTTATGGATAAGACAATGTTCCAAAAAGAGAGGTGAAAAGTACCTTGGATAAAACAAGGTGCTTAAAAAGGTAAGTACTTACCCAAATGTGACTTGATGTGACAAGTCAAAGATTCTAGAAGACTTGCATGGGGAAGAGAAGATTCCTTGGAGGAATAAATGTGAATTAAAAATTCACATGGGGAAGAGAGAAGTCTTGGATGAATAAAAAGAAATTAAAAATTCCTTGTGGGATGGGGAGAGTTGACCAAGGTACTAATTAGACTTAACTAATCAGTAATTAGAAGATAATTAGAGGGTAATGAGGATTAGAAGCCAACTTGCAAAAGTTGGAGGATGTGACAAATCCTAATCAAGGATTAGGCATGTGCACATACCTAATGATGAGATTAAAAGATGGTTTAGAATTAAGCAAAAGGTGATGGAGGATGTGACATGTGAGGAATTAAATAAATGTCATATTTATTTAATTCATTTGATGAAAGGGAGGATTGAAGAGTAAGGTATTTAATAATTTAATTAGATACCTTAGGGATTGGAATAAATTTAGAAGGTATTAATTAAATAATAGCGATATTACTTAATTAATGCAAATAAGAGGATGTTTAGATGAAAATCAATAAATTTGGACAAATGAAAGTGTCCAAATTTGGATGTATACATTTTTCCCCTCTTTGAGATGGTGTTACGAAGTAGCATCATTTCAAAGAATATCAAAACATAGAATCGAGAAGAAGATGGTCAGATTGGGAAAGATGCCTTAGTCATTCAAAGGAGTGACTAGGAAGGAATGATGACAAGAGTGACGATGAAGATTAGGGATTGAGGATTCCCCTTCGAGAGGACATGTGGGTTCAAGAGAACACAGGTGTGTTATCGAAATGGATGATGTGATGCAAGGGAAGATGAGGAAGATGATGCAAAGTGATGGACAAGAGAGGAGGATAAGTGATAGGAGATGGATGAAGCACAAATGGATTTTAGGACAAATATGATGTTGCCCTAGTCAAGCTACAAGACAAAATGGGTTCATGATAGATGGAGTGTTGCCAATGAGGGAATGAGATATCCCAAAACAACATGAGGATAGGGAAAGCTATATCCTGATGATGATGATGACGAAAGTGTTGTTGATGAGGGAAGGATACATCTTGAAACAAGACCAAAGGATAGGTAAGGATACATCCCAAGGATAAGGATGATGATGTAAAGGAAAATTAAATGCAATCCTAATGCAATTTTCCATCTTCGGAGCACTGATTTTTGCTATAGCATAAGACACAAGGTGCCAAGGTATCAAGAATCAAGGCCTATTCGTGTCTAATGCATACAACAAGCACAATTGACAAGAAGGCCATCCCAACACCCCAAAGTCATGAAGACCTTGGTTGGGCCAAGTATTGGGATAACCACAAGCACAAAGGATGCCCCATCATAACACAAGAGTGTAGGAGTCTTGGTGGGTACTACGTGGGACCAAGAAGACAACAATAAAGAAAATATCAAGATACACCCCTATGGTTACCAGTCAAAGTACACCATAATATGACAGATTATGGCGACCTTGACTAGTTGTAATAGGGAGCTCAAATGATAAACAAAATCAAAAAGCATCAAAATATCACAATCAATTTCAAATGTCCTTTGCCATAGGATGAAGGGGATGGATGGGATTTATGAGGTCTATTAGGAAGGATGCATTCTATTGAGACTGATGATGGATACTAACTAAAAGATTGATATGATGTAGGATATGCAAAACCGATTGGATCTTCATGATACAAGTGGATATTGCTTGTTAAGAACCAACTAGATAAGGGCGTAGCTTGACTAGATGACACAAGAGAAATAAGAAACGAGACTAACATACCCTAAAGACATAGGGGCTCGGGGGCCAATCAAAGATTAGCCTTGCCTACATGAAAGTGCAGAGCTCTCGTAGTTTGATAAAAGATTGACAACTGACCATGGATAAAAGCAGGAAGAGGATGATGGAGACCTTGATGAATGAACAAGAAAATAAAAAAAATCCCTAGGGGTGGATCAAATGATTTGTTAGCTCTCAAAAACACTGTCAGGATGCCTCAAGAGGCTGCCAATCTCTTGATACGTTTCAAGGTAATAGAAAAGGTCAATAAAACTCAACCTTCTACTCTTTAGGTGCTACTAAACCTAGGTGGGTGTACCTTACTGAATGAAGCAGACTTGACTCATGATTATCCTTCTGAAATTCTTTGTCCATAATGGTAGATGGGAGTGAACAAATTAAATCAAACTTGATAGCAATAGCAATCGCCTAAATCTAAATCCTAAAATGCTCAATTAACAAATGTAAAACAGATGTAAAGAAACTGAATGAATCCAAATGATGAAATTGCAGAGACCAGTGCCTTGTTGGGTATGCAGAGTAAGATGAAACAGAAATGGGAAACTTATTTTGGAAAAAACACAAATTTCTGGCATATGTTTTGTTTATACTTGTATAAACATGCAAGATTGTGACTACTAAGATCTACTTTAATAATCCAGATGAATCTCCCTGATTACTGTGATCAACCAAAATGATTTAATCTCTTCTTGAGAGAACCAGTTAATTAACCACACAGATACAACAAATGTGCACTGATAAATTGAAAATAAATTTGTTATATCAATTTAAACAACTAGAAAGAATCAACTTGGAGACAGCTTAGCAATGCTTTTCAATAAACTCAACAGACAATTGACACCAGAAATAACCTGCCACATCAACTAACTTTCATTGAAATTTCCATTTGAAAACATGCAACATAGCCTCTGTTATGAGAAATTTATTCTACTGTATCCATCTCTACCTATTGTATTTTATCTAAAATCTAATCTAAAATCTCTTTTTCAATTACAATCAGGAGTGTATATTTATACACCAACATCAGGAAACATATCGCTTCAAATTCATGTCGGCCAATTGTAGTATTCGGGAAAATTTCATGTCGGCCTACAATAGTATTTTAGAAATTCACATGTCATCCATAGTGTTTGAATTCTTATTAATCATTCGTGAAACATTCAGCGAGACAAATCATATAGCTATGCCGAAGGCAATTCAATTGTTAATCGCTCTGCTTGGTGTTATTCGCCTTCGATGTGACTTAGCTGAGTCAGGGAGATATCCTGAAGATCACTTTATGTTTCCCGGAGAGCTCTTTTACCTTTCGTGTGTCGCTGTGACTTTATGATATTGGGGAGATGTCTCACATAGCATATTATGTTTCAACAAAAGCCCCCGAGTTCACCACAGATCACCAAGACAAAGTAATTCTCACACCGACATAATCCCCATGCACATTATCGGTGAGACATATCAATGTCGGGGAGACCTCTCGTAGAAAGCTTTGAGTCATACTGAAAGTCTTCATCCAAACTGAGTCGCTGAGACAAGTCAATTCTCACACTGACATAATCCTTTTGTTTTCCATTGGTGAGACCAAAGGTCACTCGCCGAGACCTCTTATCGAGAACCTTAACTCATACCGAAATGCTCCCATTATGTTGTCGGTCGGCGAGACACAACAAACCTCTCACCTAAAGCCATTTGAGAGAAACCTTTTATGCTCCATCAGTGAGACATATACACTTTGTTGTGACCACTCACCGAAGACCTTATGTTTGGCTGAAGTGAAACCCCATATGTGATGTCGGCGAGACACAATGAACTCTCTATGACATTATTTCGAAGACCCATGGTCAGGCTGAAACAAGTCAGGCACACATGGTTGGCAAGACATGAAATCTTTCACTATGACCTTTCGCCGAAACCTTTAACTTTTGCCAATGCGTTCATTCTACCACCAGTCGGTGTGACACAATGAGTTCGCCAATACATCATATCGATGCTGCAACTCAAGCCAAAAATTTTATCATCCTCAGTCACCGAGACCATGAAGAGGTCCTGCCGAAAACCACTAGCATGTAAAATCCAATCACCATAACAGCAAAAACATCTTGCCGATAGGCAACATAGACGTTTATTAGGAAAAATGGATCGGGGAGACCCAAGCCACCTCACGTCAATACATATCCATAGGTAAATTCTGATCATAGTGACAATGAAGAATTCAAGCCGACGAACCTGCAACAAACATCTGTTAACATAAAAGCATCATGGGTCGGGGAGACCTAGATAGTGGTGCAGGAGCACCCAAGCCCTTCAAGGAACACTTTAGGGGCCAGGAGTGTGCAGGGGTCAGGAGGACCTGTCAAGCAAATCAAAACATCAATTATAATCTTTTGAAGCCTATAATGGCTTTTGAAATGGGAAATAACTTGGAAGGAGTCAACTATCCTAAGGGTCCTGATAAGGATCCTAGGACCAAAATGCTATGTAAATGGAATTGTCATGTTCTAGGGGTTTAATTAGTAATCTAATGTTTTAATTAGGTCAAATAAGGTTGGATATTGAAGATCCAATAGTTTTTAGGTGGTAGAATTTAATCAATTTCAAGTTTGTAAATTCAAATTTTTGAATTCCACTTTAGGCGGGTAAATGGGTTTTAGGAGATTTAGTCACTTTAATGAAAGCAAATCAATAAAAAAACGGTTGGATCAGTTGGGTAATGGTTCTATAACCCCAAAATGATCATTTTTTATGGAGGTTGGGCATGTGGAGAAGTGATTGTACAGACTATTCTCAGAAAAAACAGAAAAACTTCAGTTTTTGCATCTTTTTGTGTTCTTTTTGATGTTCTATTGATTCCTATTGAACTTTGATTCATTTTGATGGCTTAAGGACTTGAATTTACATGATTTAAGACCTTTGTATGCTCTGAAAGTCAATAGAAATCAATTTTTTGTACAAAACTTCTAACTGTCCTTAAGGAAACACAAAATTTGCACTAGTTTTGAGGGTTTTTCATGATGAATGATCCATTTCATGGGAATATATGACTGAGACCAATGAAATGGATCATAATTAACTTGTATCATATCAATCTAACATCTAAATTGCAGGAAAGAGGAATATAGTGGTGTACACCAAGAAATCAGAGTGAAAAATGCTTGAAGATGGAGGCTAGGGTATAGCAGTAGAAGATCTGCCTTAAGGAGGGGTATGTTTTTGAGTTGCAATAGTTGATACATGTTGAATTAATGGTGAAAAGTATAAAATTAGGATTTGGAAGTGTTTGGAAATCCTAGAACCAAGAAGCCCTAGTTTTGAGGCAAGTTTTGGAGGGTTTTGTGGTTGAGCATGTTAGGGGTGTCATAGAAGCCTAAAAACTTGAAATCCTTGGTTTTGAGTCATTTTAAGGGACTGTTGAAATTTTCATGGTCAAGGGTTGAGTTTAAAGAGGGGTTACTTTGGAAAAGAGGGCTAATTAGGCATAGTTTTTGAGGAAACAACAGATTTTGGTTGGTGAGTTCTGAAACAAGTGCCATCAGAGAGTTGATATGTTGTTTTCCATCATAAAACAAAACCTAATCAGTCACTAGATTGGAAGTTCCTTTGGAAGGTTTGTGAGCAAAGCCAAAAATCCTTCGCTAGAGGCCTAATTGGGCTAGAAGGCTACTTAAGGAGCAAAGGTGAGTTTTGGTCTAAGACAGAGGGTTAGGGCTTGAAAACTATTCAAGTCAGGTTAGGTTGAGCCCTTTGAGATCACTCCAATGGTTTGGAACCATAAGGGAAGCAAATAAGTCATGAATGCAAAGTTGAGGCCTTATCTCCATGTTGGCGCCTAGATGAAAGGTTGAGAGTGAATCATTGTTAGTCTTGTAACTTGGTGTTTCTTTCAAAGTCCCTGACCCTCTGCATCAGATAGACTTATGCCGATATGGACCACAATGTGAAAATGCATGACCCGATGGAAACCATGGGACCAAATGGAAAATTATGGGTAAAAAATGCACACGGTAGGACCCATATGGAAAATTATGAGTGAAACAATATGTAAAATCATCAGATTTTTATAGTCCTAATAGTGGCTCCATTTGGGGATGAATGATAGTGAGATCATTACAAGGATCTAGAGCTTTGGGTGAGTAGACCAGACACAAAATGATGAACCAGTGAGTAGAATGCAGAATGGCAATGGAAAATGAGTGCAAAATGGAAATGAAATGGATGCAAAATGAAGGTGAACCACAACCCTAAACTACTGTGCATGGAAAAGAATTTTAAAGAGGACAAGCAAGAGTTGTCCATGCACTGGCAACCCTTAATCCTCTGTGTTTTCACTTCACTTGTTCTGAGCTATTACAATCTGAAACTCAAATCATACTTTCCCCTATCAAATACCTGGCTTTGTCTTGAGTTCATCAGATTCCTCTTGAAGAAACACATGCGATCTTCTCTGTCACTGCTATTGCAAGTTTTTAGAAAAGCATCATGTTTAGCTTGGCCCAAATTCCCTTCATCATTTTGTAGTTCAAATTCTCCATCATCATGAGGCAAATCTCTATTATCTTAAACATAGAAAATATATGCATATCCAATATGACATTTTATATTATCTCTCTCACTGTCATGAATTGTGAAACATTCTCCCAGCCGTATTGAAAATTCATCATCAAAGTGCTTTTCTTGAGAAATAAAAAATTTTGGCATATCAACACTGTCTGAAACATACAAATCTGAAACCTTTTGCACCTCTTTAACAATACCAATTGGATACAACACTGGATTATGAATCAGATCATCAATATTAAGCATATATGAACCAATCAAATCTAGACCACTATCACCCTTGGTATGTAGATAAACGTCTTCTCCACAAGAGTTAGAAATTTCAGAATCACATACCTCATCTTGAAAGGACACAAACTTTTGATCAACTTGAAAGTTTTCACCATCAACTTGAGAAATGCACTAAGAGTCACAAGAACCATCATACAAAGATCTTTCACTGTCAAAACAAATGTAAGCTAGACACAGGGCTTCCAGATCACCCTTGTGTATATATCTCTGATAATCAAGAGTTAACAAATCTGAAATTTTCTCACAACTGAGTAAACAAGTTTCCACATTTTCATTATTATAGTCATACTCATCACTTTTGTCATCATCAAAAAGAGGCCCAGGATCATCAGAGAATGAAAAAATACCAGCACAGTCATTTGTTCCATAACTTGACACATCACTTTGTTTATCCAAAAATACCTTTTGCTCAAAAGTGGATCTGAAAATACCTAAAATTCATTCTTGGGAAAACCTTTGCAAAACATCATCTGATCCTCTTTTAAATCTTCATCATGCAATGGGCCTAAATTTTTTTGGAAACTATTTTCAAATTTACAAACCTCCTCTTCATCGAATGTATCTTCGTAGCTTTCAACTGCAGCTGGAGGTATTATATATTCACTATCAAATGAATCAACATTTCCCATTGCCTCTTCATCCTGATCTTCATAAGAGGTAAAAGAATCCCCTTGTTGCAGATCAAAATCCACAGGTGCATCTTTACAATTTGAATATTCACTGGATTCCTCACAACATGCACTCCCTTCCCTATCACAATCTATTTTTTTACCTTCATCTTCATCATGCAAGCAATCATATGAATCATTTTGACTTGCACATGTCTCATCTTCTATTGGATACATTGTTTGATCAATGCCCTAGTGCTCATCTGTGATATCAGCCCTGCCATCATACTTTTTCCTATCTACAGTATCAGCCCATATAGTTAGTTGATCAAGAGAAATTGGTATCCATGATTCAGGCCAATAGATTGGGTTCGACTCATACACTTTCATAAACTGCTTAATGATTTCAAACTTACTAGGTGGGAACTTAATAGGTATTTTCCTGCAAATATCCATCATTCTGCAAAGCAAAGAGTACCTGGATTCTCCACAATATCTTCTTATGCCAAGAAAGGTATCCAAAATATTTTTGAAATATTCATCATCTTTAGATTGTTGGTTCTGATACATACCTTGCTGTAGAGTTAGACTGAAATCTCCAAGTGGGCTAGAGTTATGCTGCATTTGACATTGATCACATCGACATTGCACTTGATACTGATCACATTGACATTCTTGATAACTTGCCAATCTTTGTCCAGGTGGGACTGGATAAACACTTACTTGCTATGATGGCTGTGGAGAATAGCTACTCAGCTGTGCATGATATGTACTGTCTCCATTGTAGAAATTTCCAATTGTATTATCAGGCGCTTGAGGGGCCCAATAACTTCCTACATTTGTGTAATCATTCGTTCCATATACAAATTCCATTCTTCATCAAACTTTTTTCAGAGTTGCCACCTACTTTTCCAAAAGTAGGAAAATGATTATTTTTTATCTTTTCCCCAGCGGAATCACTCTTTCTGAAATTTCTCAAATTACAACTTTTCCTCCAATGACTCTATAATGTGGTTTTCAACCGAATTTTTTGATATAATCCCTAGCAGAGTCGCTAATTTGTTAGCTCTCAAAAACGCAGGCGGGATGCCTCAAGAGGCTGCCAATCTCTTGATACATTTTAGGGTAATAGACAAGGTCAAGAGAACTCAACCTTCGACTCTTCAGGTGCTACTAAACCTAGGTAGGTGTACCTTATTGAATGAAGTAGACTTGACTCATGATTATCCTTTTGAAATGCTTTGTCCACAATGGCAGATGGGAGTGAACAAATTAAATCAAACTTGATAGGAATAGCAATCTTCTAAATCTAAATCCTAAAATGCTCAATTAACAAATGTAAATAGATGTAAAGAAACTAAATGAATCCAAATGATGAAATTACAGAGACCAGTGCCTTGTTGGGTATGCGGAGTCAGATGAAATAGAAATGGGCAACTTATTTTGGCAAAAACTCAAATTGCTGGCATATGTTATGTTTATACTTGTATAAACATGCAAGATTGTGACTACTAAGCTCTACTTTAATAATCCAGATGAATCTTCCTGATTACTATGATCAACCAAAAGGATTTAATCTCTTCTTGAGAGAACCAGTTAATTAACCACACAGATACAACAAATGTGCACTGATAAACTAAAAATAAATTTGTTATATCAATTTAAATAACCAGAAAGAATCAACTTGGAGACAACTTAGCAATGCTTTTCAATAAACTCAACAGACAATTGACACCAGAAATAACCTGCCACATCAACTAAATTTCATTGAAATTTCCATTTGAAAACATGCAACATAGCCTCTATTATGAGAAATTTATTCTACTGTATCCATCTCTACCTACTGTATTTTATCTAAAATCTGATCTAAAATCTCTTTTTCAATTACAATCGGGAGTGTATATTTATACACCAACATCAGGAAACATATCACTTCAAATTCATGTCGGCCTACAACGGTATTTTAGAAATTCACATGTCGGCCACAGTGTTTGAATTCTTATTAATCATTTGTGAAACAGTCAGTGAGACAAATTGTATAGCTATGTCGAAGGCAATTCAATTGTTAATCGCTCTGCTTGGTGTTATTCGCCTTCACTGTGACTTAGTTGAGTCGGGGAGATATCCTGAAGATCACTTTATGTTTCCCAGAGAGCTCTTTTACCTTTTGTGTGTCGTTGTGACTTTATGATATCGGGGAGATGTATCATAGAGCATATTATGTTTCAACGAAAGCTCCCGAGTTCACCACAGATCACCAAGACAAAGTAATTCTCACGCTGACATAATCCCCATGCACATTATCGGTGAGACATATCAATGTCATGGAGACCTCTCATAGAAAGCTTTGATTCATACTGAAAGTCTTCATCCAAACTGAGTCGCTGAGACAAGTCAATTATCACACTGACATAATCCTTTTGTTTTCCATCGGCGAGACTGAAGGTCACTCGCTGAGACCTCTTATCGAGAACCTTAACTCATATCGAAATGATCCCATTATGTTGTCAGTCGACGAGACACAACAAACCTCTCACCGAAAGCCATTTGAGAGAAACCTTTTATGGTCCATCGGTGAGACATACACACTTCGCTGTAACCACTCACTGGAGACCTTATGTTTGGCCAAAGCAAAACCCCATATGTGATGTCAGCGAGACACATTGAACTTGCTATGACACTATTCCGAAGACCCATGGTCAGGCCAAAACAAGTCAGGCACACACGGTCGGCAAGACATGAAGTCTTTCGCTATGACCTTTTGCCGAAACCTTTAACTTTTTCCATGCGTTCATTCTACCACCGGTCGGTGTGACACAATGAGTTCGCCAAGACATCATATCAACGCCGCAACTCAAGCCAAAAAGTGTATCATCCTCAGTCACCAAGACCATGAAGAGGTCCTGCCAAAAATTGCCAGCATTTAAAATCCAATTGCCATAATAGCATAAACGTCTTGCCGATAGGCAACACAGATGTTTATCAGGAAAAATGGATAAGGGAGACCCAGGCCACCTCACGCTGATATATATCCATAGGTAAATTCCTATCACATTGACAATGAAGAAGTCATGCCAACGAACCTGCAACAAGCATATATTAATGGAAAAGCATCATGGGTCGGGGAGACCTAGATAGACTTATGCTGATATGGACCACAATGTGAAAATGCATGACCCAATGGAAACCATGGGACCAAATGGAAAAGTATGGGTGAAAAGTGCACACAGTAGGACCCATATGGAAAATTATGAGTGAAAAAATATGTAAAATCATTAGATTTTTACAGTCCTAACATGATCGACCTTGCCTACATGAAAGCGCAGGGCAACATAGTTTGACAAAAGGCTAGAGACAAATGATGGATAAAGGATGATGACAAGATAACCCTGAGAAGGGGATAAAATGATGGGACCAATATGATGAGATAGGATAGACCTGTGGGTTGGATAGGATGATGACGATCACATGAAGCTTAGGGATGGGATAGTTATTCAAAGAATCAAAAGATGAATTGGGTGGAAAAGTGATTGGAGATTTGGAAGATTTTCAAAGGAAATGGGAGTGATGACAATGAGATAGATGGCATTGGATTGAGTGGGGGAAAAGCCTATAGCTAGATACCAATGACAAGGGATTACAAGATGGGATGAGGATAGGGATGAATAGATAAGAAGAGAAAGATGGGTGGATCAGAAGAGTAGGAGGGGGAGATGAAAGGGATCATTTATATGGATAGGAAGATAAGGATGGGGAGATGAAAGTGATTGTTTAGATGGATAGGATGATAAGGATGGGAGGATGAGAGGGATTTCATGATAGACAGATAGGAAGATAAGGATTGGGAGATGGAAGGGATTGTTTGAGTGGATAGGAAGATAATGGTGGGTAGATGGAAGAGATTGTTATGATGGATGATGTCTCCAAGGACTATGTCACAAAGGGAGATATGTGCCCCCACTCTAAATATGTCACATGTCATGAGGAAGGAGGGACACAAGACGAGTGGATGGGAAGATAAAGGAGATAACTACAGGAGGATAGGATGGGTGACTAAGGAATATGATAGAGCATGGATGAAGGCAATGTATATCAAGAGGTGTCCAAAGCATGCATAGATAGGTGCCCCTATTTTGATCAAGATCACAAGAAGGATAGAGGGATGGGAGATAAATGGGATATAATGGTAGGATGTGGAAGATAGGTGGGATGGAGGGGATGAATGAAGAGGATGTATAGTAGGAAGATCGGTGCATAGTTGGAAGCATAGCGGATGGAGGGAATGCATATTAGGAAGTTGCCCCCAAGTGTGGAAAAGGACGGATGGGGATTTACGCATGATGCCTGTTTGCCAGGTTTTCATCATGGTACTTATCCAAGGTGCTTGTTTGCCATTTTTTCACCATTGGATGGATTATTTCTCTTTACTATTTTTTTTTACTTTTTTTATTGACTTTTTTGACTTTTTTTGAATTTTTGGATTTTTTTGATTTTTTAGATTTTAGGAAATTTAGGATTTTTGGATAGAATGTGGATGGAAATGGGTAAGGATAGGGATGTGGATAAGTGGATTTGGAAGACATGTGATAAGGAGACAGATGAAGGACTCAAGCATCAAGTTCCATACGAGGTATTAAGAGCCATATTTGAAGTGACTATTGGATGTTGGTACAACCTTATCAGGATAAGTGGATTATGCAAGAGGATGAATTAGAGGGATTTTATGGGGAAGATATGTGGGATAATGGATGGGATACTGGAAAGGTTATGGATATAATGATGGGGTAGGTGTGTGATGGGGGGATGTTTTCAGGACCAACATTGGCATAAATGGTGGTGGAGGTGAAATGATAGGAGGATTAATGGATGGATGCATGATGTGGGGATAATGGAGGAGATGGGATAGTGAATTTTGGGACATAAGGACCCAAAACAGATTTAGAAGATGGTGGATGTGAATGATTAGCTTTTGGATTAGCAACTTTGAATGTTGTGATGGATGCTTCATTTGAAGACATTGCATCTTTTTTCTTTGGGATCCACATGGTTTTGATTTTTTCTTTGGTGGGCCTTTGTGGCCAATGGGTTTGATTTTGATTGTGGATTTGATTTTTCTTTTCTTCACCATTTCTTTTAGAGGGGGCATGGGGAGCTTTAGATTTATGTGGATGTTTGGATTTACGCATTTTTTCTTTAGCATCAAAAGTGCTTTTGATAGCAATGGGATGGGTGTGAGGAGATGGATGATGTAGAGGGATGGAGGTAGGATTATGAGGATTATGTGTAGATGGAGGATGTGTAGGTATGTGCCTTTTTTGATCCTGATTAGGGGACATGAGAGTGGGATTTTATGATGGGTGACATGGAGGGGTGATGGATGGATGAAAGGATGAATAGGACGAGATGGAGGAGGTGATTTTGGGATATAAGGGCCCAAAATAGACATAGTGGGTGGAGGGACATAAGGACCCAAAATGTATGGAGTAGATGAGGGAGGAATATGGATGGTTGTTTTGAGATGGTATGATGGAGGAGGGGGGATGGCATCAAATGACCTGGTGGAGCGATGGGAAGAGCCTATATTCTATTTAGAAGAGGTTCGTTGAGGATGTCTAGAGGTTGTACCAACATCTTTAGATTGTGAATATTGGGAAATAGGTCCAAGCCCTCACATGTAGATTTTTATTTGACCTGGATGGGCTCTAAAATACCTTGCTCATGAATTCCTAAACCTTTTCCTTGATAGTTCATGTTCTTGAGCATTCGATCCATGATAGGATATCTGTTATTTTGGAAGAACGATGCGAGTCCATTATTAGGAGGATGATGGGTGGTATATATGCTTTGTTTTTCTTCTACAAGGATACCACCATGGAAGAATGTGAGGGTACCAAGGGGATATACAAGCGGTGTGGGGATAGTAGGTTTAGGCGACGATGGAGGATCATGAGATGGAGATTATGAGATAGCAACATCTAGATGGGTGGTATCAGGAGAGGGATTATGGGATATGATAGGATCTAGATTTGTGGCAGCGGGATATAAGGGCTCATGCAATGGAGTGGTTGGATATCGAGTAACAAGGGGAGAATGAGGTGGAATGGATGAGTTAGTATGATCTTGAGGTGGATTAGAGGGTTATAAGGGATCATGAGATGGAGGGAGTAGATCTGTACTGACAAGGGGAGCATGAGGTGGAATGGATGAGTTAGTAGGATCTTGAGATGGAGAAGGGGATATGCTGGCATGCTCTAGATCAAGCTCTTGGAAAGATTCATCGTGTATGGGAGGTATGATGATGGATGCATGTTGGATGAGCTCTTCAAGTAGATGAGATGAAAGGATGGAGGATTCATGAAGTTCATGAGAGGGCATTCCGGTGATACTAAGAGTGGAAGGAGTGGATTGGATTTTCAGAAATGTGATGGATTGGGAGGATCTAGGTGTAGGAGTGGATCAGATTTGGTTACCTTAGATGGGCTCGACAGATCTCAAAGTAGGAGATGGGGGCTCAGTGGATTCAAAGGATGTGATGGTTTTGATGGTTTGAGTGGTACTAGGGGTGGTAGCATTAATGATAGGTGTGGGTTGGAGAAGGGGCTCATCACTAATGATTGTGGATAAGGGATTAGGATGGTCTGGTTCCATGACTTTAAGTGGTGCAGTGGGGGATGTGCTCTTTGTCATAAGTCCTTGGAGAACTTCTGGAGTGAGAAAATTACATACTCGAGGTTGGGATGGTGTGATAGGAATAGATGGAGGATTAGGATTGAATGTAGGACTAAGAGTAGATGGGGATTAGGATTAGATGGAAGAATAGGATTGGATGTAGGAATAGGAGTAGATGGGGGATTAGTATTAGATGGAGGGTTAAAGCAAGGATATTGGTATGGTGAATTAGGATAGGAGGACATGGAAGATGGATTAAGAAAAGAGGATGCGGTTGGTGGATTGTAGTAAGGGTGTTGGGATGGTGGATTAAGATGGGAAGACTTGGATGTTGGATTAGGATAGATTGATGGGGATGTAGGATTAAGGTAAAAAGGTGTGAATGTAGCATTAGGATGGGTTGACTGGGAAGGAGGATTAGGATAGGGGGACATGGATGGGGGATTGTAATATGAGTATTGGGATGACTGATTAGGATAAGAAGATGTGGGTGTTGGATAAGAGGAAGGTGTATATGAAGGATATCATGGATATGTGGATGAGGGAGATAGTGAATATCTCTTGTCAAAGGTAGCATAAGGAGCATGATTAGGAATGGATGAATACATAACGGGATAGCTTGAAGGAGTGATTGGATTTTGGAAAGCGGGTGAAGAAATCTTACTAGCAATGATAGCGTCAAGGGGATCTATGTCATACACCTCTTGATCGACAAGACTTTCATTATCATCGTCGATGTAATTAGAGTTTCCCTTGACTACTATTGATGGAAGATACAAATTCATGATGATGAAAGGATAAAGAGAATGGATCAAAGATTTTAGATGGAAATAGACTAAAGCTCAAGTCAGGATTTAAGTCAAGCTTAGATCAACATTAGATTAAAGCTCAGATTAGGCTGATTGGATGATGTGATGGGGTTGATTATGATGATCGGATTTGATTATCAAAGGATGATTATGACACCAAATCTACCTCGAGATGGAAGCAAATTGATTGGGTCAAAGATGATTCGATAGAGATGTTGTTGGATTAGATTGGATAGGATCGATTGATGAAAATCAAATGATGGATTGGATAGGGTGATGAGAGGGATTCTAAACCCCATTCAAAGATTACCCTAAGTGACTTAGCATGCTGATTGATCAGATTAAATGATGAATAGATGATTGTGGAACATAATCCACCTTGAGATTGAAGATGGATTGATTAGGCTGACGATGATAATTAACTTAGGATGGATGACAATCCTAAGCAGATATTGATGATGATGATCAATTCAAACACTTAGGTCAATTTCGATAATAACTTGAAACAAAGTTCAGGGGATTTGGATGGGGAAGATGATGATCTGATTGGGGGAGTGGATGATAGAAATGGACGAACTACTACTCAGAATGAGAGGAGGTTCAAAATGGGTGAAAGATTACCCAGAATGAGTAAAAGGATGATTGAGAGGGATTAACAACTACTTGAAATGAGTAAATGACTACTCACAATGGATGAATGATTCTTAGAATGAGAAGATGAAGGTTCAAAATGAACGAATGATTACTCACAACGAGTAAACAAATGATCGAGAGGGATGAACGACTACTCAAACCGAGTAAATGACTGCTAAGAATGAATGAACGAATCTTAGAATGGGGAGACAAAAGCTCAAAAATAATGAAAGATCACTCAGAACAAGTAAATGAATGAATGAAATGGCCGAACAAGAGTTCAAAATGATAGGAGGTTTGAAATGGATGAATGTTTACTTAGAACAAGTAAACAAATGATTGAAAGGGGTGAATGAGAGTTCAGAATGATAGAAGGAGGTTTGAAATGCATGAAAATTTACTGGGAATGAGTAAACAAATGATTGAAAAGAGTGAATGAGAGTTCAAATGTTCAGAATGGATGATTGAAAGCTTGAAACGAGTAAAAAATTGATTGGAATGGATGAATGAATGCTCAGATTAGGAGACTGACTCTTAGAATGGATGAAAGGATATCATAACAAGGTGAATAATTCTTGAGATGTGAAGAAGGGCGCCCGAAATGATCGAATGAAGGGTGAAATCAGCTGTTTGAGGGGCAGGTTTGCTCAAGGTAGGGCAAGTGCAGATTAGGATTTTGGTTAAAGCTCAGATTAGGAGTAGATTAAAGCTCAGATTAGGATTGGATTGAAGCTCAGATTAGGATTGGATTGAAGCTCAAATTAGGATGATTGGAGGATGTGATGGGATTGATTCTACACCAAGTTCAGGGGTTTAAGGGAAGTAAGGTGCTGACAATCATATTTTTTCAAATTTGGCTGTTTTCAAAAATTATCAAATTTTTCCATTTTAGGAAACATCACAGACATACCTTTGAGAGTCCAATTTTTTCCCAAAAATACCCAAAAATAAGATAGGATGAATTTCCAACTAACATCCCAAATCTGAGACATGCATTTCAAGTTATTAATGAAAATAATTTTTCAAAAATTGAAAAAAAACACTAAATCGCGATTTTGGGGGTCAAGATGAAACTTTGGAGCCCAAAAATGTGTCGAAATGAGGTCCAACCCACTCATAATGCAATCACTTGTAAAATTTGAGCCCAATCGGACACCTGAGCCAAAAATTATGTCCTCCGAAAGTTTTGACATAAAAATCAAAACCCTCAAAATGAAGTTTAGATGAGTGGGATGGATTATTTGATGATAGATATGGACTCTAATGATGTTCTATGTAGCACCCATGTGATTTGGTTGATGAAATGATGACTTATGGAAAAGTGTTGATGACAGGAAAACAGGTGCTCAAAATGACTGAACGAAGGCTTGAAATGGGTGAACGATGACTCAGAACAAGCAAATGGATGTTTGATCAAGGAGATTGACCTTCAGAATGGGGATACAAATGTTCAGAATGGGTGAACAGTCACTCAGAATGGGAAAAAAATTAGTCAGAACAAAGGAACAACACCCAGAACAACTACACATAAGATGAAAATAGTTGTTTGAAGGGCGGGTCTGCTTATCCAAGGCCAGGTCTGCCCTTATGGGCACCTCCTGATGTATAGAGATCATAGATTTTTTTCCAGGTGCATGATTAAATATGACTACTCAAGACATAAATTTTACAAGGTGAACCATACAACTTACTTGGATATTTTCCTATTCAATGTTCACATTCAAAAGACAAATTGAAAATGATCAATCAGCCTCTACAACACAAGAGATGCATAACCAAGTTCTACACTAACAAAAAAATTGTCTGGTCATTGTATTTTGTTGTGGACAAACTAACAATGACCATCTTGTTTCCACATTGTCAATACATTAGTTTATGTCTCTTTTCCTGCTATGTGCTTTTGCATTGAAACTTTCAATCAAACGTTGACAATATCTTCTCTTGCCATTGATATGCCTACCTACCCCTATTTTGATTTGCATATTGTAACCCCTCTATGTGTCAATGTATATTTATCTATGTATATGCATGTACAAATATACATATGCACAACCCCCTCAAAATCCATCGATTTCGCCCTCAACAAACAATCCAAGAAAATCACAAGACAAGCCAAAAATGAAAATGTAGAACATATGGGAACTTACAAGTGATAGTTATGTTGCCTCAAACATGGTAGATATAACCCATCTCAACAGACAGATTACAATAGCACCAAAGAAGATGTCCAACTGGATATGTGTATATAGACACATATATAAATATATATGTGTATACTTATTGTGATCAGGCGAAAATCCTTGTTTAAAAATGTGCAGCAACAACAAGAATGCAAGAAATAATGAATAACACTTAACACCTAAGGATTGGGAAAAACATTAAACTTGAACAAAGAAGATAGAATGAAATGATTATACCTTGTCAAGTTGTTCCTTGGTTGGCCCTTCGATCTTCAATGTTGTGTGTGCACCTTGGATAGCAAACGAGATGAAGATGCAAGATGAACTTGAAAGTGTGATAATGGTGGATTCAAGTGCTATGGTGAAGGAAAAATGTGCAAATTGGCTAAGTATGGCTTCAAATGACAAAATGGAAAGAGTTTGGTATCAAATGCATAAGGTCCTAGAATGAATGAGAAGAGGGGGTATTTATAAAGGAAATTGAATTCTCTGGTCAAGATTGAGCCACCTTGGCCAAGATGAAGGGCTATGGTGAGTTGAGGACTCATAAGCCCTCACATCTTGACATGTGGAAGGTGAAGTGGCTAAGGATGTGATGAGATGTAGGTGAGGTGGAAGATGACATGTGATGGGAAGGTACTTGTAAGTACCTTTGAATAAGGATGATGTGACCTCTCAATGATCACATGGGGAAGGGGAGAATCTTGGGTGAATAAAAATGAATTTTAAATTCACAATGATTAGGAGATCTTATGGATAAGACAATGTTCGAAAAAGAGAGGTGGAAAGTACTTTGGATAAAACAAGGTGCTTAAAAAGGTAAGTACTTACCCAAATGTGACTTGAGGTGACAAGTAAAAGATTCTAGAAGACTTGTATGGGGAAGAGAAGATTCCTTGGAGGAATAAATATGAATTAAAAATTCACATGGGGAAGAGAGAAGTCTTGGATGAATAAAAAGGAATTAAAAATTCCTTGTGGGATGGGGAGAGTTGACCAAGGTACTAATTAGACTTAACTAATTAGTAATTAGAAGATATTAGAGGGTAATGAGGATTAGAAGCCAACTTGCAAAAGTTGGAGGATGCGACACATCCTAATCAAGGATTAGGCATGTGCACATCCCTAATGATGAGATTTAGAGATGGATTAAGATTAAGCAAAAGGTGATGGAGGATGTGACATGTGAGGAGTTAAATAAATGACATATTTATTTAATTCATTTAATGAAAGGGGGGATTGAAGAGTAAGGTATTTAATAATTTAACTAGATACCTTAGTGATTAGAATAACATTAGAAGGTATTAATTAAGTAATAGTGATATTACTTAATTAATGAAAATAAGAGGATGTTTAGATGATAAGGGATAAATTTGGACAAATGAAAGTGTCCAAATTTGGATGTCTACACTTATATATATGTATATGTACATACATATAAACACATATACATACATACATACATACATACATACACACACACACACACATATATATATGTATTTATATATGTATGTATGTATGCATACATACTTCTATATGTACATAAATAATCTTTTTCTTGACATTTTCAAAGTTGAACAACATAATGCATTAATAGCAACCACACTTCAATCTACTTCATAGGAAATGAAAATCATATCAAAATAAATGCAAAATGAAAAACACATACATGTATATAAACACATATATATACATACATAAACATACAAACACTATTTCAAACTATGAATAATGGCCATACCTTACAAAGTTCGAAGACCATAAATTGTTTCTCAACTATATCCAAAAATATGAGTAATTAAAAGATTGAACTTACCCAAATACTAAATGACCAATCAAGCTTTACAAAATGAATGATGTATAACCTAAATTTACACCAACAAAACTTATATTTGTCCATTCGCTTATGTTGTGAACAAACTGATAATGTGCATCTTCTTCCTAAAATCACCCTAAATTACATTCTCTCAAGCCAGACCTATTGGGTATTGGACACACAACTAATATCACAACTATTAGATATTATATAAACATCTACTATCACAACTACTCAAACAATCTCATAAACCTTACTTTTTCTGACTGGTAGGGACTCTAGCTCTTTCAGAGCTCTTATTTTCATTGATATTAAGTGATTTTTTTGGTAGCCTTGAGGCTTCATTGTGTTGTAGAAGGTAAAACTCTAAAGTAGAAAATAACACCAGGATAATAGAAGGGGGGTAGCTGAAGGGAAGCCCCCTGATAAACTCAATAATGCAAAGATTAATAATGATAATAGATAAATCATTTAAAGATATAATTTCGGGGTCTATGATAGAGATTCTAGATGAAGCCAAATTAATTCTAGTGAGCATTGAAGAGATCAGTCAAAAGGGACAGGAGGAGGGAGGAGAAGGTAAGTACTCCCTTCCTGAACCTAGAAACACTACAATTTCTCCCAATGTTGAAATGTTGAATGCTATTAGTAGAGAAGAAAAAAGGTTCTAGCAAAAAGGTATTTAGATGAATGGTTTAAAATAATTTGGAAATAAAATTAGGGTTTTTTTTCCTTCTGTAGAATGATATAGAAAGGCCTTTTTAAAATTTTCTTCAAGGATAATGAAACCCAAAAAAGAGTGTATTATTTTTTTCTAGATTTGATTATGTTGAATCTTTTTTTCATCAATATTTTGGATCACACTCCATGATTCGTTAGTAGGATGGTAGAGATCAAGAGCATAAAAATATTCAACAAAAATTTGATGAAAAAAAGCTTCAACACAATCAAATCTAGAAACAAATTATATAGCAATATGGATTGTAGAAATTTGTTATCATTAACTAGGATATTTTTTTTCTAGACAATATTGGACTATAGGAAATACCCTATTTATGGCTATTGCATGGTCACTAGTGTTAATAAAGGAAGAAGTTATTTCCCTTTCATATCTAAGATGAATGACTATAAAGAATGTACCACCCCAGCTGTGGAGTTTCTTACCATACTTTCTCAATCATATAGGTAGAGTATTAAGGATTGAAACAACTAATACTACTATGTTACACATGGATGAAAGGGTATTAGTTTCACTAATACTTGGGAAATACATTCCAAAAGAATTAGAAATTGAAATAGGTCAAAAAATATTTAATTGTGGTTTTGAGATCCTCGGTGGCCTAAATGCATATTTCCTTTGCAAAAAAGGAAGCCATTGAAGGAAAAAATACCCCATAATTAAAAGGAATAATGGAATCCCTAAAGAAACTCAAAAATTCCCTAATATTGGGAGTCAAAATAGTCTAATTGAAGAAAACCCAAATCTTATTGTTGCAAACAAGAATAGAGATATCTTGCCTATTGAAAACCTTACTGAGATGGTTAAAAAAGAAGGTGAAATTAAAGTAAATAATTATGGTAGTATGGATCTTCATATAGAAATAGAGGAAAAACAAAATTTTGTGTAGAAAATTAATAGCTTTGAGCTCATTATTGGAGGGGATATAAATTTTTCTACTCCCATAAATAAAATTAAATCTAGCAAGGATATCAATAACAATCATTCAGGTGTTGGGTGTACTTAGAAAAAAATTATCTATGAAAGTTTAAATAAATCTCTTAGCACCCTAGATGTGACCAATACAAATTGAAAGCTGAGGAAGGGTGGATGGTGCTCTAGACCTACACAGACCTAGTTTCCCGTGACCCTTAGGGTTTTTCTGCATGTTCTCATCGCTCATTGCATATGATCGATCTGTGTGGATTCTTTTTCCTAGCTAGTTTTGAAGTGTGGGGTGGGTATTTTGTTGTGATTGAGGGGGATAGATCATGTCTAGTGTAAAAATTTCTTTGTTCTTCATTCCTTTTGGGGTTTGCTGGAAGCCTATGTGGGTTGAGTTTGAAGTCTTTACCTGGTGTTTTTTCCGTTTGGGACACTTGTGTTATTGGGTGTTGTCAGCTTCTATGCACTGGCATGGCTTTGGATGTAGAGTGGCTTGTTCCTTGATCCCAAGTGTGTGAGCTCTTTTGGCTGCACAAGAGTGTTTGGGCTGCGGGCCTTCTTATCTCATCCCTATCTCTATACTACGTGGGTGCCTTTTCACATTTATCTTTGGTTGACAGGTGGGGAGCTGGAGGAGTGTATGTTGTGGGATGTGTGATTTCCCTAGTCTTGGGCTCTAAATATTTTGGGGTTTGGAGGTATTATTATGGCAACAAATATTGTTCTAGATGGAGTGACTAGGGATGATGCTATGGCAGAAGTGAGGGTTTGTCCTGGTTTGGAATAGTTAAACTTCAAAAGATCAATGGATGCTTAGAGAGGGCTCAGGTTCGCTCGGTGGAGGTGATCCAAATGGAGGATGTTGTGGATGATCTAGATTATTAAAGCAAGCATGTTTTGATATGCAAGTTTATGGGGTTGAGGGTATCGCTTCCTTTCCTTGATCCCTATATTTGCAAAACTCAAAATCCTGAAGGCGATTTTGATATTCTGTTGGAAGCAAATAATTTCTTCTTGGTCAATTTTTCATGCATTTCTGATCGAAATAAGGCTTTTGAGGGTGGATTGTACTTTTATAATCATGTTGGACTATTCATTAAACCACGGCATAGAGGCTTTAATTCGACAGAAGATTTTTCGTCCAAGGTCTCAGTTTGGGTTCGCCTTCCTTGGCTATCACTTGAATGTTGGAGGAGAGATATATTGCAGTCTATTGAAATGTTGCTAGGAAAATCGATTGGCCAATTTCAATAGAC
Source organism: Sequoia sempervirens (assembly GCA_007258455.2). Classification (NCBI taxonomy): domain Eukaryota; kingdom Viridiplantae; phylum Streptophyta; class Pinopsida; order Cupressales; family Cupressaceae; genus Sequoia; species Sequoia sempervirens. The sequence goes on along the minus strand of VDFB02026320.1, from coordinate 45,727,497 downwards.
TCTAGAGAAGAGGACCTTTTCCTATGCACATGTTTGTGTGGATATTGATTTGAGTCAACCTTTTCCTAACTCTGTTGATCTGATAGTGGGGTGTAGTTCCTGGACTCAATCGGTAGATTATTAAACCCTGTTGTTTAGATGTTGTTTATGTTGTGAGTATGGTCATCTTTAGAGGAGGTGTCCTTGTGCTCCTGGTGTGGGTAACTCAAGTACTGGGATGGCCCCATCAAATTCAGGATTTGAAAAGGGAAAAGGGCCTATGTAGGGGGTGACTCCAAAGAAAGATGGATTTGTGCCTGTTAGGCCTCAAAATAAGAGCAAAAATCAGAAGAGGACTTTTTTTAGATTCCAAAGAGGAGGGTATGTTTAACATGTTTGATGTGCTGGATGACTTAGTCTAAAAGGAGGGGATATCTCCTAACATGAATGTGGATGCCTCCCCTTTTACTGCTCATAATATGAGCCTATGACTATTACGACCTTAGTTCTTGTCCCTGTGGGGGCTCCTGGGGAAGTGAAGGATTCTTTTGTTCCTTCTCCCAAGGTTGGTCTTGGGGACCCCTATTGGCCCTATTCGAGGTTCAGGTTCAAGAGATTCTGGAAAGAGAAAAGCTTCTGATTCTTTCCCTATTTTGGGTGTGCAACAAAACCCTATGAAAAAGAATGCCCCTAATAAGTCCCAGAAGGTGGGTAGGAAGAAGGATCAGGAGAAAGTTAAGTTGGTTGGTGAGATGTTGGTTGAATCTGGGAAAGTGAAGACTTTGGATACTCACTTCTCTCACACTTCACAATGATTGTGTTGTAATGGAATGTGAGGGGTATGAATAAAATCCCTAGACAAAAGGATATCCAAGACTTGGTTTGTGCTCATTCTCCAAATTTTTTTTTCCTCTAGGAGATGAAGTTATCAATGGATAGTATGATGTAGAGTGCATCTAAGATTTGGAATAAAGGTTTATGTTAGTGTGTGGGTGCGCTGGGGAGCTCTAGAGGTCTTGCTTGCTTCTAGGATCCTTGGCGAATCTCTCATGCTTGGTGGTTCTCTAGTAGATTCTCCATTTCTCTTGTTGCGATTAGTTTTGAAATGGGGGAAATATTTTTCCTTTCTAATATTTATGCTCTGACATATGTCCCTAGTAAGAATCTCTTGTGGTCACATATCAATTTTTTGAGATCGTTGGATCCCTTTCTTCCCTAGATTATGGCAGGTGAATTCAATGCAATTTCATCTCTCGAGGAGAAAAAGGGGGGAGTGCCTTGTTTGGACCTCTCCTTTGATCTTCTTAGGGAGAATTTGGCTTGACTTTGGCTTGTGGATATCAAACCTATGAATGGCATGTTTATTTGGAATAATAGGAGGCTTGGAGATGAAGCCATTGTTGGATGACTTAGTCTGAGGATTTTTCTGGATTACAAAGAGGAGGGTATGTTTAACATGTTTGATGTGATGGATGACTTAGTTTGAGAGGAGGGGATATCTCCTAACATGCATGTGGATTCCCCCCTTTTTACTACTCATAATATGAGCCTATGACTATTACGACCTTAGTTCTTCCCCCTGTGGGGGCTCCTGGGGAAGTGAAGGATTCTTTTGTTCCTTCTCCCAAGGTTGGTCTTGGGGACCCCTACTAGCCCTATTCAAGGTTTGGGTTCAAGAGATTCTGGCAAGAGAAAAGCTTCTGATTCTTCCCCTATTTTGGGTGTGCAACAAAAGCCTCTAAAAAAGAATGCCCCTAATAAGTCCTAGAAGGTGGGTAGGAAGAAGGATCAGGAGAAAGTTAAGTTGGTTGGTGAGATGTTGGTTGAATCTGGGAAAGTGAAGACTTTGGATACTCACTTCTCTCACCCTTCACGATGATTGTGTTGTAATGGAATGTGAGGGGTATGAATAGCATCCCTAGACAAAAGGATATCCAAGACTTGGTTCGTGCTCATTCTCCAAACTTTTTTTTCCTCTAGGAGATGAAGTTATCAATGGATAGTATGATGTAGAGTGCATCTAAGATTTGGAATAAAGGTTTATGTTAGTGTGTGGGTGCGCTGGGGAGCTCTAGAGGTCTTGCTTGCTTCTAGGATCCTTGGTGAATCTCTCATGCTTGGTGGTTCTCTAGTAGATTCTCTATTTCTCTTGTTGTGATTAGTTTTGAAATGGGGGAAAGAGTTTTCCTTTCTAACATTTATTCTCTGACATATGTCCCTAGTAAGAATCTCTTGTGGTCACATATCAATTTTTTGAGATCGTTGGATCCCTTTCTTCCCTAGATTATGACAGGTGAATTCAATGCAATTGCATCTCTCAAGGAGAAAAAGGGGGGAGTGCCTTGTTTGGACCTCTCCTTTGATCTTCTTAGGGAGAATTTGGCTTGACTTTGGCTTGTGGATATCAAACCTATGAATGGAATGTTTAATTGGAATAATACGAGGCTTGGAGATGAAGCCATTGCTGGATGACTTAGTCTGAGGATTTTTCTAGATTCCAAAGAGGAGGGTATGTTTAACATGTTTGATGTGCTCGATGAATTAGTCTGAGAGGAGGGGGTATCTCTTAACATGCATGTGGATGCCCCCTTTTACTGCTCATAATTTGAGCCTATGACTATTACGACCTTAGTTCTTGCCCCTATGGGGGTTCCTGGGGAAGTGAAGGATTTTTTTGTTCCTTCTCCCAAGGTTGGTCTTGGGGACCCCTACTGGCCCTATTCAAGGTTCAGGTTCAAGAGATTCTAGAAAGAGAAAACCTTATGATTCTTCCCCTATTTTGGGTGTGCAACAAAAGCCTCTAAAAAAGAATGCCCCTAATAAGTCCCAGAAGGTGGGTAGGAAGAAGGATCAGGAGAAAGTTAATTTGGTTGGTGAGATGTTGGTTGAATCTAGGAAAGTGAAGACTTTGGATGCTCACTTCTCTCACCCTTCACAATGATTGTGCTGTAATGGAATGTGAGGGGTATGAATAGCATCCCTAGACAAAAGGATATCCAAGACTTGGTTCATGCTCATTCTCTAGACTTGGTTTTCCTCTAGGAGACGAAGTTATTAATGGATAGTATGATGTAGAGTGCATCTAAGATTTGGAATAGAGGTTTATGTCAGTGTGTGGGTGCACTGGGGAGCTCTAGAGGTCTTGCTTGCTTCTAGGATCCTTGGTGAATCTCTCATGCTTGGTGGTTCTCTAGTAGATTCTACATTTCTCTTGTTTTGATTAGTTTTGAAATGAGGGAAAGAGTTTTCCTTTCTAACATTTATGATCTGACAGATGTCCCTAGTAAGACTCTCTTGTGGTCTCATATCAATTTTTTGAGATCATTGGATCCCTTTCTTCCATGGATTATGGTAGGTGAATTCAATGCAATTGCATCTCTTGAGGAGAAAAGGGGGGGAGTGCCTTGTTTGGACCTCTCCTTTGATCTTCTTAGGAAAATTTGTCTCGACTTTGGCTTGTGGATATCAAACCTATGAATGGCGTGTTTACTTGGAATAATAGGAGGCTTGGAGATGAAGCCATTGCTGAAAGATTAAACAGGTTTCTTATTTCCAGCTTTTGGGTTGGCGAAAGTGGTTGTCAAGCTCTAAAATTTTGGATTGGCAGGGATCAAATCATTGGCTGATTAAATTTTGTACCCATCTGGCTGGTAGTTCTAGGAAACATAATTTTAGATTTCAACTTATGTGGCTCAAGAAGGAGAGTCTTCTTGAACTGGTTTCTAGATGGTGGACTGAAGGACGACTTGCTTTTGGTAAGGCTATGTATTCCTTTGTGAAGAGGCTTCAATATGTGAAGTATAAATTAAAACATTGGAATAAGTATCAATTTTACAATGTGTTTTAAAGGAAAAGGGCTCCTCAAGAGCGCTTGGATTCTATTACTAGGTAGGTTCAGGATCAGGGCGTTGATGTAGATTTGAGCAGGTTAGAGGATAGTGCGGTTAAATTCCTATAGGAATGAGACCTTCATGAGGAATTTTTTTGGAAATAGAAGGCTCGTGTTGACTGGCTTTAGGAAGGGGATGGGAATACTTCCTTCTTTCATAACTTGGTGAATTCCCATAGACAAGGTAACATTATCTCTTCTCTTTTCTCTCCTAAGGACTCTATTCTTTCTTCCTCTTTGGAGATTTCTAATGAGGTGGTCTATTTTCTCTCTAATCTCTTTTCTGATGATAACCCGCCTAAAAGTGAGGAGGAAGCTTCTATCTTGGCTTGTATCCCCCCTCTAGTGACTATGGATATAGATGTATCTCTTATTAAGCCCATTTCTTTAAAGGAGTTAGAGAATGTGGTGTTTCAGCTGAAGAAAGGAAAGGCTCCTAGTCCAGATGGGTTTCAGATGGAGTTTTTTTAGGAATTTTGGGTAGTCATCAACCTTGATCTATTGGAGGTTGTGCAAGAGTCTTTAAGGAATAAGCAAATGTTGAGGGTCATGAAAGCCATGTTTCTTTCTCTTATCACAAAATGCGAGGGTGTAGATTCTCTGGATCATTTTCGACCAATGGCTTTGTGTAATGTAGTGTATAAAATCATTACAAAGTTAATTGTTGAGTGTCTAAATCCATGGCTGGATAAGTTGATCTTGGAGGAACAAGGGGGCTTTGTCATGGATAGACAAATTTTGGATGGAGTTATTATTGTGGCTGAGACTATTCATTCCATGACCTCTTTGAAGGAAAATGATATGTTTATAAATTTGGACATGGCTAAGGCTTATGATAGAGTTAAATGGGGGTTTTTGAGAAAAATTCTAGGAGCCTTTGGCTTTAGTAGTGAGTGGATTGATTGGGTCATGAGCTGTGTGATTACACCCTCATTTTGCATTCTTATGAATGGAGAGTCCTTTTATCTATTTGGTGCTTCTAGAGGTCTTTGGTAGGAGGATCCTTTATCCCCATATTTGTTCATCTTGATAGCTAAAGGCTTAGGAAGGTTTATTAAGTCCCAGGTTATGGATGGGCGCATTCAAGGATGGAAATGGAGCAATTTTCTCCCTCCTCAAACCCATATTCAGTTCGTGGATGAGTCAACTTTGATGGGTGTTGCTAAGGTGGCTAAAGTAGTTGCTTTCCAACAGACTTTGGATTGTTACTTGGTTGCCAATGGTCAAAGCATTAATGAAAGTAAGTCTTGCATTGATTTCTTTACTACCCCCATGCTTATCCAACAACGTATTGCCAAGATCTTAAGGTTTCAAGTGGGGAAGCTTCCCCTTATCTATATTGATATCCCTCTAGATGTTTTCCCACTTCCCTAAGGTTTTTGGCAGGATGTGATTGATAAATTTTGAGGGTTGGTTTGTCATTGGACCTATCGATGGCTATCTATGGTTGTTCGAGTCACTCTGTCAAATTTTGTGGTGTAGGACCTACCTATTTATAGGTGCTTTGTTTTGAATGCTCCCTCAAGCTTCATCAAAGAGTTTGAGGGGATTTGTAGGAAGTTTCTATGGTCTAGTACTCTGAGCTTAATTAAGTGGGAAGTTGTTTGTCGGCCAAAGAGGGATGGTGGTATGGGATTGCATAGGGTGGATTGGAATGGGAAAGATTTGACTGCTAAGTTGTACTAGAAATGATGTTCACACCAACATCAGTCTTGGGCGAGGATCCTTACATTAAATTACCTTGGGGAGGTGGTTGGCATTGAGGTTCCTTGATTTAGTCTTTTAGGGAAAGGCTCTATGATATAGGATACTCTCAAGAGGGGAGCTACACTAGTTAAACAAGGATTTTTTTGGATCTGCAACAATGGTTTTGATGCTCTTTTTTGGCATGACTCATGGTATGGCTTCTCACTTATCCTCTCCTCGCATCCTCACTTGGAGACTTATGTAGGATTTTTGTTCAAGCTGGTTGGAGCAGAGTGATGGATTTGAAATCCCCTCAAGCTTTGGGGAAAACTATTGTTTACCAATGGAAGGGCATGCAAGAGTGGCCCTTGGGTGGATCTTTGGAGGATAGGAGAGAGGTTCCCTTCATTTTGGCTAATAGAGTCTATTATTCTCTTCTGAAGCGAGATGTGCTGGCTTAGGGTCCAGATCCTAAAGAGAAGTACATTGTTGCTTCAGGGTATTGTGTTTTGGATAGACAAACCTCAGGTAGTGTTGAGGTTCCTTGGTGGAAAAATATTTGGAATAAATTCTCTTGGACAAAATACAATTTCCTTTCTTGGATGGTAGTGTATGGCAAGTGCTTGACTTGGGATAACCTCTATAAGTGAGGCTTCCAAGGTCTCTCATTATGCTTCCTATGTCTTAAAGAGGTTGAGACTATTTCTCATCTTTTCTTTCAGCGCCCCTTTGCTAGGACTATTAGAAATTTTTAATTGGGGGCCTGGAATTTGCAGTGCAAGCATCCTTCATCTCTTAATGAGTTTTGGCAGAACATTAGGCCCATTCCGGTGAAGACTTTGTTTCTTCACACATCGTGGCATATTGGTCCCAGTTTGATTATTTGGCACATTTGGTTGGAGTGCAACTGCATGATCTTTTTGGATAAGAATTTGTCAGTGGGTCAAGTTTGGGTTCACATTTTTGGGGCTTTGTAGGAGACTTTGTATTCTGAATGTGATCTATTAGTTTCGGTGGATCCTAGAGATGTTGGAGTGATTCGTAATCTGGGGATTTTTGTTGGTGGTTTTGGCAAGCCCAAGGTTGGGCAGAGTAGGTGTTCTACAGGGAAGGTATTTAGGGGAGGGAATTGGATGATTCCTCCCTCCAGAGTCTTGAAAATCAACACTTATGGGTCTGCAAGGGGAAATACGAGGCATGCTGGCATAGGTTGGGTGGGTAGAGATATTTCTGGGGTGGTTATTTTCTTCTTTTTAGAGTATACGGGGCAACACTCTAATAACCTTATGGAGGCCTTGGAAATTATTTTGGCTTTGAAGAGGGCATATGCCCTAGGCTGGAAAAGGATTATTTGTTAGTCAAATTCTCAGGTGGTGGTAGACTTGATAAATAGACGACAATTTGATGATGTTAGTTGGCAGCTTGTGGTGGTTGCTAAGCAAAACACCAGTCTTGGAGATTTACTATATTCTATCACCTTCTCTCATTTCCCTCAAGAATGTAATAAGGTGGTTGATGGGTTGGCCAAATGGGATTCTGAGAAGAATGAGACTTGGTTGGTGGATGATTGGGACATTTTTCCAGAGGATTGGGTTACAGAGGATATGAGATGTTGCATAAACACTTTTTGATTTCTTGTTGGTTGTTACTTGACCCTTTTGGGTATCTTCTTGCTTTATGCTTTGTACTACTTTAGTTGATTAATAAATTTTTTACCCTCATTTAAAAAAAAATAAAAATCCTAGCACCTTAGGATTGATGATAGAGACAAGGAAAATGCACAATAGATAGTGTTGGATGAAATCAAGCAAAGAATAAAAAAGGTAAAAAATGAAAATAGAAATAAAAAAAGAAAAGTGGGGGGCGATATATCCTACATAAAGATGAATAATAAAGTTAAAATCAATACTATTTTGGATGCCAAAAAAGACTCTATTGGTGAACTTTTCAAGTTTAGGGTTAAAAGGAGGTCTAAACCACTCCTTGAAATTGACCTAATAGGAAAGGAAAATGGAAAAGATATTATTGGGGATCATGGATTTAATGTATCTAAGAACAAAATAAAATCTAATAATAACTTAAATGAAAGGCCCAATGTGAGGCAAAGTCAGGTTTGCATCACCTTTGAGCTTGCCTTGGATAAAGTAGAGAAAAAAAATAGTGAAAGTGGAAATAAAAACTTGGATATGGGGAAGTCATATATTGGAAATACCCCTGATAATGAAGAGTATCCAATAGAAAAAGGATACAAGGTTGCTAATAAAATTACTAATTTGACTATTCTCCCCAATGAAAAAATTATTTATGGCTCATTAGGGACATAAGTGGACAATAAAAATCATAATAATACATGGATTCGTTCCCAAGGATTTGAAAGAGTTAATATTACTAAAATCTACTCACTTGATTTATACCCTTCAGTGGTAGAAACAAATTTCACTAATAAGGGATTGTCAATTGATTACAAATATGCTAACACGGTAGTCCCAAAACATGATTTAAATAGAGAGCCAATTTTAGGGCATAATAAATCTATCCAAAATAAATAAAGAAGTTAACCCAAAAATGTTATCCCTGGATAGTATTAATTACCCTATAGAATAGAAAGGAGAAGTTACTAGTATGGTAGTTGATGAAAACCTTTCATATGAATTAAATAAAGGGAACTCGATAGTTAAAATATGATGTTTGGCCAATATAGAATATGGTGATATGTATGTAGTCTCCAACCCCAAGAAAAGCCTAATCAATTATGAGGATAATACTTAAATAGATGAAAGGGATGATCTTTCAACAAAGGGGTTTATCAAAATTAAAAAGAAGAAGAGGAACCAAATATCAGTGATGAATCAATTCTAAAGAAATTAGACAAAGAAGCTAAAATTCCTAAATGCTTTGAAAGATTTGGGAATTCCAAAAGTAGTATTTAAAATTAATACAAATGGAAATTAATTGTATAAGTTGGAATGTTAGGGGATTGGAGTCACTTGATAGGAAATATGTGATTAGATGATATTTAAACCTAATCTAAAACAAATATGTGGTGTTCCTATAGGAGGTAAAATCTATCAAATTTACTTTAGAAACTAACCTTAGATTTATATGGAAAGAGGCCAAACATTCATACTGCTCATGGAAAAGGTAGAGGAGAAACTGTCATAATGGTTTCAAATAAATGGGCACCATGTGTGATTGATCAAGGAATCTCTCCATGCAACAGGGTTGTTTGGATTGTGATTGAAAAGGACAAAATGAAGTTTGAGCTATGCTCAATATATGCTCCCAATGATTACTGGGAGATAAGTAAGCTTTGTAAATGGTTATATAAACTTCTTGGTATCCCTTGGATTGTGGGAGGTGAATTTAATATGATAGAAAATAGGGAAGACAAATATGGAGGAAAATGGAATGGAAATTTAACAGAAAATTATTGTAGTTCAAAATGAAAAATAAGCTAAATCTCTTTGATCCTCTAGAAGGATATAGGAAAGGAAACCAACACATTTCATTTACCTAGTGTAACTACCAAAAATGAAATAGAAGAATATATTGCAAATTAGATAGATTTTATGTAAACAAAGATTTTTTTTATCTTTGATCAAATCTATGAAGGCTATATAGAGTCAAAGTCACACCTTCTTCATTATCTGATCATCACCCTATCTCATCCAAAATTTAGCTCGCTAAGGAGAAAAAATATTTCATTGAAAAATAAGGCAAGTTATTACTAAATACAAATATACCAAAAGATTAATATTTTAATGTCACAATTCTTACTCTTAGAGAAATTAACAAGTGGTTGTTAAAAGAGACATCAATTTCAAAAGTTGGACAACTATTTTTCAAACCATTGGTAAAAAAGAGCTATGGACAAATAGAAATGTAGAAAATAAATTACCAGATAGTCTTGTCAAACTATAAAAGGAATTGTAAATGGATCCCAAAAACTCAAATGTGAATGAGCAATTAATAGCAATACAAAATAAACTGAGGAATTTGAAAACAAAAAAGATTCAAGGTTTAAAAATAAGGGCCAAATTAAACTGGTTGAATAATGGGGATAAGGGAACTAAATTTTTCTTTAGGTTCTTAAAAGACAAATTTATCAGGGAGAAAGTGGAGCATATATGGGAGAATAACAAATTGTTAAATGACCCCGAGGAGATAAAAAAAGTTTTCATAGCTTTTATAAGACTCTATTCTCTACTAAAGGGAGAACTCCACAATACCACAATGCTACAAACCAATACAAAAATTTAATTCCTAGGAAGATAATTGAGGAGATGGTAAAAATATTAATAGGAAAATATCCAAATAAATTATAAAGGCTATTTAGAATCTAAATGACAAGACTCTTGGAGTAGATGGGATCCCAATTGAATTCTATAAAAAAACATATATTGGATTGGGGATGAGTTTCTATAGGCTTATACAGAAGCCATTGAAAAGGGGACATTGGGTGTGTGCAAGAAGTTGAGTCCACTTTTTGGCCAAAAAGTGGAAGCGTTTTCCCTGATTTTCAGAATTTATCACATTTGACCTTAAAATTTGGAGCACTTAGAGATGAAATCTTAAAAAAGTCACTTATCAAAAAATGTAGTACTCAAAGTCTAGTTTCCAAATATGTAGGTTATTTTAATACCCAGATGATACAAATTGATTTTTAATAGGTTTTTTTAAAAACCACTATTTAAAAATCACCTATTTTTACCATACCATGCACGTGTACATCGTCCATATTTTGAACTAAATAATCATAACTTTTTAAATCCTTTTAGGAAAAGATTTGTAACACATTGAAGCACACTTTCAATATTTTTTTGTATTTTTTATTGAATTTTTTTTGTTAATTTTTTATTGGCCATATTTTTTGTTTTGAAAAATCATCGTGTATGTCACGCATAAGATGACTTATCATTTTTTGAATTTTTTTTTCAAATTTAAAAGAATTGTTTAAAGTATGCTTTCAAACAATTCATTTTTCAAAAAATTATTTTAATAAAAATTTATTAAAATACTAAAAACCCTTGATATTTCAAGTTTATGGACCTGTTTCATCAAAAATTAATTGAAAAATAGAAAAAATAATCCAATTGTAAAAAAAATTACATATTTGGAATCTACACTGTCTCATCTATAATGGGTTTTAATTTCATCAAAAAATTCTACAAAAAAGGTCTTCAGACATATGCCCAAAGTCACTATTTTCTTGTGACATTGACATGACCTTCAAGTTGCAGGTCAAACTAGGTCCAAAGCTTAGGTTCAGGTCCCCTAGTGTTTTCTAGAACCGAAAGAAAAAGCACAAACCAAAAATTCATATTTTAAAAAATGGAATCTTATTCTAAAATGGGATCCTGTTTCATGCTTTTAAAAAATTGAAAAGTTTCCAAAAATGAAAAGTTTTTATGATCTTGTTTTGAAAAGTTTCCAAAAATAGAATTTTTTCAAAAATAGAGAGTTTCCAAAAATGGAAAATTTTCAAAATAGGATCTCATTTCGAAAATTTTCCAAAAATGGAAAGTTTCCAAAATGGGATCCTATTTTTTTTAAAAAAGTTTTAGGCTCGGGACCTTGAAGCAAAAAGTGATCTTGATTGCTAAAAACTAGGATCCCGATTTGTTTTTCACGATTTCAGGATTTTTTCTAAGGGTGGAGTAACATTAACAAGGAATCATTAAACTTCTCCCTAAGGAGGGTGATAATGTTGCAAGGTGTGCACCCTTGGTCTCCTTATCTTGTGCAACATAGTGCTCGAGTTCGTAGCATGGCTTAACTGCCTCTCGTGGATTCATTGACTCCAGAAGTTGTATCGAACATTAATAGGTCGATCTTTTGCTGCAACAATAACCATATGTGCAAAAATTGGTATCAAAGCTTGGTTCGTTGGAAGGAGCTTAACTGCTTGGGGAAGGTCTTGGAGGTTGAACACATGGTTGTTAGAAAACTTCCTACTCTGAAAGATATTCCAACAGTTGGAATCATAGAAGAAGATTACATGCTTGACAAAGATGGAGAACTCAAAGTTACCCTTGAAGATCTAGAGAGAACTAAAGGTGAAAAAAGATATCTAAAAGAAAATGTCAAAAAAGCGAATGAATGCATCAGAAAATTGAGAGACATAATCAAGAAGTTAAGAGAAAGGCATACAAAATTCAGTGAGAAATTGAAGCAAGCAAATGAAACCATAGCTGTTCTAAAGGTTCAAGTGAAAAAAATAAAATAGTTGAGGAATTACCTAAATGCATTGGTGAAAAGAAGATCTAAGGAATCTATAAAGTCTGAACAAGAAATTATGAATCTGAGATTAGATTTGGAGAAAGAAAGGAGTCATGAAGAACAATTAAGATGAGTGCTACAAAGCTTGATGAAATGATTTCAAATAAAAAAGGAGCTCAAGACAAAGGTGGATTAGGGTTTGAGACAAGAGAAAGTTCAAAAGTAGATCAAACTACAAATCATTTGTGTGTGTTCCTTGTGTATGATTTGGATAATATTTTATGTGTACTCCATTAGTTTCTCATTAATTCCTTATGTATGATTGAATATTTCCTTTTCTTGCATGTGATATATTTTTGTGAACATGATCATGAACTAAGCTAAACATGATTGAATTACAATAATTAAACTAATATTTAACTAATCAAGCCATGCACCCAATGAAATTATTGAAATATTAAACTAAGAAGCCATTAAAACATCAAATATCAATGAAATGCTTAAAGGAAATATAACTAACACATCAAACCTCATCCCATTGGGGGATTGCTGTTGAATTGATGTGGAATGTTAGCCCTTTCCCAATCCCTTGATTTAAACAAGCTTGAAGATGATGCAATTGATAGACAATGGATGCAAGATTAGCTAAAATGGATGAAATGCCCATAAAGAATGCTCTAAAAATGGCTATAATGTTGATGCTCTCAATGAATTTGAATGAATTGTTCAAGAAATGGAGGCTATTTATGAAAATTTGAGTGAATCAATGGCCAAGATCAATTTTCTTAAGCAATGGATGAAAATTAAGGAGAATAATTGACATGGATCAAAGATTCAATCCATGGAGGAGATTGAAAGTTGATATGGATTGATGAATTTAATCAATGGTTCAAATTGATTTGAAGAATCACAAATCCTAAAATTTAGGAGGAATGTGCATAGTATTTCCATTTAAGAGAGAAATTGTTTTGAATATGAAATGGAGGAATATTCCTTTGCAAGTGGGAGAAATTGGAGGAATGAAAGAAATTAGTCAATTAAATAATTAGGATATTATTTAATTGTGCAAGATGGAGGAATTAAAAGATTTAATTAAACAATTTGCTCATTTAATTAAAAAGGAGAATTAATGAAATTTAATTAAATAGTTCAGATTATTTAATCAAATGAAAAAAGTTAGGGAATTTAATTAAATAATTCATATTATTTAATTAAATAGGATGAAAATTGGTATGAAAGGAATGAATTAACCCAATAATGTTGATTATTCGATTAATAGAGGAAACTGGTGAATTTAATTAAATAATTATAATTATTTAATTAAATAGTCGAAAGGGGTTGAATCCGAATGAAAACAATGTTAATAATCCAATTCAGATGCATGATATCAATTAGGATGATTTTAAGTGTCTAGATTTTTTCCCTCTTTGAATCGAGGTACCTGTTATATTGGTTCAAAGATTGACACTTTTTAGATGGACTTTGACTCTGCAAACATATAGGAGTATCCTTATTCATACCTGTGGACACTGATTTTGGTATCCAAGGTTATCTTGCACTTCTAGGGTTTTCCACCTACAATGAGAGAGATGGACCAAAATGCGTAATGTCCCCACTCCAAATGAATGCAAGAATGGATGAAATGTTCCTAAATGCAATAAATTGGTAAAAAATATTGATTATTAAATGAAAACTAAAGAAATGCACCTTGTTTGAAAACACAGTGATGTATGCAAAAAGACCTAGAAATGTAAACAAACAATAATAGAAATGAATGAAACTAAAGAGGTGCACCTGGAAATGTATTGAAGACTGAAAATGTTACTGATCCTAAAAATTTGGCCTACTGGCATACTTACGCCATTCTGGGCAACCTAGTCCCAGATTTGGAAAACTATACTAGAGTTTATTATAGCCAAATGGGTATCTACATCTATAGAAACATTTGAAAAATAGGTACAGTGGGACTAATTCACCTAAGGTAGTGACTTAGTCCACCTTTTCTTTTCTAAAAATCCAAACATGGAAACAAAAGCCCTCAATCCGTACTTCGGTTCCTGACAGGTGTTTGATTCTGAAACTCTAATTTTCGACATTGTAAGAGAGATTTTGTGGATATTTTGACTTTGCAAACAAGGAGATGCCTTCAACAACTTTGCAACTTAATCTTTAATGATTTCCAAATCTTCAAGATACCTAAATCTGCAAGCACACAAGGAAAGAGAGAGAAATGTTGGATGTTAGGGCATGGGGGTTTGCCTTGGTCAAACCACTTTTTAGGTAATTAAACCAAAATGAAGAAACAATGTAATGAAGCATGAAATAATAGAATTAGAGGCTTTCCATGATGATAGATCTTGATTTTCTACAACAAAAGATGAAGAATATTCCCTTGAATGTCCTTGAATGCTTTCTTAATGACTTAGAATGCTAAAACCCTAGCTTGCTTGACTTGAGAGCAATGATGAATGAATAATGAATGAGTTAAGATGATAATGAATTAGGGTTTAGAAGCTTGTATTTATAGGAAATTCATCTAATTTTCCTATTAATTTGATCCCCAAGGTTGACATGAAGGAATAATATACTTAAAATCCAATTTTTCCCACTCGAACCTCAAAAATAGCCCAAATGGGACTAAGTCACCAAGCTGGGCGACTTAGTCCCACTTGGATGGGACTAATTCGCCCAAATGGGTGACTTCATCCCACAGGGGTTATTTTTCCTGTTGGATTGTTGGGGAATGAAGAAAACAAGTTTATATGATGATTTTATCAGATCTTTGATCAAATTAATGCTTGGGATGCACAATATGGGGCCATAGGGGCCTATTAATGATGATGTAAAGGGAAATTAGGATTAGGGATACAAATTTCAATTTGAAAGTGTGATTAAGTACACTTTACAACATTAAAATTAGTCCACATAGCCTAGAAAGGAACAACATCCAATGTGAATGTGTAAGACATATTACAACACTAGATTAGAATTAGGTTTAATTTACAAGCCTTCTAGATTAATGTGAGAATGTCATTAAATACATTATGCAACATTGAATTAGGGAAAGATAGGTCCATTAAGTCTAGAGAGGCATGAAAGTCTTTTACAACACTTTACAACACCTTTACAAGACATTGTTAGATGCATTTTATTCAATTTGCAAGGGTCCAATACCTAGTGTGGATGTGTAAAACACCTCACAATGCTAAATCAAGGCATTATTAGGTCCAATTTATCATCAATTATTGCCATATTTATTGTGAAAATGTCAAGGTATACACTTTTTGGCAACACATTGATGAACTGCTTCAAACTCACACTAAAGTAGACATTCAAGAAGAGTCCAATCGTAATAATGTGGATGAAAAAGAATGAAAAAGATCAAGGCATCGGTCAAGCCCCCAAGATCCTAAGTCAAACCATCATGAACACAAAAGGACATGCACAAGGTGAATGATTTGTAACAAGACAAGATTCATGATCATACAATGGAAAGAACTAGAAGGAAGAGAAGAGAAAAAAAAAGGTGGATCAAGCTTTGACCATTTTTCCAACACGTTGTGGATCAGATCTAGGTTGTTTGTCCAAAAAATGTATACTCACTCTAAGGTGATAGAACTCTTGGCTATCTGTTGGGTGAGAAATCCTAAATAGGTGAGAAAAATATACTCATGGTTGGTATGTACTCACACACACACACAAGTGGTTATGGGTAAAGTCATGCCTCAGAATGGGCTTCCTACTCAACCATACCAAAGTTATACCTCTTGTTAACTTTAATAAGGCACCACATTGAAAATGCTTTTGTAAATATTTTTGAATGATATGTAAAAATTTTGTTAAAGGGGATTTTTCTTTGTTCATGTAAGGTCTTCTTCTTAGGGAGAATTGTGCCTAATGTCTCCAAGAGAGGACAAGTCAAAGTGTTAGATCATTGCCCATGGGATGCCTTGTTCACATCATTCCATGTCAGAAGATCATACACTCTTGGACGATATCAAACCCAATGACACCACCAAGAAGAGGACACATCACAAGAAAAGAAAAATCATGCCATGAAATTCTTGCCAAAATATGTCATCTATGTATGTCCCCACTTTAAATTGGTTGCCACACCATCATTGTGAGAAATTGCTTTAAAGTAGAAAATAAAAAAATGCTATGAAAGAAGTGTTGGATAAGCAAGGACAAACAACTGAGAGGGGGGGGTGAATCAGTTATCACAGAATATTAAACATTTCAGACTTAACTTAATCTCAAATCTGATGAATGAACAATAAACAATAAAAAATCAACACATCAAAAACACATAGAACACAAAGATTTGTATGTGGAAACCTTGTTAGGGGAAAAACCACAGTGGATGTTAGTCCACAATATTATACCCTGCTAAAAGTATAATGAAAGATAATGGGAATGCACATGCATTCAGGCACACTGCCTAGAGCTCACTGCCCAAAAATACACAATAATTTGGATTAGATCCACAGGGTGTGAACTAAGAAAATAACTTCTACACAAGCCTGATTATAGTTCCAGTTAAGCATAAAAAAACATTTTTCACTCTTCGCTCAAAATTCTTCTCACTCTGCTCTGCAATCGAATGAATGGATCAATATTCACACACTTTCTCTTCTCTAGCTTTTCTTCACTTTATACAAACTAAATTAACTCAAACAATCACTCTTTTATATTTGCAACATGAAATTACATCACCAACCTTGTCGGCCAAAAATATAAAACATATTTACAATGTCGGCCCAAAATTACAAATAAATTTTAATGCGAATCAAACACTATCGGCTAATATTATGATGAGACCCAAAACAATATCTTCGAGCATTCCAAACATTCAAATTTTAATCTTCAAGCATCTGCAACATGTTACAACCATCATGTCAGCCAAGAAAATGAAAAATTGAACACACATGAGAAAAATCTTCAACCACGAACACACCAATCAACGCAGATGTACAACAAGAATAGAGAATGATCTAGAAGCATCCAAAAACAACAAGATCTAATAGAGAATCATCCACAGCAACAAAAATTACAAGAATCACATAAACTTCAATTAGGAACATTGACCGAGCCAACATAAATACTTTCAGAACACAACTGTTCATAGCACGATCAAATCTTCATGCAGACCTCTAAAACTTTTAGTAGATGAACTAGATACTCTCATAAATAAGCCCTTTAGTCCACAACAACTGATCTTCAACGTACATAACAAGAAACCTTCATGATCTTCATTGTTCCACTCACAACCTGCAACTCTTCCTTCAACAATTTTCTCAATATCCTCGACATATACAACCTTCACTACAATAATTGCTAATAGTGTTGACATCAATGAAATCCACATATCAGCAACACAACCACAACATCCAACAATCTCCCCCTTTGGCATTGATGGCAACACATGATGTGAAAAATATCAACATAGCTACACTTACTCCCCCATTGGTTCTGACTCTTCTCCTCAATTGCTCTTCTACCCCTAAAAATATTTTTTACATTGCTCTTCTCCCCCTAAAGGATTTTTTGCATTTCTCTTCTCCCCCTAAATGATTTTTCACATTGCTTTTCTCCCCCTTTGACATCAATTGAAAATATAAGCACTACCTTCCCACATACAAGCTTTGAACCACATATCTACACATTTGACTACTCCCCCTGAGTAGTAGCCACATAAACATCAATCTAAATCAGGAAATATCTATGAAGCACATATATTGATGCAAATAAATGCATCTCTAATTCACATTAGGAGGGGTAATCACCTATAGCATCCCTCTGAGATACTCAAAAGTATCCTTTGACAATGGCTTAGTGAAAATGCCTACAACCTATTCTTTGGTAGGCACATACTCCAGTATGACTTCTTTCTCATTCACTTTCTCCCTCAAGAAGTGAAACTTGATTGATATATGCTTGGTATTAGAGTGTAGAACTAGATTCTTTGATATGTTAATTTCCCTTGAGTTGTCACAGTATATGGCAATAGGTTCATCATATACTACTCTAATATCTTTTAGCATTTGTTTCATCCACATCACTTGAGTATAGTTATTTGCAGCAGCAATATACTCTACCTCAGCAATAGATAGAGAAATGGAATTTTGCTTTCTGCTCAACCAAGACACCAGCTTCTTCCCTAGGAAGAAGTCACCACCACTAGTACTCTACCCAATCCACATCAATATATCCATTCAAAGTCCTTCCTCCATCTCCCTATCATACATATCCTATCTTCCATATTCCTCTTGCACTCTACACTTAGGGACAAGTTTCATTCATCTTATCATTCATGGTCATTATCCTTTCTATTCCCATTCCTTACATTTCCACCTTTGATCTTGACAAGGTTAAGGATCTTCTTGAACATCATATATCTTATCTTATACACTCTATCCATATCTATCATCTGTACATATCTATCATATCCATATCATGCAATGGGAATCTTTGTGTTTCATCATGGCTTAATGAAATTTGTACATATCCAAGATATTTAGGTTGTGTTTACACTATGGGTAGAAATGTAGACTAAACAAGGGAGGGGCCACGAGCTTTTAGAATATCACAAATGGACAAATAACAGTTTGACAAAATGCAACATCTATTGACACATCACATCAAAAACAACATCAAAATGATCACTCAATCCCAATGAAATCAAACAACATGGTCAAAACAACGTTAATCAAAACACAAACATCAATGTTGATAACCAAGTTGGATGATCTTAATCTAAATAATGTTTGAAATACTTTAGGAAAAATTTGAATTGTTGGTTGATTTTCTATCATATCTCTAGAGCAATTCGATGATGTACTAAACTAGAAAAGCAAGGAAGGAGTATGATTTTTTTGTCTATTGTTTGTGAGGAAATCATTAGTACTATGCAAATTGGTCACGAGACATGCTCTACTAAGTATCATTGATGACATTTCAGAATTTGCATGGGAAACAGGTTAACACTTGTCCATTTATGCAAGTGATACTCAGGTCATCTCAGTTCAATTATACCTAGATGCTTGTATTATCTTGCTATATCAAAAATCATGAAAGCAATACTTAGGTCATCACTGGTGCTAACATACCCTCTGATGCTTGTATTAACTTTCAACATTTCAATGCTCTATGATGACACAAAAAGCACAAATAAGCTCTCAGAATGGCAATATTGTACAAATACCCTGCATGGTTAGTATAGATTACATTCATTCTAGGATTTGCATTTTACATTTATAGATTTTTTTTTCGAAAGCTCGCAAAAAATCAAATGTTTCATGACTGAGTACATTTTGACATTCACAAAAACATCATTTCATACATTTTTCATACATATTTGCATCAGAAAATCATAAAAACAAAGCATGCATCATAATCAAAACATTCATGAGCATTCATAAATGGTATCATCCATCATTTCACATTTACATTCATAAAAATTATTCATCAATAGATTGCAATCATATCATAGCATTGCACTTTCATTTTCATATCCGCAAAATCATGCATACATATACATCATGAGCATAACATTGTGAAACCATCACATAAAACATCATGCATATAGAAAATAGATGCATTTATCACATAAGGAATCATCGCTGCATATCATATATCTCAAAAATGAATGTCAAAATGTACAAAGATGTTAGCTATCCATGACATAACATCATCCAAAATGGGATCATATCAATGTGTATACAAATGTCTCCATAGAAAATTGATAACACATCATATACAAAAGCACTACGAAGTGCTATCCTCTAATGCCTCGTTCACATCTCTATCCGCCTGTACAAGCTGCAGAATCAATCTTCATGTCTTTGGGAATCACTCTCGTAACTGCAAGACGCTCAATCTCTCTTGTTTCATAGGAAGAATCATCAAGTCAAAGCAACATCAATATCAATTCATCATGACAAATCAATCAAATCTGAATATCAACAAACTATTTGTTTTTCATCATCATGAAAAGCAAATTTATCAAAATCCTGTTTGTTTTTAACAACTTTAGAAGCAAACTTATCAACAAACTATTTGTTTTTCATCATCATGAAAAACAAATTTATCAAAATCCTATTTGTTTTTAACAACCTTAGAAGCAAACTTATCAACAAACTATTTGTTTTTCATCATCATGAAAAACAAATTTATCAAAATCCTATTTGTTTTTAACAACCTTGGAAGCAAACTTATCAACAACTATTTGTTTTTAACAACTTTAAAAGAAAATTTATCATCTACTATTTGTTTTCCAACAACATTGGGAACAAATTTATTAGACAAACATCATCAAATCAGGGCATTGCAATACGTAAACAATCAATACAAAGTCATGCATTTTATCACATTCTATCATTACAGGGGCAATTTAGGTCATCAATTTTTCATCTCACATATTTTCACATCAATTTCGAACGATGAATCGACATCTTAAAAATCATAAAAAAAGGAAAAAATTCTAAAAAATTTTAAAAAATCACAAAAATCAAAATCTTATCAATTTGTCGTCCAAGGGGGCATATACCTATCAACATTTGACAATCAGCGTCTGGGGAAAATTTCAAAATTCTTTCTTTGAACTAATGCGTGAAAACACATCACTTCAAAGAGGGGCAAAATGTATACACCTAAAAATGGTCACATCATAATAGTCTAATAATTAATTAAATATTTTAAATATTTAATTAAATATCTAAATTCAATCTACATATAAATAAATTTAAATAATTTATTTATATTGTTCATTCTTTCATTTCGATTAAATAAATAAGTTTATTTAATCACTTTTCTTATCCATTTCTTAATTAATTAAATAAAAATTATGATTTATTTATATTAATTATTATATAATCTTGGCTTGAATATTTTATTCAAATAAAGATTAAGTATTCTTCTATTCTAAAAATCCTCTAAATTCCATTCACAATTAAATATTCCAAATATTTAATTAAATTCTTCTAAAGTTCTATTTACAATTAAATATCTCAAATATTTAATTAAATCTTCTATAGTCCTAAAATCAAAAATCAAACTCACATGAAATTAAATAAATTTATTTATTTAATATTGGATTATCTTCAACAACCGTGAAACAAACTTCCAAAACAGAAAATTAATTTCTCTATTCCTGTGCAAGCTTGTTCCCGTGGGTTGAAGACAGACCTCCATTTTTCTCTCCAACCTCCCAACATCTTCCATCTTCCTCTCAACCTCTCCATCTCTCACCATTCAAATTTACCAGACAATCTCACAACCATTGATCTTTGCCAACCAGGCTCTTGCCTGTGAAAATCTATAAAAAGGACTGTCGGGTCTCTGAAAAAGATAGAAGCTTTCATACAAGAAAACTATAGTCAATTAGATTTTCAGCATCCATAGCATTCTAGATCATAGCATAGCATAGTTTAGCATATTAGCAATCCATACCATGGCCTATCATCCTCATATCTTAGTTTTAGAAGCATCCATAATCCACAACCCCTGTGCATAATTTACAGCCCCTGTGCATATCCGTATCAACATTTCACTTCACCAGCATATAGGATAGAGAAGTATTCTCCCTTTTGCATACTCGTTCTGTAGGTTGTCATTCAAAGAAGCTTTTCTTACACAATCTGAGAGCAGCAGCTTCAAGAGAATCGCTAGAGATAGAGAACAATGGAACGGTTCTGAAGAAGCTTTGTTTGAATTCTCTTCGATTTCATATTTTATTTAGCTTTCTTTAGTTTAATGTTTCATTGGTGTGTTTTTATTGTTTTACTTTGATACTAACATATCCACCACACAAGGCTCAATCTTGGATATCAAGAAATATTCTTTTGTAATTTTTCTCCTAGTTTGCACGCCTTTATTCTTGTCTCCTATAATTTGATTTTTAGAATGATTTAACTTTCAGACTCTCTTGAGCTTTTGGTTCTTCTATTCTTTCTTTTGCACTTGCACTTGTCTCTCCTTCCTGGCTTACTTGATTTATCAGAAAAAATTGATGTTGTTTTACCAGAATATATGGCACAATTTGAAGTTGATTATGTGTCTAAGAATTTTTTTTCTTTGTTTGTGTTGTCTTCTTGGTCATCTAAATCATATCCACAATATCTGGATAATCTAGCAGAGTCCTCATCAACTCTGACATTTGCACTCTTAACCATTTTTCTCGGTGTTTTGTTATAGCATCGGTAGGCCTTGCTTTTAGTAGAGTAACCTAGAAATATTCCTTCATCGCTTCTTGCATCAAACTTTCCTATATCCTCATCTCTCTTGATATAACACTTGATTCTAAAGGTTTTGAAATATTTAATAGTAGGATTATAACCAAACCACAGTTGAAAAGAAGTCTTACCAGAATTACCACTGACATTTACCTAGTTCAAAGTGTACACAGTAGTGCTTACAGCTTCACTCCAATAGATGTGAGGCACATTTCCTTCTATCATCATTGTTCTACCAGTATCTAGAATTGCTCTGTTCTTCCTCTCTACAACTCCATTCTATTGAGGGTTTCGGGGAGCAGATAATTGTCTTCAGATTCCATGCTCTTCACAAAAATAATTGAACTCCCTGGAGGTGAACTCACCACCTCTGTCTGACCTTAAGCATTTGATTTTTAGGCCTTTCTCATTCCTTACCATAGCTTTGAAACTTTTGAACTTCTCTAATGCTTCACATTTTTCTCTTAAGAAAGCAACCTATATCATCCTAGAATAATCATCAATAAGTAGCATAAAGTACCTTTCTCCATGAAGACTTCTAACTCTAGAGGGACCACATAGATCAATATGTACCATCTCCAGTAATCCATTTTTATAATTTTATTTGCTCCGAAAAGAAACTCTAGTCTATTTTCCCATCTGGCATTCCTTGCAAATTGTGTTAGTAGGCTTTACTAGCTTAGGTAGATCCCTTACTGCTTGAGTGGAACTTAATTTGACAATGTTATCAAAATTCACATGATAGCCTCCTATTCCATAGCCAACTTTCATCTACTTGAGCAATTAAACAACTTTCACTAGCAGCATTTAGGTGAAAAATATTACCTTCTATCTTTTTACCTGAAGCAATTACTTTTCTAGATCTTCCAAGTATCCCGCATCTTCCATCTTTGAACTAAAGATCATAACCCTTGTCCACCATCTTTCCAACACTTAGCAAGTTGTGCTTCGAGCCTTCAACATAAATAACATCATCAATGTTATGCTTACCACCAAGACAAATAGATCCTTTTCCACGAATCACACCAACATTGTTATCTCCAAAATTACAATCCCACTGTCATACTTCTCAAGACTTACAAATTTTATTTTGTCACAAGTCATATGATGTGAGCATCCATTGTCAATAACCCACTCATCCTTTTCTTCAATTTGGGTTGCAAAAGCTTTCTCAACTTCAACAGATTTAGTAGCCACCAGACCATTTCCCTTGATAGCAAGGAACACCCATTCATCTTCATTTCCATTATCTTTATTAGACTCATCATCAGTCACTCCTTCAACATAGTAACATTTCTTTTGAAATATAGATTTTTTAGGCTTGGATCTATGAACTCTTTCAGGACACCTTGATGCAAAATGACCTATTTTATTACAAGAAAAACATTTAATAAGCAACACTCCTTTATACTTACCTTGTCCTCTCCCTTCTTTCTTCACAATCAGTTCTTCCAACTCTTCTACCTCTCTTTCTTCATCTTCAAGTTGTTTCATTTCTTCCTCATACTTGAATGAATTTTTGGAACACTCTATGGGATCATATCTTTGCTTGTTTCTTCTAGATATAGTAGCATTGAATGCAAATTTAGTCTTGGGAACAAATTCACCAAATTCACTCAACTCAAAGGCAACACGTTTACCAATTAGTGTATCCCTTGTCACATTTGTTACTAATCTGAATTCTTCAATAGAATGAGACTTTTCTTTGTAAGAGGGAGGAAATGATCTGAGTACTTTAGCTATAATTTCTTCCTCTTTCAAGGTACGACCGGCACATCTAATACCCATCACAATTTCATTTACTCTGCATAAAAGAAGAAATATTTTCATCTTCACCCATCTTCAAGTTTTCATACTTGCCTTTCAAACTCTATAGCTTAGCCATCTTCACATGTACATCTCCTTCATACAAAGTTTCTAGCTTCATCCAAATCTCATGAACTATCTTCAGACCTATCACATTTTTCATTTCTGAACCTTCCAAAGCACTCAGCAAAGCTTCAATAGCCCTAACATTATTCTCAAATTCTTTAATCTCATCATTAGTGGAAGGACCATTCTAAGGAATAACATAAGGATTCTTTGTAATATTCCAGTAGGGTTCACCAATACACCTCAAATGACACTCCATCCTGACTTTCCATAATGAGTAGTTTGTTCCATCAAATCTAGGACTGTCCTTGTATGATGCCATCTCGGATAACCTCAAGCTTTTAAACTTCTTTAGAGGAACCTGATCTGATACCAATTGTTGGCAAAAAAAGGACAGACAAATGAGAGGGGGGGTGAATCAATTGTCACTAAATATTAAACTTTTCAAACTTAACTTAATCTCAGATTGGATGAATGAACAATAAACCATAAACAACCAACACAACAGAAATGAAGAGAACACCAATATTTTTAAGTGGAAACCCTATTAGGGGAAAAACCATGGTGGATGTTAGTCCACAATATTATACCTTGTTAAAAGTATAATGAAAGATAATGGGAATGCACATGCATTCAAGCACATTTCCTAGAGCTCACTGCTCAAATACAAGAGGGCTCACTTCCCAACAATACACAGTAATTTGGATTAGATCCATAGGGTGTGAACTAAGAAAATAGCTTCTACACAAGCCTAATTATAGTTCCAGTTAAGCACATAAAATATTCTTCACATTTCACTCAAACTTCTTCTCACTCTGCTCTGTAATCGAATGAATAGATCGATATTCACACAATTTCTATTCTTTGGCTTTTATTCACTTTATACACACTAACTTCGCTCAAACAATCACTCTTATATATCTGCAACATGAAATTACATCAACAACCTTGTCGACCAAAAATATAAAACATATTTACAATGTCGGCCCAAAATTACAAATAAATTTTCATGTGAATCAAACACGAACAACTAATATTATGATGAGACCCAAAACAATATCTTTGAGTGTGCCAAACATTCAAATTTTAATCTTCAAGCATCCACAACATGTTACAACCATCATGTCAACCAAGAACATGAAAACTCGAACAAACATGAGAAAAATCTTCGACCACAAACACACTAATCAACGTGGACATAAAAAAAGAATAGAGAATGATCTAGAAGTATCCACACACAATAAGAACTAACAGAGAATCATCCGTAGCAATATAAATTACAAGAATCACATAAAATTCAATCAGGAACACTGACAAAACCCACATTAATACTGTCAGAACACAACTGTTCATAGCATGATCAAATCTTCACGCGGACCTCTGAAACTTCCAGTAGATGAACTAGATACTCTCAGTAATAAACCCTTTAGTCCACAACAACTGATCTTCAACGTACAAAACAAGACACCTTCATGATCTTCACTATTCCACTGGAAACCTACAACTCTTCCTTTAACAATTTTCTTAATATCCTCGACATATACAACCTTCACTACAATAATTGCTAATAGTGTTGACATCAATGACAACCACATATCAACAACATAGCCACAACATCCAACAAGAAGACATGAGATCCAACTTGGAAAGCCCTATTCCAAGTCATATGTTTCTTAATTGAGCTACATCATGAATAAGTATGTCACATGTGAGTCAACTTAAGACATGTCATCCACATCCCAAGCTTGCTCTTATATGTTCATGAAAGGTTAATGACTAGTCTAAAGAGACCACGACAAGTGACATACAAGGACAAGGCTAACTAACCCCTTCCCCCCACTTAATGCATGACAAAGGTAAGGTGAATAGGATGCAAGTACATATCAGTTAGAGGAATTAGGTGCCTCAACACAAGGAAGAGCACCAAACTCCTTGAGATGTTGAATTTTATTGTGTAAAGTCTTAGATGAAAATGGAGATAAGGGAGATACCCCTAGAACTTTCTTGAAAGAGTATGATATGTCAGTGTGCTTCATGTGTTCATTGTATCCATGTGAAGGAGGAAGATTTTATCTTATACTATAACAATATTTCAATTTATGAAGGGGGTTTATGCTTCTAAGAAGGATTGGTTTCTACATGAGAACACAAATCCTTTATAAAGTGATGTGTCATTCCTTCATGATGGATGGGAGTTATATATCCCCCATCACTATCATAGGTGAATGTTCTTCATGCAGAACCAAGTTGATCATATAAAACACAAGGTTGTTTTGGTTTAGGTTGTGATATTTTTCACTCTCCCCTAAAGGGAGGTGTGAAACCCCAATTGCTACTAGAACTTGTGTCTAAGAATGAATCATTTGGATATGACTCTTTGGACCATGAGGGTGAGATTTTGGAAATTTTATTGAAAGGAGGTGTAGAATCTAATGACCCCCAATTATCATGAAAGAGTTATGTTCTATGTGAATAATTAGCATCAACTTGTATAGGTTCAAATTTTGATCTAGTAATGAAAGGGTTAGGGGTGTTGGAAATGTTGTGATCAGTTGATTCAGAGCTTTGTTCATCTACGTCAACTGTGTATATCTTATTATTGTACTCAAATTTCATTATACAATGAAGGGTAGATGGGACACCTTTCATAGCATGAATCCATGGTCTCCCTAGGAGAAGATTGTATGCAAGGGGTCCTTGCATGTATGTATAGAGGTTGGCAACACTACAGGTCCAACATCAATAGGTAATGTGATCATCCATAGTGGCTTCCTGTTGACATTGTCAAAGCCACAAATATGAACATCATTAAGTTGGATGAGATTTTTGTCCATGCCAAGTTTGTTTAGGAGGTCCATGCTACAAACATTATTTTTTGCTCCATTGTCGATGAGTGTGTCTAACTAAGGTTTCATTGAGGATCACCTTTATCATCAAGGGGTCATTCTTATTTTGAATTTCAAGTGAGGGTAATTCGTGTTTAGGGAATGTGATTTCTGATTGGGTGACTTGCATGGGATGAGAGGAAGATGTTAGCTTATTCGATTTTATGTAATATTGGATCTCCTCCTTCTGTATTTGCAACATTTCTTGAAATATAAATTTGAATGTAGGTGAGATTTGAATGAGTTGGCATATAGATATATTAGCAGGATCCTTTTTAAGGTCTTCAACACTAAGTACTGTATGTTCAGAAAAAGGTAATGAAGTGGGAGTGATGTGTGATCCCCTATATGTTTGAGTTACTAAGTTACAACTTAGCTGCTGCAAAAAATTGTTATGATTAGATTGCATCATGGATTTTAAGGAATCTCTTAGTTTTTTGTGTGATTCACTAGTGGGAGGGGACTTGGGAAGCTCACTAAGTAAAGGAGATCCTACTTGTGTCATCATAACCTCAAAAATATTTCCTTTATTTTCATGACTTGTTAGTGAAGGGGATTCTAATGTCACTTTATTATCTTCACCTAAGGAAGGTTTAGTGTTTGAAGGATATGTGTTAATGTTCATATTTTCTTGCACCATGATATTTTCCCTAGGAGAAGAGTTTTTAGGAGAACTAAAAACCAAATGTTCTTAACATTCAAAGGTTGGTTCTTCTAAAATGACTTCATCACAAGTATGGGAATGAACAATGGTTGAATTTGCGTGCTCAAGAAGGGTTTCACTAGGTGAAGGGGGACAACTAAGATCCTCATGATGGTGCAGGAGCACCAATCCTTTTCCAGTGAATTTGTTCTAGTTGTTTCATGAGAGGTTGAGTCTAGGAGTTGTTTGAATTATTTTATGATTAAATAAGGCCATCTTGACCATTTCTTGATGTAATGGGTCTATTAGGTGTCTAGGAGAATCAAATAATGAAATATATGCAAAAAAGTTGTCAACATAAGGTTGCAAAAATGCAAAACATGTAAAGTCTTGGAATGCCAATGGTCATAATTTTCATAAGTAAGTTTTGTACGGTTGTGGAAATTTTTCTTGGAGGGAAAAAAAGTTAAATATGTAAGGAGACTCATTGGAGTATTCTCTTGAAGAACTTGGAAGGAGAAATCAAGCAATTATCCCTATTTTTACTGCATTTTCTGTACATTCTCATTATTTTCTGCATGGGTACCACCCGTACAGTGGAACCTTGACACAAAACTGTTTTGCATTCATTGAAGTAAGGAACTAGCTTTCCTTTGGTTCTAGTATTAGGAAGTTCCATTAAGTCTAAAGAAATTTTTAAGCAAAATTGTGAAGGTGGGTCTGTATACCCTGTTTTAAGGGTTTTAATTGTTCAAAATGACAATTTAAGCCATGCCACCCACTGTCCTTTTTTGTAACTTAGTGGAATGGATTGGTAGGGCATGTTTTAGGTGTGTGCACAGTTTCTTGGTGCAAGGAAGATGATTGAAGGAATTTGAGTTACTGCCCTATCTGTAATTGTGTGTATTTTGCTTGAAAATGGCGATTTTACACAAGGGTTTGATGAAATAATGCTGATAGAGGTTTGGTGAATTAATTTTAAGTATATGCAAGCTTAATGAAGGGTGATTAAAGTGGTGGATAGGAGTGGTAAGGTTTGGAAGGTTTTTTTCAATAAACCCCCATGTAATTGGCTAAAAATGAGGGTTTCTTGGTAGAGTGCTTTGGAGAACGTGTACTTGTAAAAAAATTATGAAATTGGGAGATTTGATGACTGGTGAATGCTACCCCACTGATTTTTTGGGTTGGAAGTAGGTTTAAAGTGGGGACCCTTTGTAAAAGTGGCCTAATTTAAGGGCTAGGTCAGTGTAGAAGGCATGATTTCAAGTTGTTCCAAAAGAGTTGCATTTGATACTAAGGTATGCTATTGTATGATGTAATGGGTGTCTGAGTGTATTGGGAGTTGGTTGTTTGTGAGGGTTTGGTGTGAGTTAGGGTCAAATATTTAGGTCTGCAGACCTACTAGAGAAGAAGTGAGATTGTGTGAAGAATTGCCATAGTTAGGGTTTGGAGTTTCAAAACCTTGTTGAATTTAGTTGGTTTTGTGGTGATTGATTTGGAAACCTCCCTGATTGACATCACATGACCACCATTAATTGTGTTTTCTAACATCAAAGTATCTTCTTCACAACTAGGAGAGATACTAGGAGAAGAACAAATGTTATTGTCATGATTACCTATGGTTGTTTTGTCATGTTCATCAATGTCTTGTCCACTAAGAAAGGTAAGAGGAGAGAAACAACTAGGATTCTCAAAACTCTCATTAATCGATTCCTCTAATAGGTGAGATATGAGGAGAAGAACAAATATGATTGTTAGGAATGTCCAAGGTTCTATTCTCTTTCACTAAAACACTCTCATAGGGAGGGGATAGGAAATATTTATTAACATGTCTAAATATGTAAGACACTAACATTGTTTGAACAAAAAGAAAAAGCACATGTAACCATTTCAATCAATGTTTTAGCAATGTAAACAATGTATATCCAAAGATGCAAAACATTTTTATCCAATGTATGCAAAGCTTTAAGAATGAAAACAATGTATATGCAAGAATGAAAAGCACTTTTATCAAACTTATGTAAATTTTTATGAATAGAAACATTGTGTATGTGAAAGTGAAATGTACGTTTATCCATGTTATGTAAAATTTTAGAAATGTGAGCATTTTCAGATCTAATGATGCTTTAGATTGAAATGATTTGAAAAATGACTATCCTAAATTGATGTTTTTGAGCTAGATGCATAAAAAAAATGCTCTCCAAACTTTCCAGACTTATAGTATATGATACTAGAAGGATTAGGAAGAAAAAAAATGAGGCTTTTGATGTTGTAACAGATAGTGAAAATTTTGGACTGGGACTAAGTCGCCCATAATGGCGAATTAGTCCCAGTTAGGATTTTTTCAAAATTTTCAGAAATTTTCAATTGATTTTGATGATTTTTAGTTTGTATGACCTGAATACTAAATGAAAATGTATTTTTTAGATTTTTTTCAATAATTTAAAATGCAAAAATGCAAACTATATGCACTTTCACTAATTTAAATTTTGAAAACCCTAGAATGCAAATTAACTAATGCAATGCAATGTTAATGTAGGCTAATTCTAGGATGATGATGGACTCCAAAATCAGAAAATAAAGTATTCTAAATGTGGGTTCACTAAAATGTGGACACTGATTTTGGTATCTAAGGTTCTCTTGCACTTCTAGGGTTTTCCACCTAAAAGGAGAGAGATGGACCAAAATGCGTAATGTCACCACTCAAAACTAATGAAAAAATGGATGAAATGTGCCTAAATGCAATAAAGTGGTAAAAGATATTGATTATTAAATGAAAACTAAAGAAATGCGCCTTGTTTGAAAACACAGTGATGTATGCAAAAAGACATAGAAATGTAAAAAACCAATAAAAAAAATGAATGAAACTAAAGAGGTGCACCTGGAAATGTATTGAAGACTAAAAATGTTACTGATCTTGAAACTTTGGCTACTAGGACACTTACGCCATTCTAGGTGACCTAGTCCCAGAGTTGGAAAACTGCACCGAAGTCCATTTTAGCCAAATGGGTATCTAGATTTGCAAAAAAAATTGAAAAATAGGTAAAATGGGACTAAGTCACCCAAGGTGGCAACTTAGTCCACTTTGGATTTTTTGAAAATCTGAAAGTGGAAATGGCAGCCCTCGGTCTACACTTCAGTTCATGATAGGTGTCTGGTTCTAAAACTCTGATTTTCGGCAATGTAAGAGAATTTTTGTGGATATTTTGACTTTGCAAACAAGGAGATGTCTTAAAAAACTTTACATCTTAATCCTTAATGATTTCCAAATCTTCAAGATACCTAAATCTACAAACACACAATGAAAGAGAGAGAAATGTTGGATGTTAGGACATGGGGGTTTGCCTTGGTCAAACCCCTTTTTAGGTAATTAAACCAAAATGAAGAAAAAATGTAATGCAGCATGAAATAATAGAATTAGATACTTACCATGATGATAGATCTTGATTTTTTGTAGCAAAAGATGAAGATTCTACCCTTGAATGTTCTTGAATGCTAAAACCCTAGCTTGCTTGACTTGAGAGAGGTGATGAATGATGAAAGAATAATGAATGAGTTAAGATGATAATGAATTAGGGTTTAGAATCTTGTATTTATAGGAAATTCATCTAATTTTCCCATTAATTTGATCCCCAAGGCTGACATAAAGGAATAATAAACTTCAAATCCATTTTTTCTAACCTGAACCTCGAAAATAGCCCAAATGGGACTAAGTCACCAGGCTGGGTGACTTAGTCCCACTTGGATGGGACTAATTCGCCTAGATGGGTGACTTGGTCCCACAAGGGTTATTTTTCCAGTTGGATTATCGGGGACTGAAGAAAACAAGTTTATATGATGATTTTATTAGGTATTTGATCAAATTAAGCCTTTGGATGCACAATATGGGGCCATAGGGGCCTATTAATGATGATGTAAAGGGAAATTAGTGTTAGGAACATAAAGTTCAATGTGAAAGTGTGATTAAGTACACTTTACAACATCAAAATGATGTCCACATAGCCTAGAAAGGCACAACATCCAATGTGAATGTGTAAGACACATTACAACACTAGATTGGAATTAGGTTTAATTTACAAGCATTCTAGATTAATGTGATAATGCCATTAAATATATTTTTGAACATTGAATTAGGGAAAGATAGGTACATTAAGTCTAGAGAGGCATGAAAGTCTTTTACAACACTTTACAACACCTTTACAAGACATCGTTAGATGCATTTTATTCAGTTTGCAAGGGTCCAATACCTACTGTGGATGTAAAACAACTCACAACACTAAATAAAGGCATTATTAGGTCCAATTTATCATCAATTATTCCCATATCAAGTGTGAAAATGTCAAGGTATACACTTTTTGGCTACACAATACCTGACATACAAAAACCTTATTTGATCATATGAAAGAATAAGCCATCAAAGCAAGGAAAATAACACACAAAAGGTATGAAGAACTTGATATTTCCTGACCATTGTGTTACTTGATACTATCCTAGCACACACAAGATAAGTATTCGCCAAGGTTGTACTACAAAAATATCCAACAAGTGTAGCAAACAAAAGCAATGATCAATGCCCCATTCCCTTTTCTCTAAATCGTTTGATAGACTTCATCGAGAGGTCATTGGAATGGACCAATAAGATAAATGATAAGAAAAGATCAAAATGAACAAATAGTCAATGTTATTCATATCTCTTGCCGAAAGGTGTAATGCTTAGGGGATAAGTATCCAAAATGATTGCCAATGATGATGCCCATTGTAGGAAAGATGTATCCTGGGACATGTTAGTGGATGTTGGCTATTTAATTGATGGTTATTTGAAAGGCCAGTGATAAAGGGTTTGATTGACATGTTTGATAATGATCAAGAGTTTGATTTTTCAAATTTTAGGTTTACTTTCTAGTTATTATTGTAGTTTTTTATGATTGTGTTATCAAAGGGTGAAGATGATTATCAATTTATTATGAATGGAAGTTTATTGCGGGTGAAAGTAAAATAGGACCATGGGTGATTTTTTTTGGATATTTCAATGTTTTTAATGTTTTACAATGTTTTGAGGCTATATTTGATCTTTTGGGTGGATGTGAATGTTTATGATTTCAAGTTATTTGAGGCTATTTAGGGTTTTTCAAACATTTTGAAATGTTTTTGTTTGAATTTTTTCAAATGTTTTTGTGTTTTCTATGATTAGACCAAGAACTAAAAGGAAAAATGACCCAGCACCTCAAGGGCTCATTAGTGATGGACTTTCCTACATTATACACATAGAGACGACGTAGTTTGACTGACTCTAACTAGTAACTATTTATTAATGACATATGAACATTGATGGATTTTTAGTTTATTGTGAAAAACTCTTAAAGATGGACCTAATGCCTCAGGGTCTCATCAATAATGGCCTTGCCTACATTCAAGCTTAGAGACCATGTAGTTCGACAAGCGTCTGACTTTTTAGACTTGTTTAGGGATTTTGATATGATTTGGATGTTTTTGGATTTTTGAGAGATGATGTTGTGACTATTTTTGAATTTTGACTTTACAAGTTTTCAAATTATTTACATCAAATTTATGGATTTGATTGAGTAATTTTTTTTTGCATCAAAATTTTGGATCACACTCTATGATCCATCATCAAGTTTTTGAATGTTTTTGAATTTTTGAGTGTACAAATTTTTGGATGTTTTTGGATTTTACGACTATACAATTTTTTTGGATGTTTTTGGGTTTTGAATTTACAATCTGATTTTTTTTTTTTTTAGATTTTTGTGATTTTACGAGTGTTTTTGGATTTTGAGATTTGTGACTATTTTTTGATTTTTGAGGATAAACGATACCTAGATCATGATGTTGATGTCACACTATGAGCTATAAGACATGGATCAAGAATTATGATGTAGAGAAGGGTGGAGGTTCTCTAACCAATCACAATTCAATTAATATTGAACAATCTTTCAACCTTGAAAACCCTAACTTGGTGTTTTGTTCACAATTCCTTCATATTCCCTTGTAACACATGAAACAGTGAATTTTCTCCATATCTTTCAAAAGAGATTTCAAACCCATAATTGAATTGTCATTACAGATACCCTTTATGCTCTTCCTTGGCATACCTAAATTTGAGATAGGGTTGTTTTGTAACAACACACTCTAAAATAGATTGCTACGCTGCCCTTAAGCCCAATTATGCATGTTTTACAAAGAAACTATGTGATTTTCCTTCCCCAAACCACAAAAATTCACTCCAAGACTGCAAAAAAATCATATGGGGTTTGAATCAATGAATTTTACCAACTAGTAGCACTTCCTAATCTTCTAACAACAAAACCCTACTTCTACCTATCAATGTAAGCCTAATACATTGAGATATTAGGCTAGGGCTTGCACAAACAAGGCCCTAACTCCATCCCCTAAATGTACAACCACTATCAAAATGAAAAACACCCTAACTAATGCCATTCCACTGATTTGCAGAGATTTCCACCAATGGAATGGTTAATATGCCATTTTTTTCACTCAAACCAAACTTAAGGTTTTTTGACCACTTACAAATATTTGACTCAAAATCGCTCAATTATTAATGAAAAAATATCAAACCAAAACCAAAATATGGTTAACTCATCCCTCTATCAGTTCCACTAAAAATTAGTACATTTGCAACCTGTACGGAATCATACAAGAGCTTGTAGTAGTAGAAATACACAAGAAATTGTAGAAAATAGAGAGCTTATTGATTGATCTTCAAAAAAAACTCCAGAAGAATTCCTCAATCCTTTCAAGGAATATTTAAACATATCCAACTCAAAACCAGTGGTTCCAATCACTTTTCAAAAGACTTGATCATTCACCTTCCAAAACAAGCTAAAATTGCAAAGTTGCAATGCGACTTTTACAACAATTACAAAAACTTAACTTGATGTAAAACTGACCCCATATGACTCATTACATTGAAGATGGTATAAATAGACCTTATTACAACCAAAACCATGATTGAAAACACAAAACCGAACATTAGACCCTATTTACATGATGTTGACTAGGTAACCTTGCACCATACACCTGGGGAGAATAGAATCTCAAGTCCCACTTGAGATCAGCTCTTGAACTATTGTGCCATGCCACTTGATGTCTTCCTCTGTCATCCATGTCGTAGGTACTCATTGTACACTGTATTCCTTGTCCTCTTTGCTTCATTTGTGTCCAAAATGCTTTCAAGCTTCAATAGATGACTTGGTGGTAAGTCCTTGACCCAATCTTCATCTTGAACTATTGATGTACCTATATCTTCACCTGCAATCATAGATCATTTGAAAGGATAAAGGTTAGAAACATTAAAAATTGGAGAGATAGCCACTCCAAGAGGGAGTTCTATATCATAAGCATTTGCACCAAATTTTTGGACCACTCTACATAGCCCAATATTCTTCATCTGCAGCTTTGTATATTTCCCCTTTGGTAACCTTTCTTTTCTCAAATGTGCTAGGACCAAGTCTCCTACTTTGAATTGAACATCTCTCTTCTTCAAATCTGCATGTTGTTGGTACTTTTCCACTCTTTTGAATATTTTCTTTCACTTGTTGATGTATGTCCTTCATTGCTACCACAAACTCTTCTCCTTCTACACTCCTCTCCATACCACTCAAATCTTTGAGCTCAAACACTCCCCTTGGCCTCAATCCATAAACAATTTCAAATGGGCCCTTTCCAACACTTCTATTGATAGAGTCATTATATGTAAACTCAACTTGTGGAAGAATTAGATCCCATTGTTGCACTGAATGCTCTTTTGTCAAACATCTAAGAAGATTTCCAAGACTCCTATTGACAACTTCAATCTGCTCATCTATTTGTGGATGATAGGTAGAGCTAAAGGTCAAATTTGTTCCCAACTTCTTCCAAAGAGCCCTCCAAAAGTGACAAACAAACTTGCTATCCCTGTCAGAAACAATTGTCAATGGTAATCTGTGAATTCTAATTACCTCCTTGAAAAATAACCCAGTAATGTATGAGGCATCACTTGTGCTTTTACATGGTATGAAATGAGCCATTTTACTAAACCGGTCAACAACAACAAATACACTACCAAATCCCCTTTGAGTTTTAGGTAAACCCAAGAAAAAATCCATGCTGATGGATTCCCATGGCATATTTGGGATTGACAATGGCCGATAAAGACCTACATTTGTACTAGAACCCTTTTCCTTTTGACAAACTACACAATTTTCAAGAAACTTTCTAATATCACTTTACATCTTTGGCCAATGATAATATCTTCTTACCTGCTCCAAAGTTTTATCCACACCAAAGTGACCTCCTAAGCTTCCACAATGCTTCTCCTTAATTAGATTAGTCCTCATAAAGCATTTAGGAATACATAATTGAACACCCTTACACAATAATCTATCTTGTATCAAGAAATCAGAATATTCGTCATGGAAAGTGCAATCAAACTGATTAAAAATAGCATAAGCATCCTTCAAATTATCATCTCCTTCATGCATACCTTTCAAAGCATCAATACCCACACTTTGGAGTTGAATTTCTTGCACCAACATTTGTCTTCTTCTCAAAGCATCTGCCACCTTGTTTGACTACCCCTTTTTGTGTTTTATGCTTAAAGTGTAGCTTTGTAGGTACTCCACCCACTTCACATGTCCGTGGTTGAGTTTTTCTTGGTTGTTCGAGAAACTCAAAGCATGATTGTCAATAAAAATAATAAACTCTTTAGGAAGGATATAGTGTCTCCACTTTTTCAATGCTTGAACCATGGCATACAATTCCAAGTCATAAGAAAAGCATTTCTTCTTTGCTTCATTAAGCTTATCACTGAAAAAATCTATAGTTCTTCCCTTTTGACTCAAGGCTGCTCCAATTGCATACCCACTTGCATCACATTAAATTGTGAACACCTTATTGAAATCAAGAAATGCTAAGATGGGTTGTAGTGCTATCTTTTGTTTTAGAATTTGGAAGCTTTTTTCTACCTCATCAGACCACATAAACTTTTTCCTTTTATCCCCTTTGATTGTATCAATAATAGGAGAGAAAATATGACTGAAATTCCTTACAATTTTTCTATGGAAACTAGCAAGACCTTGGAAACTTCTTACCTCACTAACTAAATTTGGAGTAGGCCATTTGAGAATTGCTTCTACTTTGTTGGGGTCCATCTTCAATGTACCTTTTGAGATCACAAAACCAAGGTAGACCAACTCCTCCTTCATGAATTCACACTTTTTCAAATTGATCATCAACTTTACTTCATTCAGCCTCTTCAACATCATGTCCAAATGTTGCAAGTGTTCCTCTTTGGTCTTAATGAACACAAGAATATCATCCAAGTATACAACTAGAAACTTACCTATGAAAGGCTTCAAAACTTCATTCATTAATCTCATAAAAGTGCTTGGTGCATTTGAAAGCCCAAATGGCATTACCATCCATTCATACAACCCCTCATTGGTTTTAAAGGTAGTTTTCCACTCATCCCCTTCTCTTATTCTAATCTGGTGGTAGCCACTTTTGAGGTCAATTTTTGAAAAT
The DNA here is from genome assembly GCA_007258455.2 of Sequoia sempervirens. NCBI lineage: Eukaryota > Viridiplantae > Streptophyta > Pinopsida > Cupressales > Cupressaceae > Sequoia > Sequoia sempervirens. The sequence continues at coordinate 45,690,552 of VDFB02026320.1, read as the reverse complement.
TAACAAGCTCCTCCTAAAGAGTCCATCAAATCCTCCATTCTTGGTATGGGAAACCTATACCTGATAGGGATTTTGTTAATTTCCCTTGAATCAATGCACATTCTCCAATCTCCACCTTTTTTAGGTGCCAACATAGTAGGAACAACACATGGACTCAAACTTTCCCTTATGAGACCCTTATCTAGAAATTCTTGTATGCGTTTCCTTATCTCTTCATTTTGTTGAGGATTCATTTTGTATGTAGCCTTATTGGGTAGGTTTGCTCCTGGTATAAAGTCTATATGGTGGCTCACATCCTTTATTGGTGGAAAAGAACTAGGGAGTTCATCTGCAACAATGTCTTGATACTTGTTCAACAAGGTTTGTACTTCTTTAGGAACATCTTCAAGTTTTGTTGTTGTCATAATAGATTTGGTCTGATTATTATTGCATACCCTTGTCCATCTTCTTCCTTCATAGTTTTCCATGATTATGTTTTCCCCAACCAACATAACACTTGACCCAACTTGTGTGTCTACATTTTCATCTTACAAAGGGGTGAGGGTAAATGAAACTCCATCTTTTTCAATCACATATGTATTTTTCTATCCATCATGCTTTTCTTTTCTATCGTACTACCAGGGTCTTCCTAACAACAAATGAAAAACATCCATTTGGATGATGTCACACAAGATCTTGTCTATGTATCCTCCAATGTTAAACTCAACCCATGTTTGTTTATTAACCAAGACTTGTTGGCCCTTATTCAACTAGGAAACCTTGTAAGGAGTGGGGTGAGGAATCCTTTTCATCTTTAACTTTTCAACCATCTCCAAAGAAATCAAATTATTAGCAGAACCGGAATCAACAAAAACCTTACATACCTTACCTTGAGATTTGCAAGTGGTTCTAAACAATTATTTTATTTGTGGAGGCTCCTTCACCACAAGAACCTTGAGTAGTGTCCTCCTCATCATCGGGGATTCTCCAACCTCAGAATTAGCATGCTGAGAAGGAGAGTTAACACTCACAATATTCCTTTTGCACCAACTATGTTCTCCTTTCACCACCATCTGATGTAGAAGGTTGTTTCTTTAGGAATCTCCATGCTTGATGACCAAATTTATTGCATTGGTAGCATCTCCCTGAGAAGGTATTTGAACCTCTACCTTGTCCTCCAATTTTTCCTCTACTATGTGATCTTCTACCCCTAAAATTGCCTCTTGAATCTGAGCTTTGATCTTGATTTCCACTTGTCTCACCTTGTTCTTTTTATGATTATCCTCTTCCTCCAAATGTTCCTCTACCCCTAAAGTTATTTCCTTCTTTTCAACTTCTCTTATGCCCTAATAGCCAATTAAAAGCACTCTTCCACCATTCTAGGGGTGGCAAGACTCAATTCATCTTGGATATTAAACCTTAACCCATTCATATACCTTTATATCTTCTCAAATTCATTCTCAACATGACCTGCTTTAATGCTCAATTTATGAAACTCCTCTATATAGGCCATGACATCTATTTCTTTTTGTTTGAGGTTTTGCAACTTCCTCAATGTTTGAATTGCATGGTCACTGGGCAAGAATTGACTCTTAACTTTAGACACCATCCTATCCCATGAATTTATTTTTTCTTTGCACTTTTTCACTCTCTCTTCCTGCACATAATTCCACCAAGTTAGGGCAGGGCCTTTCAACTCATTTTTTGCAAATTTCACCTTTTGTTTATCTACTACCTCCTTGTATTCAAATAATTGTCTAGTGCATCGACCCAATCCAACACTTCTTCACAATCCATTTTCCCACCATACATGGGAAATTTCATATTCACCTCAGAAGCATCTCCCTTAATATCCTTCACCATCTCAACATCCTCATCTCTTCAAGATCCAACTCTTGCTGATGGGATCCTCTTTGAGGTTTTTAATCCTCACCCTCTTCCTCTTCCACTTTGTCACTCTCATTTGTAGTGGCCTTACCTCTTCTTTGTTTTGTTTCCAATGTTGCAAGTATGGCTAAAAGAGCTTCCTGAGACTCCTTCATCATTCTTATTTCCCTAGAAATGATTGTACTTCTCTTTGGAGGAATCTTGTTCACTTCAAATTGCAATTTTTCCTTCTTCAAACTTCAACCTCTTTCCTTCAAATGATAAAAACCTATGCTTTGATACCAATTTGATGTAGAGTAGGGTGGAGGTTCTCTAACCAATCACAATTCAACCTTGAAAACCCTAACTTGGTGTTTTGTTCACAATTCCTTCATATTCCCTTGTAGCACATCAAACAGTGAATTTTCTCCATGTCTTTCAAAAGATACTTCAAGCCCATAATTGAATTGTCATTATAGATACCCTTTATTCTCTTCTTTTGCATACCTAAATTGGAGATAGGTTTTTTTTGTAACAACGCCCTCTAAAATAGATTGATACGCTGCCCTTAAGCCCAATTAGGCCTGTTTTACAAAGCAACTATGTGATTTTCCTTCCCCAAACCACAAAAATTCACTCCAAGACTTCAAAAAGATGATATGGGGTCTGAATTAATGACTTTTACCAACTAGTAGCACTTCCTAATCATCTAACAGCAAAACCCTACTTCTACCTATCAATTTAAGCCTAACACATTGAGATATTAGGCTAAGGCTTACAAAAACAAGGCCCTAACTCCATCCCATGCATCTAAAACTACTACCAAAATGAAAAACACCCTAACTAATTCCATTCCACTGATTTGTAGAGATTTCCATTGGTGGAATGGTTTAATATGCCATTTTTTTCACTCAAACCCTCTTAGCTTAAGGTTTTATGACCACTTACAGAGATTTGATTCAAACTCACTCAATTCTCAATGAAAAACTATCAAACCAAAACCAAAATATGGTTAACTCATCCCTCTATCAGTTCCAATGAAAATTAGTACATTTACAATTTGTATGGAATCGTGCAAAACCCTGTAGCAATAGAAATACACAAAAAAATTATAGAAAACAAAGAACTTATTGCTTGATCTTCAAAAAAAACTCCAAAAGAATGCATCAAGCCTTTCAAGGAATATTTAAACATATCCAACTCAAAACCAACGGTTCTAACCCCTTTTCAAAATACTTGACCATTCACCTTCCAAAACAAGCCAAAATTGCAAAGTTGCATTGCAAATTTTGCAACAATTACAAAAACTTAACTTCATGTAAAACTGACCCCATATGACTCATTACATTGAAGATGGTCTAAATAGACCTTATTATAACCAAAACCATGACTGAAAACACAAAACCCAACATTAGACCCTATTTACATGATGTTGACTAGGTGCCCTTGCACCAAATTACTTGACAATAAGAGTGCAAAACCTGCCCCCAGTTTCTAGCAATGTTTCATAGTTCAATGAGAAAATCAAGATAGGAAATGTATATACAAAGAGTTCAATAGAGTTTTACTACACAATAGGATCAGTGTTATACATAAGGAATGAGACTTCATGGGATAAAATGGAATTGAAAAATACCATGTCAAGACTTTGCCATGAGTAGAGTTGGAGTATGCACCGAACCTTTGTCAAGATCAAGATATTTTTGGAAGATCTGGATGAAAATGGATAATATGGATGGAGGAAGCATTGGATTTATCATGAAGGGGATGAAATGCTTCCATCTAAAAAGGGCTCATATAGATGCTCAATTCTACTCGACACATGTTTTCCAAGTTTTCATCATATTACTTTGCCAAAGTGCCACCATAGTGGTTTTCACTGGAGGACAATTTTTATCTTTACTATTTTCTTGATTTTTTTATTTTTTTTTATTTTTGGAAGATTTATGCTCATGTTGATCCACCTGGTGGTACTAATGTAGATGCTATTTTTATAATGTGCCATCGATATCCTTCCTATAGAAGTTACTTTGCTAAGATATAGGTGATTGAATGCAACTTTTGAGAATTTTGATCTTCCTTGTTGATACCGGAATTAGCCTCATTTATGTGTGTACATTGTGATAGAGTGCCTTCAAAATCCTTTTGATGAAGAATAGTTGACAACACACAGTCAATGCGAGAATTGCATATCAGGAATGGAGTGGATGGTGGCATGCACGAAGGGGTATGATATGGATCGATCGACAATTTGGAACCTTTGATTCTCCAAACTTGGGTAGATGAGAAATGATGGGTACATAACAAGGTTTGCGTGGAATTAGGACCAACTTCTTGATATACCTTGTACGTCACTTAAGAAGCTTGCTTTTGTATTTTCGGACACCTTTGATGGATACATTTCCCTTTTTTATTTTTCCCCATAGTTTCTTTGATTGATGGAGTATAACTAGGATGATTTTATTTTGTATTCTTCAGTATCCATTGGTATTTGTTTTGTCCCTTTTTATTTACTAGTTTATTTTCTTTGACAATCTTCTCTTTTCTTTGATAGGAATTTTCCTTTTTTCTATTTTGGTCCCAATTTTTGGATAGGATGGTGGGTGGATGATTATTCGTGATACGGCTAGTTACATAGCATTGGCAACATTTTCATTATAAGTATCCTTCATGCCCCTTATGTTTTTGTTTGCATTAGACAAAGTTTCCCCTTGTATTGTGGAGGTATTACTGACATGTGTTGATTCTACTAGCTCCAAGATGTCATGCTTAACAAGACCTAATCCTTTTCTTTGGTAATGTATCCTCTTATCAATGGCTACTAAATATGACTTTCCATGTACACATGATATCGCCATTAGTTCCCGTTGTTTAGGAATGCTAACTATCTACTTTGATTCCAAGATATCTTGTTGATGTGAACACATTCCTTTTCTTGAATAATGCTAGATATCTTCATGCTCAATGTCTTCCATTAGAATTGGGGATGTGTCCTTTGTTGATTTTGATTCAAGAGACGTTGATGACACACAATCACTATAACAGTTATCCAAAACAATGGTAGCATACATATGTTGATATCAATAATATCTACCATTGTTTGCTATATGTTGACATCTATATGCTACTATCAATAATCTCCAAGAGTTATCCAAAACAATGGTAGTATACATATGTTGATGTCTATATGTTGATATCAATAATCTCTACCATTGTTTTCTATTGTGTAGTAATGTCAAGAGTGGAAGACCCTTGTTTTGGATGAAGAACATGTAAATGTCTATTAGAAGGAAACATATCATGGTTGATATTGGGTATATATTTGAAATTTTGAATGGATTGGAAAATGTTCATTAACTCATGATAATACTTTGGGAAAGTGATCTCATTTTTACTTATGGTAGAGAAACTATCACTTACGGATTGGAAGATATTATGCAAATCATGACAATGTTGTGGGGATATGGGCTCTTGATTTTGACTCGATTTGGTTCTACTTTTGTTATACTCAAGAGCCTCTTCTTGATATGATCCTTGGGTAGATGATATAGCATTAGTAAAAGACTCTTTACAACTTTTAATAGGTATAGGTAATAGAAGGGTTGTTTCTTGTTTCTTCACAACTTCTTCAATATGCCCAATCATGAACTCATATGAGGGAGGTAGATTACAATCTAATACATATTTGATGTCATATTGATATGAAACATTGCTAGACATTGTTGATTGATTTGGACTTTGTTTTAAGACAGTGTCTTGATGCATTTTTGATTCCTCATGTTGTGACAAATGAATAACATGAATATGTCCTACCATGTTATCATAGGTATGGTTTGCATTGTTTGAAGTTGATGCCTTTCCAAAATATTTTGCATTTCCATGATCAGGCATAGGAGTTTTATAGATCTCTAAATTTTGGTTCCCTGATTTTTTATCAACGTCAGTTTCTCCCTATTCAATAAGATCTTGAATTAGATGCTTAAGTCTAAAATAATTTTGTGTGTTATGACCTTTGTATCAGTGAAATTCACAATAATGATCCTCTCTATACCCAAGGGGTTTGAATTGTGGCTCTTGGTAGTTTTTAAACTCTAGGAGTGTGATTAGGTTCAATTGTATCAACTTCTTCAATATGTTTTCCATAGGTTCCCCTAAGGGAGTGAATTTACATTTAGGATCATTGTTTCAAGAGGGTGATCCTCTTTGAATGTTCATAGTGTTGATTGTTTATTGATATTTTGCAATTGTGTGTTTGGTTGTTGCATGTTTTGTTACATATTTTGTTGTGTGTTGGTTTGTTTTGGAGCACTTAAAACCACTTTTGCATCAACTACGCCATCATTAGTAACATTATTGTTTTGTGTTGCTCCTTGTGTGATGAGGGCTCTTTAAATGTTAATTATATCCCTAGGGATGAGTTTTTTGTATGCATTGGAACCAGAATTTTCATAATTTTTTTTAAGGATTTTATTAGTGAAAATCCAAAATCCATACTATTATTTTCATAAAAAACCTCATTATTGCCATCCATAAGGTCAAAATTTCCTTTTACCACTATACCGCTATGGCATTAGTCACTTCATATAGCCCTCACTTCATACCTCTCTACCGAAGCTCATTACAAAGTAGCTCACAGTATGACAGTAAAAGGTGCCACTATTATACATTGTCATCTATACCCCTTTACTGTTGTACCTCAGGAAGTCAAGACACAGCCCGCGGTAGAGCGGTATACTGAAGAGTAATGATAGAAGGAGACACCGCTATACCACAAAGGGTTAGAACATAGCCCATGGTAAAGTGGTATATTAAGGAGGAGTAATGAGATGATACCATGGTACAGTAGGAAGATAAAGGGTAGCCCGCGGTAGAGTGGTACGTTGATATATGTATTAAGGATACACTACAGTATCGCAAGAGAGCCAAAGGTGATGTGCGGTAGAGTGGTACACTAAAGAAGGATAAAAAAATACCACAGTACCACAGAGGAGTGAAAAGTGACATGAGCTATCATGGTAAAGTAGTTGTTGGGTCATTTAAAGCATGCCAATCACATCAGTCAACATCAAAATATGAAATTGAGCTCGATACAAAGATTTGAATGATGTGAATTTATGAGTCAAGAGTTAATGCATCTGGTGTGAAGATACACAAAGTAGATTAAAATTTCTCATTCATAACAGCAGAGACCAAGTGCAGATGAGCTCAAGGTGCGGGAGTAAAGGGAATTCTCTAAGACAAAGTATCTCACCAGGTAAGCTCTTCTCATCACTCTTTCAATTTTATAACAATGGCACCAAAGAAAGCAAAAGTAGGAGCTGAAAAAGATGAAGTCAAAGCTAGTAAACCCTCTTTACAGTCCCCATTACTTTCTTTATTACCTGGTTCAATAGATAAAGGGCCCAAAAAGGTTTTTAGAGATTTAGATCAGGGATGTAGAGACCCTATTGTGCCTCAGTTGAGTTGGAACTTGTATTGGTATTTCTATCAAAACAAAAATGATAAGGTATTGGAATCAAACCCGTGGAACCTTGATTTAGCCAAACTGATTGTCCCAAATATTTTCATTGATATTGAGCTGATTAAAATTCAGGCCCATAGCTACCATGCCCCAAAAAAAAATTCTGGCTTCCAGATGGTGGGTGCTTGTTTGATGTCTCAAGAGAGGCCATTATCAAGTGTTTTAACCTAAATAAGAAAGTTGTAGTAGAGGTAAATTTGGGGAAACTGGAACAAGAGTACAAGAGCTTGAGAATAACTTATATAAGTGATGAGCTCCCCCTACATATGAAGAGGGTGATAATAATAGAATACTCCCCATCCCTTCCTCAAAAATAGAGCCTTTCCCAGTTTCGGATTTTTAGGTTTACTTCAAAAACACCTATCATGCATTGTGTCAAGTATTAGGGATAGATGCAAAAGAAAATATTTTAGGGGGATTGATGAGGATGGCTATGATTATTCAACACCCTGAGTCAAATGTAGAATTTGATTTTGCATCTCTAATTGAAGAACAAATACACGAGGGTTTACTGCAGGTTAGAGAGGCTAAGGCTCCCATTGCCTTCAGAAAATATTCTTTGTTGTGTCATTTAATATTGTACCAAAAGGAAATGAAATGGACTAGGAGAATGAAGCTATGCACACAAGAGAATGGAGTAAGACTCCCAGTATAGAATTGGTGTTACATCTAGGACAATAGGTGTATAGAATGTGATTTTGTTCTATTTAGAGATGACTTTGTTGTTAGATTGACAGCCACAACACACCATTATTAGAGTGTATGGGTGTGACCAAGGACCACACATCTTGCCCAAATTTGTACTTGCAAGGGTATGTTTTCTAAAATTCATGTGGTAGATGCTTTGGATGGAACATGACTTAATGAGGAATCAAAGGAAAGGAAATTTTTTGGCTGATTTAACAGTATTTGCAGAATTTTCTATTGGATCTGATATGTTGGAGGAATTGCAGAGATTCATGAGGGTTAATTATCCCCTCAAGTCTAGAAAGGAAAGATTATGTGACTCAGAGGGTCATATTAATATGATCAGAAGGACCTTGCTAACAAAGAGGGCCATATCTCATATATTTGACCCTGAAGAGGATATAATAAGGAATTTGGTATATTTTGCTGACATATTTTAGACTAGAAGGAGATGTGTTAGAAGATTAATATTTACTTGGTAAAGGTTATTCTTTAATTTTAATCATTTATTAACTTGTAGGAATATTCCAAAGGAATCCCTACAAGTCTTTTGTCTTTTTTGTCATCTCACACATGTGTGAGGATGGCTTATTTTTAATTCCTTTATTAAGGAATATTTGTAGCCACCTCCTTAAGAGGTGACACTTTGCACACACATAGATGAATGGTGGCATTCATTGAGTTGGGAGTTACATTCTAACTCCTTCTTCTCACCTCTACTTATTGAGGTGCCTCTCCTCTCATTCTTCAAGACTCATGCAAGCAAGCTAAGACTCTCTCTCTCTCTCTCTTTATTATTCTTTAGGCATTTTTCCTCCATTCATAATATTGGGGTTTTTTCTTGTTTTTTCCCCTTAACAAATTCTTGTGTCTCTCTTGCTTTGGTGGTGCTTGGTTTGGCTACTTCAATTTATTTGGTAATCTCTTTCCTTCAGACAATTACTCTTTATTAGTACTTTCCATTGCTCTTTTCTATTTCCTTTCAAGATGGATAACAGTGATGAGGTGGGAAAATTAGAAGAAGGAGAAGAATAAAAGTTTCAAATGGTTTTTTATTGATGAACCTAACCCCCTCAAGAGAATGCAAATGATTCTTGATAAGTTTGATGAATTATACAAAATGGCCCAAGATGAAGGGTTGATTCCACTTCCCACACCTCACCAACCATATCATGAAGCATTTGCATCATGAACACCACCTTCATCACCTACACATCCATCCCCTCCATCTCCTACACATGAACCCCAGGCCAAGAAGCAAAAGACTAAGTCATTAGTTGATTATGGCTCAAGTGATGATGAAGAAGAGGTAGTTTTAGCTCTGAATTCAATGATGGAAGTAGTAGAGCAGAAAAAAATTCAAGAGCCTCAATATCCTAAGATCAGGCTATCAGAAGAAGGATCTGATGAGATTTAGGATGATGAGAGGGTAGTTGCTTCTTTGAGGTTTATAGAAGATGATAACTTCATCCATACAAGTGAATTTAAGGACTTTTGGATTAAGATGAAGATGAAACAATTTTATGAGAGATTGAAGATCAATCTTATAGGAGTTGATGAATCAAAGCAGGCTGAAATCCAGGCTCAAACAATTGCAAAATTAAATGTTGATAATATCAGTGTCACCCCCAGGAGGCAAGAGAGCTAGTATTGAAAAGCAATATGCTAATTATACCTGGGATGGAGCTATCCAAAGTTTTTCTTTTAGATCATATTAGAGCACAAGATGATTCAATGTTAGTAGTTGAGTTTGATTCAGAGGAAGGTGTTTCAGGAACAGGGTACAACCCTACTACCCAAACTCTTTCTTTGTGGAAAAAACAACAGAACACAAGGAATCCTAGGCTCTTGGATGTGGTGCAAGAAATGAGGGGGTCAGTTATGGTGAGAAAAATGAAGGACAAAACACCCATAGAAGTTGCAACTATAACCATGCATTTTGCAATGTTTACTAAAGATGTGTTAGAAAATATGGAAAAAAAGATCATTGAGTATGAGGAGATTAAAATTTTCAAATGATGAAGTAAAAAAATTATTTATTGAGAATGTAAAGTTGAAGTAGCAGTTGCAGCAGGCTACCACAATAAGAGGGGATGAAAGAGTTGTTTATCACCCACCTATCCAAGCTGAAGATCCACAAATACAATAGATGAAAGTTGAAATTGATAAGTTAAAGAAACATAATATGGAATATGTCAAGCATCACATCCTGGATATGTTGAGAAAGATATTGGAGCATAGAATTGGGATATTGAAGGAGAAAATAGGTGGATTACACGAAAGCTTTAGCAATTTGATTAAATCCTTGGAACAAATAGATGCTAATTACCCTATCCTTGAAGAGCTCTAGAAGATATGGCAACCTACCTATCACATATTGACTACTCTATGCAAAGCCACACAAAGGGATCCAAATGCCCCTCCAAAACCCAAACCTAACTAGGAAATGGTAAAGGGTGTAATTGAGGAGTATAAGTATTTGGTAGATATGAAGAAAAGAGTGGAGAATAGGAGGATTTCTTTTGACTCAATTAAATAAATATTCATCCCTTCAATATTTAAAGATGATAATCAATTAAAAGGTATGGATGAATGGAAAAATGAATTTGATCAGATGATTCCTCAATACTTGACACATATACAGGATGCTGGGGAGATCAAACTTGAAAAATTCCATACTTTACATGATGGGATTGTCATACTAGATAGTGGATACAAAAAATTCATGGTGTATGTTAGGAACCTCCTTGATAATAGATGGAAAAGGCACCGTACAAATCTCACAGCTACACGAGAATTCAAATGGCCGAGTGATCTGACAATCAGTAAGTGGCAGGAGAAGTATTTGGGGTCCAATGAAGATTTATCATTTACATCACAGAGAAATTATCATACAATAAAATCTTTGCATAGGTCTTAGATGACCATGGGATTTTACTCAAAGATTAATGGATTAACACACATGTTTGTTTCTTTCATTTTATGCTTAATTTCATAATTATGTTTTATTATCAAAAGACATGTCCTTTGGTCTGAAGCTTGTTTCCTTTCGTATAAATAAGAGACCAAGACCAAAAGGAATTATTAGAATATATAGGAGAAATTAATAGGTGAATAGGGATAGATACAATGCTTACATTTCAAAGGACCATATGTATGTATAAATTTTGAAGAATTCGATGGAAGATATCTAATTTTGTAGCCTAATCTTGGTATCAACTATTTTTTGGAATTATTCAATTATTTGGTTTTTTCCACTTTAATGCTTCTTTGTTATTTAAATTGATAGATCATGTATATATTCAATTTATCAGTGCACATTTGTTGTATCTATGTGATATGATTAATTGTTTTCCCCAGAGGAATTAAACATCCTTCTAATAAATCATAGTAATTTGGAAGTGTTAATTGGATCAATAAGAAGAACCACATAATTAGGATTGTCAATCTGTCTCCAATTTGGCGTTATTTGTGTCCTTGCATAATTTACTCAATTAGTTATTTCAAGTAAATAGTAAATCCTTTTGATAAATTATAAGTACCTAGTTGTGTCAGTTTGATTTATAAGTAGAGTTTTTCAATCATATACCTGCACATTTATACAAGTTAAAAACCAATATTAGTGTGCCAAGTAGTTTGAATTATTGTCGTTGTAGGTCACATATCCTAGATCTTCATTGGACTCTATCCTATTTTCATATGGCTTCTAGTGTTGTCATTGATGGCAACTAAAGCGATTATTCCAGTTCACAGATCAAAATTTGCTCATACCAGAAGGCAAAGTAGAGAACAAAGTATTACTGACAGAAAGCATGAAGAATAGGGTATCCGAGTAGTTTGTCAATCTGTATGCTTCACCGAATCATCATTTTGTGTTGTGGATCCCCAGGATATATTTTTGAGCGTATATTTTATCCTATTGATAAGTTTTTTGTTGTTGCATTAATCTGTGTATGAGTTAGGAGATCCGACAAGATGATTTTCTATTTATTTGTTCTTGATAGCCAACTTGGTGAATGTAGCATGTCGCAGATGTATAAGGAGTAATTTTTTAAATGTTTCTATGTTAGAGCATTTTTTTTGGGTCATTGCTATAGTCTATCCAACTTGTGTGGATGTGCATCAAAGATTGCTCATGATTCGAGCCAACATGTGAAGAATATTTTGTATTTTATTTGAATTTGACATATAGCGATTGAATTCTTGCTAGCGGATATATATGTGAGTTTGAGTAATTCATTTTGGTGTGTGTGTTTGTGTGCGAGTGTTTGTATAGAGAAGAGAAAATGTGTGTTTGAATATTAGAAGATCAGTTGAGTGAATTTTGATTGAGCAGAAGAGGATTGTTGTGAATTAAGGCAGAGCAAAGTAGAGCCTAGTGCAGGGTCAGACAAGAGGTCCAAAATTTGGTACATGAGCTTCATTGGAATTGAAACCAGGCATTTGTAGATGCTATCTTCTCAGTTCAATTTTTTTTTGTAATCCAAACATTTTGTACGGTAGTGAGCCTTCCCTATTTTGAGCAGTGAACTCTAGGTAGTGTGCCTGAATGCATGTTCATTCCCTTTTCTTCATACTTTCAACAGAGTATATAAATTTTGGATTAATCTCCACCGTGGCTTTTTCCCTAATAGGGTTTCTATGTAAAAATCTTGGTGTTATGGTGTTTTGATTGCTTCTTTAATGTGCTTGCATGTCTACTTCAATTTAAATGTTGTGAATGGTTTATGATCAGAATTGAAATTTAAATCTTGTTGAACATTGATTCACCCCCCCTCTCAGTGTTCCTTGAGTCCAACAATTGGTATTAGAGCAAGGTTCCTCTGCAAAAGTCTAACAGCTTTAGGTGGATCTTGGATTATAATGGACTTTGGTGGTATTCAACAACAGCTTATGGTGGCACTTGATGATCTTGATTAGTCTAAAGCAGAAGTCATGGAATTAAAAGCAAATCTTCAGGATGCTAAAAAGTTCATTCAATCATTGAAGGAAAAAATCAACAAGTCAAGAGAAAAGAGGAAGGAACTATGTGATCAGCTGAAGTGGAAAGGAAATAAAATCCTAGAAGATGTTCATCTGAATCAGACCCTAAAAGAAATAACTGAAGTATGTGAAAAAATTTCTAGGAACAATGCTACTCTAAAGCTTGAGATGGAATCTATGGCGATGAAGCTAACTAAGGAGATTGAAGAAAGAAAGAAGAATGAGGAAAATATGACCTAGTATTTAAAAGAAAATTTTGAAGAATGCAATAGAGTTAATGGTGGATTCATTTAGCTAGAGATTGAACTGCAACAATCCAGAAATAATGAAGAGCTTGAAAAATAGATAGTTATTCTCAAAGATGAACTCACTACTGCAAATGAGTGCAAGAAAAAGTTCAAGATCAGTTTTGCTAAGCTTGATGAGCTGACTAAAGGACAGAAGGATGCAAATGATAAGCGAGGTCTTGGCTATGGGAAAGGTGAAAGATCTGGATTTGAACATAAGGATTCAAGACAGAAAATTAAGATGAACAAAGGCAGAAGATATCCGGTAAGACAACCCAATTCTCAAAATTTTAATGGTTATTGCTTTGCTTGTAATAAATTTGGTCATACGACTTCTCAGTGTAGGAGTAAAATAAATTCAAGTAGTCCATCATTTCCTGGTCAGTGTTTTAGTTGTAATAAGTTTGGTCATAAGTCAATTGAATGCATAAGTATGTTTGTCAGTGTAAGGAATGTTAAATGCTATACCTGTGGAAGATTTGGGCATGTTACTAATCAATGCAGATCAAGAGGAAATCAATGGAATGAATGGTCTAGAAAAAGAAATCCGATGTGCTACATTTGCAATAGATTTGGTCACATTGCAAGATTTTGCAGGAACAAAAACATGGATAGAAGAGGTTCAGTATACGGAGCAAGAATTTCATAGAAAGATGATAAAGGAAAAGGGAAAGTGACTGTGGAAGAAGTAAGAGATCATATGAATAAAACATGTGTGAAGAAGAGTGAATCTGATGAAGGAAATAATCCCACACCGAAAGTAGCCTCTGGTAATTCCTTTAGAAATTGATCTCAGGCCATTGGCCTAGGAAATCCTTTGTCCCCCTATCCATAGTTGGCACCAAAATGCAGATAATGTTTAGTAGCTGTGCTATTAGTCTACAAATGTATCTGTGATCACTTGTTTAGAAATTTGATATCTAGAAGGTTCACAGATAGATTCTTCTCTTGCTGTCTAAGAAAATAGAGTTACCGGAACTCCTAGGGAAAAATTAATGTGGTAAAAAGGTTATGTGCGCAAAGTTATAAAAGGTATTTGGAACCCTCATTTGTCACCCTGCATTGAAGAAGAATAGAAGGAGAGCCTTTGCAACAAAATTTTGAAGGAGTTAAGTAAATTTGGTGGCAAATTCATCAGGTATTTCAGTTTCTTGTAGAATTTTAAATTTTGTGCTCGGTAGAAAAACTTGTTTGGTATGGAAAGAAAAATGAAGCAAATCAAAGGAATTGTGAATCTAGATGAATATAATAGTAGAAAGATTATGGATGTGAGAAATATGTTGTCATCCAATGAATTGAAGTGGCTTAAAGGTGCGAAACATAAAATTTTGGACATTTGGAATGAGTTTCTTTATTTTGTCAATGCAAAAGTTGTTAGGTTTACCCTAAATAGATTGAATGAGGATGCTCTTATTTTGGATAAACCCTATCTCATTTCTAAAGAAGTGATTAGGAATTTAACTGGATTATGCAATGTTGGGGATATTTTGAAAAAGAAGTCGATTTAGAACAAGGAAGTTGAAACCTTAACCAGAGTAATAGGAGGTCAAAGGGCATTGGTAATTTCAACAATCAAAGATTTGATAACAAGATACATTGCACATGGAATTTCATACAAAAATTTCTTTAGAAACAGGGAAGGTGCAACCTTAGTAGGCGTGATTTACATATCTCATAAAATGATAATGGAGGATCAAGACTTTGGCCTGTGCAGTTTGCTAAAAGATCAATTGATGGAAAATGTGTAGCTAACAAAGGATGTAGATTACCCCTTCAGGTTTGGTACTTTGATCATATGTATCATGATGTATTTCTTGAATTGTCTACCTCAGATCGATAATGTGGTATCGAAGGAAATGAACCGGTTTGTAAGAAATTTTTTTAACATTCTAATACTTTAGAAAATTGTGAGCAAGTTTATGCAAATTTCCTTAGAGAATTGTTGGGAAAGTTTGGAGTAGTTAGCATTTCCATTCTGGTAAAAGCACTTGAAGTTGGATAATCTTCTAATAAAATATAAAGGAAGCAAAAAATGGCACTAGAATTTGCTGATGACACTCCTCCGACACACAAGTCTCTAAAATCTGAAGGAAAAGGTAAAGAATAGATAATTGTGGATATACTAGATGAAGATTCTGATGAGTACACTCCAAGGGATGACCCAGAATCAGTTGAACCAAATGCAGAAATGGCAGAAAGAAGTGAAGAAGAAAGTGCTTTATTCAAAACAAAGATACTACAGATTGTTCAATAAAAAGATGGGATGCAGAAGTGTAGACACCTAAAAATGACCTAGGCCTGCAAGCTTCATTTTTACCACTTTCGTCCTAGCATAATTATGACATTTAATTATGTCATTGGTCCACATTCAACTATTGATTAAATAATTCATAATTATTTAATCAATTCATGTCCTTTGATTCTTCATGATTATTAAATAAATAAATTTTAATTTATTTATTAAATACGTCACTAATTGTCTAAATCTTTCTTTAATTAAATAAATTTCTTAATTTATTTAATTTCCCTTTCTGCGTTTAATTATCCTTGACTATTAAATAAATAAATTTTATTTATTTATTTAATACGTCACTAACTGTATTAATTAAATAAATTGATTAATTTATTTAATTAATTAATCTCATCTCCTAAATTAAATAATTAAATTTAATTATTTAATTGCTAATTTTATATTCTTTTCATTTTAAATAAATTAAATTATTTAAAATGTCATGTCGATCCTAACTGTCAGTCATTTTTGATAAATAATCTGAAAAAGATTATTTATTATCTCTCAAAATCCATAATTTGAATTATTTTAATTCAAATTAGTAATTAATCTTCCAAAAATCAAGCAATCGGGCAGATTCTTGATTTTCCAAATCTTATCTTCAGTCCACATCTTATCTCTTTGATTTTTTGAATCTTGCAAATCAAGCAATCGGGCAGATTCTTGATTTTTCAAATCTTATCTTTAGTCTGAATCTTATCTCTTTGATTTTTTGAATCTTGCAAATCAAGCAATCTTACCTTCTTGATTTTTCGAAAATCTTTATTTTCTAATTAATTTGTCTCATTTATTCTCCACCATCGATCCGATTTTATTTTGACCGTTCGATTAAAAATTTTGCCCTAACCCTAATTAGGGATTCTCAAGTGTAATTTGGATCGTTCATTTCATTGATTTATCTCGTCCGTCCGTTCGAAATGACATTTTCTATAAAATTCCATTTCCTTCTCATTTTTGGGAGAGGTTGACATTTTACGTAATTACTATAGGCATTCGTTTACTTAGTTTCACATATTTCATCATAGGCATTTGATTAATATTGGCACTTGTTTTAAGAAATAGACATAGGCATATCAAATCCTTCGAATCTTGTTGTAGGGCTTAGACATTTTAGATTGCTTAAGAAGACGAATCTGAGGGCAACACATTTCCAGCAAGCAAGAAGGTGTAACGAAGGTGAAGCATGGAAGATGGAGACTCTTGGTGATATATTTCCCTTTCGTTTTCATTTGATTTCCATTGTACTTCGTTATATCATTGGATTTTAATGTTGTTTGATCATAACCATTTAACAAGCTGATTTTCCTTTGATTACATTGGTGAACCCGACATTTTGTAGAAAAATTTGTGTGTTCTTGTTTGTTTTCACTGTTTTGCAGGTTACAGCCAAGACGTCATACGAAATCCCGTCACCTTCATTCGAGCACAGAAAAATAGGCGAATAAAATATTTTTAAACGTTTTCTGGGTTTTGTAGATCTCAGTCTCAGATTTCCAGAACATCAAATGGTTTTAAATTTCGTTAATATTTGACAAAGTTATGGCTATTTTAGTGATCGCTATTTTTTTTTAATTTCATTTTTAAACCCGCGTTTTTCTTTTGTTTATAACTTTCCTTTTGTGAAGAATCGTGGAAAATATTTTTTGGGTTTTGAAGGTTAGATTTTTCAGCTTTCCATGGATATCTACCACTTGAAATTTTGTTAAGTTTGGAGGAAGTTATCACTATTTCAAGTCTGCTGTTTTCATTTAAGTTTTTATTTTTTTTATTTTTGTTACTAATCTTTTCTGGTAGCGTGTGGCGATCCCTATTCGTGTGTCGAAGACCATTGCATAAGAGACTACTAATATTCATTGTTTGCAGATTCGCATGTCAAAGAAGGAATAAACAAACTTTGTGCTTATTTTTCTTAGATTAGCAAACATTTGATTTTGGTGCTTATAAAACGAACTCATGTCTTCTATGCTTGATTGTGGTTGCGGGATGGTAGGTGAGTATGCTCTCACTTGGTGAAAACCTTGTGATCAGAAAATTAGACCCATCTTTATTTGTTAATTACCCTTCACGATTCGGTATATCGGAGTATCCTCTCCCCTTGCGCATTCGTACGATCCTGGGTGTAAGAGAAATGGTTACTGACTCTAGAACTTGAGCCTGTTCTGGTGGGAAAAAGTACTCACCCTAGGATGACTCAGACCGGTAGCACCCTGACACCGAGGAACTTCCAGCTGGTATATAAAAGTGGGTTCTTGGGGAAAGCCCAAGAATCACGAGTGTGGTTCTGACGAGATGGATCCGAAAGGGGACTCTCGCCGCATGGATCTCACCCCATGAACGGAATGCCTGAATTAAAAACCTCTTGTCTTAGTGTCCAACCGTTCTATTGGCCATTGCTTGGTATAGTGCAGGGTACAGTATCATGCCCGAAGACACTCACTACTGATCCCCTTGAGTAGAGATAGCAATTCTTGGGATGTCACTACCCAAAGAATCTGAATTTGGTGTGCTCGAATGACGTTAATGAGCCGTGGAGGGGAGCCAATGCCACCAAAATTCTAAGCTATCCGCTCTCGAGAAGGAAAGGTGTTTATCACCAATCCGGGGTATATCGGTGGGCTATACCAAGTATACAAACCCTTGGCCTATTGGCCTTTTTAGGATTGTGCTTATTTCATGTGTGATTGGTTACATTCAAAACGCTGTGTTTGTCAAGTGTTTTCTAGTCTTATCATAGTTCGAAACAAAACTTTCATCAAACAGACCAAATTTTCCATCAAAAACAACAAGACAAACTTTTCGCATCTATCAAACTGCATTTAAATGTCTGAAGCGCAATCGCTCTGATCAATCACATTCGAGTTTACTGAAATGCATTTGCATATCCAAGATGCAACTAAAAAGTTAAAACTTCACATTCGAGACTTGAGGTCCTCAACTTGTCCACTATTTGTCAAAAACTGTCACCAAGAAGACTCTGTCAGAAACCAAACTTGAAATTGCTCAAAGTCTTGACCATTAGTTTGCATTAATCACCATAGGTTTCATACCTCATTCATTTTCGTTGCATACATTCAGCATTACGTTGTCCCTAGGTCCATACTTGCATACTTAGGATTAGGCAAATCTTAAGCACACCTTTGCAAAAACATTGTTTTCGACATTAGACCCTCTTGGACTAAGTTATCAAAAACCTTTTTTAGTCATTGTGTCCTCTTTTGTGAGATCTCTTCCAACTCAAAAGTCTAGTTTGGAAGACTCACTAGTCATTTAGACCTAGTCAACTTGTCATTTCCAACAAAGTCCTTTAGCAGTCGAAATTGAAAACAAAGTTCTAGCTTAGAAGAGCTTAGATAACCTTGTCTTACTTTGCATGCACATCGCATACCTTATTCACAAAAATCCAAAAACAGTCATCATTTTAAGTCGTCATTTTGAACCTTCGACTTCACATAGTGTCATACTTGCATTTAGTTGTCACTCCAATTTGAGCAAAATCAGTTCATGGTTGAAACCAGACTTCAAAAACAAAAGAGACAAATGGAAAACTTTAGGCAAGACCCCCCATTTAGTGTCAACAGTCCTCCGCATGACCCAAATTGGACCTTTTATGATCCATTTACCAATCAAGACAATCAACCTCCAGTAAACAATACATTCGAACTCTACTTGCAAAGAGATGAAAATGGTCAATTACTTCAGGAAAACATAGAGGCATTGACACAAGACCCAGAGGTATATCAGCTTGCTGAAACAATAGCTCGTCAAGACAAAGACATATTCGTAGCTATGCTCTTGAGCGAGGGAGCTAAGTTACCACAAGGATTTGACATCAACACACTAAATTTGACACTTCATGACCCCAATGCCAACAACACAAACAACATGTCTCAGAGTGGTCAACCTCTAAATACTACAAGCAATACTTCTTTTGGGACCACAAAAAATACCACGACAGTCAATGCCACGACAATAAATGCCATGGGGGCATCATCAAGTCACAACAATCCCCCCTTGACAACTTCATTTACTTCCACGAACACAACTTCAACACATCCATCCAGTGGTATTTCACAAAATCCTTTGGGAGGAGCCATAGGACGTATCTTTATTCAAGGACAACAACAAAATGTCAACACGACAACACAGTCAAATGTCATTGCTTCCCAAGGTACAAACACAAACGTTCCCCTTGTGCAAAATTAGCAATTTACACAAGGTGGTCAAATAACACAACCCATGACATCATTGATACACCATAACACACATGGTCACAACATCCCCCAAATAACGACACACATGGCTGGGGGACACATCCCAACATACTCATCCAACATTCACACTCATCAACATGCACCAAATCACAACTTCCAATACCAATAGCACACGTCATACGTACCACAACAATCTATACCACCATAGTACACCAACATTCACACACACCAGACAGGAACACATGGTGTATCGGGCAACCCAACATATGGAAACGTAAACGCCCCTGCCATAGATGAACTCAAAGCAAGAATGAGAGATATGGAGAAAAATATGCAAAACATGTACATTTTAGGCAGGAAATCAGAAATATCATATGACCTGGATGTATACCCTTTTGACACAAACTTACGTATGCCCGCATTTCCACTAGGATACGTGTCACCCAACTTCACGAAATATAGAGGCAAGACAAATCCAATCGAACATGTTCGCGAATTCGCAACCAACTGTATGGATATCGCTTACGAACCAACATACTTGATGAGACTTTTTTCCAAAATTTTGGCAGGTCAAGCGCTTGAATGGTTCTCAACTCAAAAAGATATCCAGACATGGGATGAGCTCAAACGAAAATTCATACACAATTACGCGTACAACATTGACATGGATACCTCTATTACTAGCTTGTGTAATCTCACGCAAGAAGACTCGGGTGAGACATTTATTCCATTCTTTCAAAAATGGAGAAGCCTCGCTAGTCGATGCCACATTGACATTCCTAAAAGGGAAAAAGTTGACATGTTCGTCCAAACGCTTCTAGGACCCCTAAAATTTGCATTGCAAATACACTGTTGCACAAACTTCACAGAATTAGTGGAAAAGGGGGTCCAAATTGAGAAAGCCCTTATCGCAAAGGGAAAACTGAGATATGGTCCCAAAAACACGAACACCAACCCACCCGCTGACAAAAACAAATATTGGGTCAAGAATAAGCATGCTACAAATGACGGTGTTGTGGACGCCAAGACTGCAAGTCTTGTATTGGCCCTGAAAGGGGTCCAACAACAAAACAGACCAACAATGGCATTGACACCTCTTCCCAATACTTCTTCAAACAATCAAAGTGGTCAAAACAGTCAAGGACAATATCGTCAAATGAGACAATTTCCTAGGGGTCGCACCTACACCAATTTAGGTGAACCCATTGAAGAAGTCCTTAAGAAATGCATCCAGCATGGGGTCATCAAACTTCCAGAAATCAAACCTTATGACCCCAGACAATTCAAACCAGCATGGTGGAATGACAATACAGTTTGCGAATATCATCGAGCCAAGGGGCATACAACCTCTAACTGCCGACAACTAAAAAACATTATACAAGACCTTATCAAAAATCGCACCATCGAAGTGGGTGGATCACAATTCAACTCCAACTCAGATCACACTATCCATAAAAATCCACTGCAGGATCATGGTTCCCATAATGCTTCCACTTCAGGTTCACAGAACCAAGCTAACTTCGCCCGAGCCAAGTACGATTATTCTAGTGGACCAATAATAAATAATGTCAGAACTGACAATGACTACATCAATACTATTACGGTCAAGAGAGCACCACAGTGTAATGCCACTACGCGAAGTGGCAAGCTCACTATAGCTGGTCCACTGCCCCCTAGACAAGCCAAGATCACTATACCGGGCTCGTCAGTTAAACAGCCACAACCTGCTAAACAACCAAAACCTGTCTCAACCCCACAATAGTGGAAACCCAAGAGTTAGTTCAATCTCATTGACCAACTAGGAAAGACTCCCGCGCAAATATCTATCCTTGAGCTACTTCATATCTCTCCTGCGCACAAAGAAATCCTGGATAAAACTCTCCTAGAGTCGTTTGTCCCTAAGGACATCGATGTCAATCAATTTGAAACTATGGTGGGATATCTCACCACACCGCACCATGTCACCTTCTCGGATCAAGACTACTCATCACATAAAACCAACCACAATGACGCATTACACATAGAAACTTTTGTCCACAAGCACAAAGTTAGACGGGTTTTAGTAGATGGTAGAGCAGGGTTGAATATATGCTCCCTCAAATTGGTTAAGGCTCTTGGGTTCTCTGATGCGTGCGTAGAACCAATGAAAAGCATAGTGATCAAAGCATATGATGATGAGGAACGCTCTTCAAGGGGTGTTATCTCTCTCCCTATCAGAGTGGGACCAGTCATTGTAGACACAACTTGCCAGGTCCTGGATTTGGAACTACCATATAACATTTTACTTGGTCGTCCATGGATCCACGCTTTAAAAGCCATTCCGTCAACATACCACCAATGCCTCAAGTTTCCTTTTGACGGTACAGAAGTCACCATATACGGAGACCCCAACCCTTTTCAATATTGTACCAATTTAAGGGGTATCTTTGAAAATTGAGTACCTATTAATCGAGAAGCACCTGGCTCCTCGTCATCCAAGTACATCGACCGCTCCACACTCATGTCATCTTCCACATCCGCTCCATCCACATCTTCCGCCATACAACCACCTTCCACCAACCCTAAGACTGAATCAACTGTCAAAATCTAGGACCTTGGCTGCGGAGAATTCAAACTGCACACAGCATACAGCATCACAACAATGCCTAGATCTCCCAAGGACTATGGTCGGCCATGTTTCCGAATGGAACCTCAGGAAACCTTCATAGTCCCACCGAATACAGTTTTTATCAAGTGGGGAGACATGAGTGAGGAAGACCTTGCTGATATCACAGGATGGATCTATAAGGATACGGTCACATTACCCCCATTACCAGTTCAAATATATGGCAAAGGTTATGACTTCATGAAGGCTAAAGGATACGATGGTACTAGTGGCCTAGGAAAAGACAAAACAGGCCAAAGGGAACCCATAGAAACTTTTCAAATTCCAAAGTATCTTGGATTAGGGTTTGGATCACTTGCCAATGGTGATCGATGTACCTCTGGACTTTTAAATGAGTGAGTACATGCTTCTGATAGTGTCGAGACTACTAGGGAACCCCTCACCGAAACTGACTCCCACGAGTGGGAATTTGGCTTAGAACGATCCCTAAGTGACTGTTGTCTTGATGATTTGTTTGTCAAACCAGGGGAATTGACCTCTGAACAACGATTTTGGCAAACATTCAAAATTGAACAGGCACCAAATAGTCAAAACCCTAGTACCACTTCTCATAAAACACAACAGCCATCATCTGACCCCCCTCAATCTAATCTATCTGAAGTGTCAGACGACATTGATAACCAGGGCTCTAAAACCTTCACTCCTTATTACGACAATGAATATGACACTAGTGAAGGAGAATATTGGATAGAGTCCGATGTAGAGTTGGATGATGATAACCTCATCTACAATATCAACGAATCCATCTGCATGTTGTCCACATCCTCACCCCAATTCACTAGCCTTGACGATGGCATCTCTTTAGTTTACCCTGAACTAGTCGATTGGGACCAACAAGGACTGCCAGTTCTGGACACATTCCAAAATGATGAAGCCATTGCCAAATTCCTGGGATTACGAGAAGGCATACCCAGTGGGGACCACAAATCAGGATTTGCTATTGATTTAGACTACACCACATACTTCGGTGAGACTGTTCAGTCCTCTAGTCGCAAAAATAAAAATAAAGCAAAAAATGAAACGTCTCTAGGTGAAAACTGAAAGGCACCTCTTGACGATAAAATAGTAAAAATAAAGGACGTATCTGCGGGTGAAAACCTCTCTGAGGCTCCCGAATATGGAAGACTGGACTTTCTCCCCGTGCAACAGGAGAAATCAGCCATGCTTATTGAGGACACAATAAAGGATAACATTTCAACTGCAGAAGACCCCAAGATGGTCCTATTTTCCGCGTCGTTGACCGATGAAGAGAAACCAGAATTTCATAAATTCTTTGCAGAACAGAAAATCAACTTTGCATGGTCCTATGCAGACATGTCAGGATTGGACCCTAAACTGGTTCTGCATCATCTGCCACTATTACCCAATGCTAAACCAGTCAAGCAGAAGTTGCGCAAAATGCACCCTCAAGTTGCTCTATTGGTCAAGGTTGAATTAAAGAAATTATTGGATGCCGGATTCATAAGGTCTATATATTATGCTGAATGGATTTCCAATCTAGTGTCGGTGACAAAGCCAAATGGGCTGATTCAGGTATGTACAGACTTTCAGGATCTAAACAAGGCATGTCCAAAGGATGACTTTCCTTTGCCCAACATTGACATCATAGTGGACCTAACCGCAAGACATGAGATGCTATCCCTCATGGATGGTTTCTCTGGATATAATCAAATCCGCATTGCTCTTGAGGATCAGCACAAAACAGCATTTACATGCCCATGGGGTACATACTGTTGGAATGTCATGCCCTTTGGTCTCAAAAACGTAGGTGCCACATATCAAAGGGCTATGACCACAATCTTCCATGACATGATGCACAATATAATGGAGGATTATGTAGACGACCTGTTGGCCAAATCAGCAACTAGGAAAGATCATTTAAGAGTACTCGACATAATTTTCAAGAGACTTGAAGAGTACAAAGTTTGGCTAAACCCTAAGAAATGTGTCTTTGGGGTCACATCAGGGAAACTATTGGGATACATAGTTTCCTGAAGAGGCATAGAGGTCGATCTGGCAAAGGTCAAAGCAATTATAGACATGCCTCCACCCAGAGGGATCAGTGAACTCAGAACTTTGCAGGGTAGAGTACAATCTATTCGCCGTTTCATAGCTCAGTTGGCAGATAAGTGCCACCCATTCCAGTACTTGTTATGCAAAAATGTCCCCTTTGTATGGACAGATAAATGTCAAGAGGCCTTCTAGCAAATCAAGGATTACCTGCTGTCAACACCAGTACTCATGCCGCCCATTCATGGAAAGCCTTTGATTCTATACATCTCAACTACTAATTCAGCACTGGGGGCATTGCTGGCCCAAGATGATCATGAAGGAAAAGAAAGAGCAATCTATTACATCAGCCGCACATTGATAGGCTATGAGTTGAACTACACATACATTGAACGGGCATGCCTCGCTGTTGTTTTTCCATCCCAAAAACTAAGACACTATATGCTCAGTCATCAGACACAACTGGTTGCCAAGATTGACCCATTGAAATATCTACTAAGTCGAGCAGCATTAACAGGCCAGTTGGCAAAATGGGTCATGATCCTAAGCGAGTATGACATACAGTATGTTGAGCGCAAGGCAATTAAAGGGAAAGTAATAGCAGATCAACTGGCGGATGCACCGATTCAAGCCACTCATCCACTAGTAATTGACTTTCCTGATGAGTCCATTTTTCATGCAGAACCGGCAACACCACGGAAGATATATTTTGATGGGTCTCATACTGGTCATGGCTCAGGTGCTGGAATCTTGTTTATCACACCACAGGGGGATTCAATTCCTAAGTCATTCAGGATCACTTTCCCTTGTACAAATAACATTGCCGAATATGAAGCACTAGTCACAAGCCTCAAGTTAGCAATCAAATGGAAAATTCAGACACTGCTTGTATTTGGGGATTCCTAGCTCGTGATCAACCAAGTGAATGATGACTATGAAACAAAGGATAAGAAGTTGCTTCCCTAGAAGAGGATGGTGGGCAGTTTCCTGACATACTTTCAATCGATTTATTTTGAACAAATCCCCAGGACACAGAATAAGGCAGCTGATGCAATGGCTACTATTATTTCTCTTCTGGACATCCCTAAAA
The DNA here is from genome assembly GCA_007258455.2 of Sequoia sempervirens. Lineage (NCBI taxonomy): Eukaryota > Viridiplantae > Streptophyta > Pinopsida > Cupressales > Cupressaceae > Sequoia > Sequoia sempervirens. Next base: position 45,664,963 of record VDFB02026320.1, on the reverse strand, counting down.
ATGTGCCACAATTTGAATTCTTAGTAGAGCAGCTTTTGATACCGGCATATGATATCCTAGAATCAGAAATGGTTTGTGAACTTGTTGGTCCCAACTCTCCTTGGTATCAAGACATTTACGATTACCTAAAGTCTCACACCCTCCCACCGAACCTGTCAAATAACCAACGAAAGTCCATTAGAAAATTTGCAAGGTATGCCATTGTTAGTGACACCCTATACCGCCGTAGTTTTGACGATACCCTCCTTAGATGTCTTGACACCGATGGAGCATGTATGACCTTACGAGAAGTACACGACGGTATATGCAGATCTCATTCAAGTGGTCCTACGCTAGCTAAGAAACTGACAAGACTTGGGTACTATTGGCTGACAATGGAAAAAGATGCAATTGAATATGTCAGGACTTGTCGCAAATGTCAAATACACAGTGACCTAGTCCATGCTCCAGCACAGGAACTCTGACCCATCACTTCTCCTTGGCCCTTCGCTCAATGGGGACTCGACCTCATGGGTAAGATACATCCAACCTCATCCAACGGCCATAAATTCATTATTACCGCCACTGAGTATTTCACAAAGTGGATTGAAGCCATCCCATTGACATACATTACCGGCAAACAAATATCAAAGTTCATCCTCAACTACATTATTTGCCGGTATGGCCTCCCACAGTCCATCATCACTGACAACGGATGTCAGTTCAAAAACCAAGACATACGTGAGTTATGTGAATGATTCCATATCCAACACCACTTTTCATCTCCATACTACCCGCAAGGAAACAGCCAAGCTGAGGCGTCCAATAAAACCATTGTCAAAATCTTAAAAAAGATTGTCAATGACACTGGCCGCGACTAGCACATACAACTTAACCCGGCTCTGTGGGCTTACCGAACTAGCATTCGTACGCCTACAGGGGCCACCCCATTTTCCCTAGTCTTTGGCGCTGAAGCCATCTTACCCATTGAGGTCAAAATTCCTTCACTACGAGTATCCTTGAAGGGTCTAACTAATGAAGAGGAGTACAGACAATCACACCTGCACGAGCTGGAAATGTTGGAAGAAAGAAGACAAAACTCACTGAATCACCTCCAAGCATACCAGAATCGACTTTGTCATAGCTATAATAAAAAGGTGATGGTCAGAAAGTTTGACATTGGCGACCTAGTTCTAATGCAGAATCCCAAGAACCAAGCAGATAGAGAAAAGCTAGGAAAATTTGAACCAAACTGGCTGGGTCCATATATTATCATATCTTCCTTTGGTTCTGGGGCATATCAATTGGCAACTCCAGATGGGGAATAGTTGACAGATCCCATCAACAGTTTACATCTCCAAAAGTTCTACACATAGCATCAGAGGATGGGGCTGAAAGCCATAAAATACAAAAAAAAAATAAAAAAATGATAAATGATAAAAATTGTCACCCTGATGAAAACCTGGCAAACAGGCGTCTTGGTGACACCAAAAAAATCAAAAAATCATGAAAATAGAAAAGAGAAAAATGATTCGTTCAATAGTGAAAACCTGGCAAACAGGTGCCATGTGTAATCAATCATTGCTCTGCCATCTACTGTCACTTTGTCTAAACTTGGCTTAGGAGGAAAGGTATCTTCATTGCTATTCTGCAAATCACCACCACATCCTACCCGACCTGTCATAGTAGCTAAATGATTGACATCAGGTCTAGACGACTGTCCGTCTAGCAAGTCAACAGTATCCTATCCTTATCCCTTGCAAGTGGCCAAGTCTTAGACCTGACTGGGGGCAAAATTTTTACCATGCAACTGCAGTGGATGTCACGTATGATCACAAAAACATCATAAAAAGTCCTGAAAAAGACCAAAAACATCATAAAAAGTCTTGAAAAAGACCAAAAACATCATAAAAAGTCCTGAAAAAAGACCAAAAACATTGCAAAAAGTCCTTAAAAAAGACCAAAAACATCGCAAAAAGTCCTGAAGAAAGACCAAAAACATTTCAAAATGTCCTGAAAAAAGACCAAAAACATTGCAAAAAGTCCTGAAGAAAGACCAAAAACATTGCAAAATGTCTTGAAGAAAGACCAAAAACATCGCAAAATGTCCTGAAAAAAGGCAAAAACATCATAAAAAGTCCTGAAAAAAGATCAAAAACATCGCAAAATGTCCTAGAAAAAGACCTAAAAATCATAAAATGTCCTAAAGAAAACCAAACAAAACATTAGACTGCGCAAGGCACACAAGTGCACTGTCATCTCTGATCAAAGTCAATCAAGTCAATCAGTCCTTGTCATCTGTCTGAACTACGTTGTCTCTGCGCATTTGCTACGTAGGCAAGACTCATGCTTAAGTCCCCGAGACATTAGGTCAGTCCTTTTAGGTTTGTCAAAATAAAATCACGACACAATCTTTGGTCATCAAGACAAAATCATTGGTCGTGTCGAACTACGAGGTCTCTAAGTGTATGACGTAGGCAATGCCATCTATTGATGAGCCTCCGAGGCCGCACTAGGTCAGTCCATTAGGGTTCATGGCACTACACTGGCACACACATCAAAAAGTCTTCAAGACAACATGAATCTTTCCCAAACGAACAAAACTCATCATGACAATCATTATCACAGCAAGACAATCTCATCGGCACATATCATCATGACAATATCGACATATGGCCAACACAAGTCAAAATCAGTCAAAACAAGTCAAACTTAGTCAAAACAAGTCAAATTATCGCAACTAGTCAAACTATCAACTCTTGGTTACCTTTCAGATGGGTCCTTCTGAAGAATAACCTCTGTCATTTATGTCTTAGGATGTGTCCTTCCTAAGAATTGGCATTGTCATATGACACTTTCGAGGGATCCTTTCTGACACTTAAGGATCATTCCTCTCGACAACAACGTTCTTTCAGATGTGTCCTTCTGAAGAACAAAACTTTGACATTGGTGCCTTAGGATGTGTCCTTCCTAGGCATCGTCCCTATCATTTAGCATTTTCGAGGGATCCTTTCTGACACTTAAGGATCATTCCTCTTGGCATCACCGTTCTTTCAGATGTGTCCTTCTGAAGAACAAAACTTTGACATTGGTGTTTTAGGATGTGTCCTTCCTAGACATCGACATTATTCAGGATGTCCTTCCTAAATATGGCAACCTTTAGCATTCATCATCTCGACATCATTAAAACTTGACATCCAGACGCACTTGGCAAACACTTGGCATTTGTTTTTAGTTTTTATCATGATATTAGTTTTTCAGCGAGATCCCACTAAGCAGGATTTAGAGAAGCAGCGACGTATCATGTCAATTGACACGCATGACTACTAGTTTCTCAGCGAGGTCCTGATTTTGGGATTTAGAAAAATGACATATCATGGTAAGGACTCTTTCTTTTTGTATTTTGACAATCATGCTACTAGTTTCTCCAGGATGTCCTGGAAACAGGATTTAGAGAAGCAGCGACGTTTCATGATTTGTCCTTGTCTTTTTTCTGCATGTGGTTGATTATGGCAAAAAGACTGGGGCAAGCACGCTCCTAGTATGAGGCATGATCATCCTTGTCTGTGACTGCTTGTCTTATGTGATGGTACGAACTTGCACACCTTGATCTATGTCATATCATGGTGTTTATTGGCCATTACAACAGTTCGCCCAATGATGATTAAGAGCAATAAATATTAAAAGTCCTATGGTAAGGTTTGAAGGATTTGGTCTAGGAACTAACATGCATCTTCTTTAGTCTTGTCATCTTCTCTCACCCATCTCATTTAAGCATTGCATTCATGTCTTTTGCACTAAAATTTCTTTGTCTCTTCATATTCTAGTCTTCTCATCAATTTCGAGAGCACACCCATGTTCTTGGAACCTGTTTGTCCTCTCGAGGGGGCATACCGTAACCCTCCTCATCATTCTTCCTTCTCTTATTTTGTACTGGGGCATTTTTCTACTTATTTTCTTTGTCACAATGCGACAAGCGACATTATGACAAAGAGGGGCAAAATGTAGACACCTAAAAATGACCTAGGCCTGCAACCTTCATTTTTACCACTTTCGTCCTAGCATAATTATGACATTTAATTATGTCCTTGGTCCACATTCAACTATTGATTAAATAATTCATAATTATTTAATTAATTCATGTCCTTTGATTCTTTATGATTATTAAATAAATAAATTTTAATTTATTTATTAAATACGTCACTAATTGTCTAAGTCTTTCTTTAATTAAATAAATTTCTTAATTTATTTTTTCCCCTTCTAGTTTAATTATCCTTGACTATTAAATAAATAAAATTTATTTATTTATTTAATACGTCACTAACTTAATTAAATAAATTGATTAATTTATTTAATTAATTAATCATCTCTAAATTAAATAATTAAATTTAATTATTTAATTTAATTTCATATTCTTCTCATTTTAAATAAATTAAATTATTTAAAATGTCATGTCGATCCTAACTGTCAGTCCCTTTTGATAAATAATCTGAAAAGATTATTTATTATCTCTCAAAATCCATAATTTGAATTATTTTAATTCAAATTAGTAATTAATCTTCCAAAAATCAAGCAATCGGGCAGATTCTTGATTTTCCAAATCTTATCTTCAGTCCACATCTTATCTCTTTGATTTTTCGAATCTTGCAAATCAAGCAATCAGGAAGATTCTTAATTTTTCAAATCTTATCTTCAGTCTGAATCTTATCTCTTTGATTTTTTGAATCTTGCAAATCAAGCAATCTTACCTTCTTGATTTTTCGAAAATCTTTATTTTCTAATTAATTTGTCTCATTTATTCTCCACCGTCGATCCAATTTTATTTTGACCATTTGATTAAAGATTTTTCCCTAACCCTAATTAGGGATTCTCAAGTGTAATCTGGATCGTTCATTTCATTGATTTATCTCGTTCGTCCGTTCGAAATGGCCTTTTCTATAAAATGCCATTTCCTTCTCATTTTTGGGAGAGGTTGACATTTTACGTAATTACTATAGGCATTCGTTTACTTAGTTTCACATATTTTGTCATAGGCATTTGATTAATATTGGCACTTGTTTTAAGAAATAGACATAGGCATTGGCAATAGTCATAGGCATATCAAATCCTTCGAATCTTGTTGTAGGGCTTAGACATTTTAGATTGCTCAAGAAGAGGAATATGAGGGCAACACATTTCCAGCAAGCAAGAAGGTGTAACAAAGGTGAAGCATGGAAGATGGAGACTCTTGGTGATATATTTCCCTTTTGTTTTCATTTGATTTCCATTATACTTCGTTATATCATTGGATTTTAATGTTGTTTGATCATAACCATTTAACAAGCTGATTTTCCTTTGATTACAAGAAGATTTCTGATATATGGTTAGACAGACCCTCATATGAGCAGGACCTAATTGAGAGCTCTCTAGGCAGTTACTTTGTGCATAAAAACATTGGATTGGAAATTTTGCAGAATGTACTTCTTGAAGAGTTGATTGAATGTATTAGGGAAATTATGGCCTCTGAGTCTCAAGAAAAGAAAGAGGAAGAAATGTTGGCTTTCAGTTGTTTATTGTGACTGTTTGTCCTTGATGTCAAAACAGGCTTTGGTGATATTGATATTGACCACAGTTGATGTACACGGTCTTAGATTTCAGTTTTTGGTACATATTGATTAGCTTGGGTAATACATGATACACAAATGGTCTACATTGTTGTGTTGGTTGTGGTTATGCATGTGTTGGTTGGTTTACACCTAATGATATCTTCAATGGTCTATTCAGTTGTATTTATAATGATATCAGTTTAGTTTAGATACTCTTGCATTATTCAATTTTTGTTACTTTGGTTGGACTAATTCAGTATTTTGTAGACAATGCTTTAGATACCTTCAGTTTTGTTTTGTGGTACTGATCATGTTGGATTCATGTGCAAAAGATATATACATGGGGTTGATGATTAGGTGATATTATGTTGTTCTAACACTCAAATTGGTTCAATTATATTGGTTGGTACTTACATTGGCATGTTTATTGTCAATCTCTACTTGGTTTTGTTAAGACACATATAGGTGATAGCATTTGATTGCTCAGATTGAAGGTAATTTGGTAAGCTTTAGTTTTCATGAAGTCTTATATTGCAAATTCATTTTATTCAGATTTTACATGCTTAATTTACATGGTTGTATCATCCTTGATACACAGACAATTTATCATGCTGCATTTATATTCATGGGTTATTCATATAACTTCATAAAGGCTTCACTTACATTTTTTTAAGGTCACCCTGGCTCAAGGCATACTCTATAAAATTTGGGTTTTATACATTCATTTTGGTTATCAATGTTATCGAGCTTTGATAGCTTGGAATTATTAGTAAGATAAAGCCACACATGGCTTTGATGTGGCATTATTAGTAATCGGGTTCTTCATATTTCAAATGAGATACCGTTTGTATTATATATCACTTAGTGAATTTTGATCTACACTTGGGCTTACCATATTTTATATAGTTCATATGAACTTTTATTTGTATTTGCTTTGATAGGTAGTTGACATTGATTATCACTTTGGCACTATATTTATTTGTGTCAACTTAGCATAAAGTATATGATACTTTATCTTGGAAAATTGAAGGTAGAGAATAACATTGTAGTGTTCATGGCACACGTGGACAATAATAAACATGTGGATTGTGTGACTTGGCAATTATGTTGTCAGTGGTTTTAAACATGCACACGGACTTCAAACGATATGGAATATCATTGCATTTAGATTTGACATCATTATACACTTGAGTTTAGTATTTCATGAAGTGAAGGAATAGGGAAAAATGAGTTTTGTAATTATCATTTTGCTGAAGGTGAAATCCTAGCCGACTGGAGCCGACATGGAAAAGAGAAGGAATGGAAGCTTGAAGCATGGATGGTCAGTCAAATAGAAGCTCCATAAGGGTAATACATTTTGTTCTTGTTTTCATTCATAAAAAGGTAACACCGAGCCTTATCCACTTGGAGTAAAATCAGTTATTGGTGTTCTTTCAAATTTGGAAATGGTGACTAGAGATTAACAAAGAACTTGTTTCAAGATTCAATTTTGTTTATGCATCAAAACAAAGAAATTGTTGGGAAATCAGTTAACTGTTTCAAAGAAGTTTTCTCATTTCTCATTTCTTTTAACAGGGGTTTTTTAATCAGAATTTTTGAAATCTTAATGGCATTTGATGTATGGTTTATGGGGTTGTTTGGAAACCCTAATGGCTTTCGTTGATTTGAAAATTAGTTATGAGAAAGACAGTTGGAAATCAGCTTGGCATTATTTTTGTATATATATATATATATATATATATATATATATATATATATATATATTCAAAGGTCTTTGAACCTGAATGTGAGAGAGGAAAAATAGAGATGGATTTTAAGCCAATCTAATTATATGTATTTGAAATATTGAAAATCTTTGAGAGGCAGATCATTATACTTCTATACCTGATATTTTAAGGATTCTAAACTTCTTTTGAATTCTTAAGGTATTGTGTATATCAGTCAGTATTTGTAAAAGGTTTTATTGAAATAGAGAAACCCTTTGAATCATTGATATTATTCATAATTGATAAAAGGAGTTGGTGCTCCTAAATTGTATAGAGTTGGTGCTCTTGTAATAATGGATTTGGTGGTCCTGTTTGAGTTGGTGCTCTAATAATAAAAGGAATTATTTGAGTGGGTTTTTATACCCCAAGAGGGTTTTTCCACTCAGGAAAATAATGTGTTATGTGGTGAAATTTGTGCATTTGTGTTTCAGCCCATGTGCTTAAATATTAATGTTTTCATTCTATCATTTTTCATTAAAATTCATGCAATGCTCTGATACTTGACTAAACATTTCATTCTATTATGAAAGTGTTCATAAGTCTTGTGAAAATAAAGCATTAAAAAGGAATTGTTCAATAAAGTTTACATGAACAATTAATAACATGCTTTGACACTGTCTTTTGTAAATCTGTCATTGTACTAAAAGCTCTTTGATTTGTTAGAGTTCACTTTGCAATTTAAGAGGGTTCATAAAGCTGTCTTAAGGTCATCTTTTAATTTGCTCATGAATTTATAAGTTTGAAAACATGTATATTACTCTGATTCACGCCCCCCTCTCAGAGTAATTCATCTTCCAACAAGAAATAATTCTACATTTTAAGGAGCAATTTAGGCTATCCCTTACCAAATTAAAAATGAAAATGAATGTGTTGAGGTAATGTATAAACTCAACAAATAAAATCTACAATTATTCACTTCATTGGCCTCATGTAGTTGGGAAATACAAGGAAAAGTTGGAGCAGATTGAAAGTGAGTTAATTGGTAAAGATTATAACATGTTCCACCAGGAAGGTATAGTAAAGAAAAGGATTCATGAGTTGCAGAATGAGCATGAAAATTTTCACTTTTCCAGAAACACCCTTGTGGATACTTTCTAGAAAGTGAAGGATTTAACTGAATGCAGATTGGAGCAACTAATTGAGGTTCTGAGGAAAGGCGAAAAGTTACAAGAAGTTATTACAATTCCAGAATCCCTCATCCAAATCATCAACCGGACATAAAAAAATAATAGCTTGATCTTAATCATTGGGATTGCAATAGAAGCTTGGAAGAAATTTCTTTCGGAAATGAAAGATAAGTAAAAAATTATTTTATGACTTGTGCAGTAGTTGTAGTTCTTCAAATTTTCATCCTATTTCTAATTAGCAAAGGGGGAGAGAGAAAGCAGTGAAATTTTTTCATTGATGTCAAAGGGAGAGAGAGTGTTGTGAAAAATGCCTTGCCATTCCAAGGGGGACAGTGTTTTGAAATTTTGAATTTTTCCAACATAATCTCTTGGTTAAGACACTTAGTCATTTTTCACTAAGTGTTGCCATCAATTCCAAAGGGAGAGATTGTTGGCATATGGCTTCTAGTGTTGTCATTGATGGCAACTGAAGTCATTATTCTAGTCCGCAGATCAGAATTTTCTCATACCGGTAGGGGGTGCTGCCACAATAATGGGTTACACTTTTTGGGACATCCTGATTTTTGCCTGAAATCACATATTTTTAGAAAATACAATGATTTATGACTTTAAAGGTTCCATTTATATTATTTTAATTAAAGAGTGATTGATCAAACCCCTTTAGATCAAACCCCCTTGGATAGAACCTTGTTAGATTTAAACCATACCTATAATCGAGTCTCCTCTACACCTATCAAAATGCTAATAAAAATCCACTTTTGATTTACCTTTTGGCTGATCAAATGAATTCATTAAAAATTTATGTTTTGTAATCCTACAACCCTTATTATAAGCTTCCCAAAAAGTATGTTTAATTTGATTATTATATTTATTTTTTATTTCTTGTGAATGTAGGATTTTCAATGAACATCAAGTTCTTTATTTCAAACAAATGAAAAAATAGAAAAATAGAGAAAAAAATTCTAAAAAATACATGTCCACTAGGTATTGATGTCCTTATTCCAAAAACAAAAGAATAAGTTAATTCAAATGAATACAAAAAAATTTATGCGGGCCGAAGTACACCTCTGTCCAAATTATAATTATGCTGACTTGGAAAATTAATTAAAAAAATATATGTGACAAAAAATTATGAAAAAATATCCATTCCCTAGATATTGGTGTGAAAAAATTGTCTTTTAAAAATTATAATTGTATCCTATCTATAAAAAAAGTTATGTGGGCCGAAGTAAACATCATTTTTAAAAATGTTGATTAGTAGAAAAAATAAGTTATTAAAAATTACATAAAATGATTCACAATTTATATTTTAATTTTTTTTAAAAATATAATTAGAATCTACACAAAATATCTAACAAATAACTAGTTTGATTCATCTTCAAAACCTTAATGGTTTAGCTACTATAGGTGTAAGAAGGTGAATGTTTGGTGAAAAATCCTGATTTTAATGTCAAGTTTGGCCAGAAACTATAACCCATTATTGTGGGATCACCCTTGGCAAAGTAGAGAATAGAGTATTACCAACAGAAAGCATGAAGAACATGGTACTAGATCATCATTTTGTGTTGTGGATCCCCAGGATAGATTGTTGAGCATATATTTTATCCTATTGATAAGTTTTGTGATGTTGCATTAATCGGTGTACAAGTTAGGAGATCCGAAAGGATGATTTTATGCTTATTTTTTCTTGATGGCCAACTTGGTGAATGTAGCATGTCACAGATATATAAGGAGTAATTGTTTAAATGTTTCTATGTTAGAGCTTTTTTTTTAGGTTGTAGCTATATTCTAGCCAACTTGTGTGGGTGCGCATCAAAGATTGCTCATGATTTGAGCTGACATGTGAAGAATATTTTGTATTTTATTTGAAGTTGACATATAGCGATTGAATTCTTGCTAGCAGATATGTATGTGAGTTCGAGTAATTCATTTTGGTGTGTGTGTGTGTATAGAGAAAAGCAGATGTGTGTGTGAATATGAGAAGATCAGTTGAGTGAATTTTGCTTGAGCAGAAGAGGATTGTTGTGAATTAAGGCAGAGCAGAGCAAAACTAAGTTTAGGGTTAGACAAGAGGTCTATAATTTGGTACATGAGCTTCAATGGAACTGAAACTAGGCATTTATAGATGTTTTCTTAGTTCAACATTTTTTTGTAATCCAAACATTTTGTAAGGTAGTGAGCCTTCCTTATTTTCAACGATGAGCTCTAGGCAGTGTGCTTGAATGCATGTGCATTCCCTTTTCTTCATACTTTTAATAGAGTATATAAATTGTGGATTAATCTCCACCGTGGCTTTTCCCCTAACAAGGTTTCCACATAAAAATCTTGGTGTTATGGTGTTTTTATTGTTTCTTTAATTTGTTTGCATGTCTACTTCAATTTAAATGTTGTGAATGGTTTATGATCAAAATTGAAATTTAAATCTTGTTGAACACTGATTCACCCCCCCCTCTCAGTGTTCCTTGAGTCCAATACATCCATCCAACAAGGTATTGGTCTTATCCATCTCATCATTTAGTCTAAGCCAGTTCATTTTCAAAACTTTACATCTATTAACTGAACATATTCATAACTCCACCTTGATATTGCTTATAAAATTTATACCAAATAGGTCTGCATCTTTCCACTTCCAATTTCCATTATGGATAGATTTCTTAATTAGGAAGCACACAATTTAAATCTGCTCCATTTGCATAGGTACACCCACCTAGGTCTGGCAGAGCCTAAACAGAAGAAGGTTCAAATTCATCATTTGGCCTTGTACGTTAGCTAAAAATGTACAAAGAATTTGGAAACCTCTTATGGTTTCTCAACCATCATTTTTGAGAACTAACAGTATGAAGAGACACATTTCATTTTTAGTTGGAAGGATAAGTTTTTTTCCACATTTACAATAATGATCTCTATTTTTTGTTTTTCAGGAATTAGCCATTTACATTTACTAGCTCTATGCCTCCATCATTGCAATTTTTTTGCAAATGATTCACCCTTGTTCTATTTTAAGGTGTATAGTTCTTCCAAACTTACATCCATATCAAGGTTATAAGAGAAGTGATCCACAAACCAATCTATTATTTCTTGAAAAGTTTGGATTCTAAGAGGTAGATGTGAGAACCATTCTAAAATGGTGAAAAATAGGTGCATCAATAGAAATGAAGGAAATATGGGATTATGATGGACCTATTCTTCCTCAATTCATTAGGAAATGAGATCCACACAATGAAGTGAATTAAAACCTTTAGGTGAATCAAGTCAAAGTGTGAATCTATAGATTTCCTTTTTTTGCAAGGACAGGGGTCCTAATAAAACAACACTTTGGGGAGGAAAAATAAAAATAGTAAACTAACTCTAAAATGTAATAAAAAACTTGGATCTAATAGATTAAGCTCAATACTAATGGAACCAAAAATTAGATCACAAATTAGAGAAGGGCAGAATGATGTTTAACAATCACCAAAAGTGTTTTATTGAAGCTAACCTGGGACTCATTCGTCCAGGGGTGAATGGGTCCTGAGTTATGGTTTGTCTGCAATTTTTAGGAACCTCTGCTATAGATCTGAATTTCTCAATTATCCAAGGATTCAGATTCAGAAAGATGAAAATAAATTATGCAATTGAGTTTTCATGAGATGACAACTTTTGCAACTTTGACAAGTTCTCCAATTTTTCTCTTCAAGAGATCTTCAAGATTTCTTCCACCTAAATCTATAAACACAAATCAAGAGGGAAAAATGTTTTTTTTTTGGAGAATGGGGGTTTACCTTGGTCAAACCCTGTTTTGGTAATTAAACCTTGAAATGAAACAAAATACAATAAAGGAATGATGAATGAACAACTCAATGTCACAACTCACCAAACCCTTGAATAAACCTTTGAATGTAGATCTAAAACATGCATGAAATAGCTTCAATGGATGTGGATCTTGAACCTTGAAACTTGATTTGAAATAATGCTTTGAATGCTTGAATGGATCATGAAACCTACACCATCATATTAGCTCCAAAAAATTGCATGATCGAAGAATACTTTGATGTGATAATTAGATCTTGATTGTTGTAATAATTCTTCAATAAACCTACTCTTGAATGCCTTGAAATGCTCTTGTGAAAGTGCTCTTGCGATAACTTGAAATTGATAGGTGAAACTTAGTGAAATGGCCTTATATTTATAGGTATGTAACATTAATTTCTTGAAATTCAAATAGCACAAGCCGACATTTGAATATGGATTTGAATGTGTTAAAGTACCGCAAAAAACATAGTTTAAATTTAGGTCCTAGGTCTAAGTGAGGACCCATTCGCCCATGGGTGAATGGGTCCTAGGTCACTCACCTAGGACACACATTGCTCAATGAGAAGTTTTTTGTAAGGCATTAATGAATTTCATATTTCCTCTTCGGAAAATATGATTAAATTAGGCTTGGATTTGAATTAAAGGGGCCAATTAAGGAAAATTAAGCTCAATTAATTAAAGTAGCCATAAATAAGTGTAAAAGTGTAAATAAATACACTTTACAACACTAAATTAAGGCATAATTAAGTTCATTTTAATTAATAGGTCCCTAAAATTAATGTGAATATGTAAAATACATATTACAACACTAAATTAAGGCATAATTAAGTCTATTTTAATATTAATTCCAAATTAAGTGTGAAAATGTAAAAGGGATACATTTTTCTACACTACATTTATCCCCCACTTTAGTGAGAGGATGACCCTGCGTCAAACTCACACTGAAGTAGACATTCAAAATATATGTATGTAGCAATCACAAAGATACTCAATCATACAACATTGAAGAATAGAAAGTAAAGGTAGTGTTGATGGTGTCGAGTTGACCCACAACATGTAGGTAAGATAAAAGTGAAATATCTCACCTCTCCTGAAAAAGACAATCAGCAATCAAACTGATCACCTCCCAAGGTCTTTGATGTTGGCTCACAACGTTGTTGTTTCACAAAGTGGTCAATATGGCTGTAATGTTCAAGGGGCCTACTGGTATTGAGCTTTTGGATTGTTATAAGATCAAACATATATTTAAACCTACTTTAACCGGTGGTTTTAAAGAAACGAAAAAAGATAGATTAAAGCTTTTAAACTGAAGAGAATGTTGATTCATCCAACTAATCAAACTTGTTACCTTCCAAGGAATTCCTAAACTGAAACTACAGAATAAATTTAACTTGTAATTAATACAAAGTTTCATTCACTCATAGTGAAAAATTTAACAATAGATTGCAAATCATCATTTAAACAAAAATAAGATAAAATTTCATTCCTTGAAAGCTTTCCAAATCAAATAATTAACCCAAGATAAATACCATTCTGGAGCACAATATGAAGTAGATTTAAATCTGGCTGCTTCTACTATTGGTGAAACAGATAAACAACATTTACAAATCTAGCAAGATCACCAGTGTATAGAAAACCCATGTCTTCGAATTATCTCCATCTATACTAAGAAAATCTGGAAGATACATTACTTCCTCCTGTTGAACTTAAAACACCTAACTTCCTGCAAAAACCTAGCTTGCTAATTCTTACAAAAAAAGGTCTCTAATCTATCTCCTATTTTTCTACCTCTCTATATCTCTATATCTCCCCTTTACAAAGAGGTAAAACATGCCAAAAATGAGTCGGCCCCATTTTAGGGTTTACAAAATAAGTCGGTTATAGAAAACGGGTTTGAACAAAGTCCATGATGCATTAAATGCATGCATTATGTTCATGTCGTCAAAAGATCACTCTCAGGCATGGTTTCCAGATCTTTTACAACCACCATCATTAACTCGCAGCCCTCATGTCCGCCATTAATACATCATGTGTTTCATCCTCGACCTCAAAAACTGCTCCCGCAAAGCTGCTTTGAATGTTCTAAAGCACTATCATTAATGTCGATCCACTTTCACCAGCATACATCCCATCTATCACTAAGACTTGCAGCTTCTTCCTTTTTGTCTAAATCTTTATAGACGAACACCAATGTTCATCGAACCTGTCATCATCTTTGATTACTGAGTATATCCATATCGCTCACAATCTATTGATCTTCTTCACAGGAACGGTCACAACAGTCTAACTGCCAACAGTTCACCTTTAGCTTCCTCTAATTGGTTGAACACATACCACATAGGATCTTCAGACGTTCAAAAGTCGTTCAAGTAGAATCGCATGTCGGTGAGACACTAGTCGTGTCTCCCCAATGCTACAATGCTCCACTAACACTATCGGCATAACTTACAACCATTGGCAAGAGGTCATAATGAGCTACAAGAGTCATATCGATATCCAAGACCATCCCCCAGAGCATCGCTATCGGCAAGAGGTCTTAGCGAGCCTCCATGTCACATCGAAGTTCTCTTCTGTCGACGAGACTTCAACAATCGCTAAGAGGTCTCTAAAGGTCACACCTCTCCCCAACACTACATGTCACTAGGAGTCTCATCGAAGACATATATGCCCATTGGAAAGACCACAACCATCGGCAAGATGTCATATCGAGTGTAAACCTTTCGGCCAAGAGTCTCCTCAATGACAACTTTGAGTGAGAGTTCTCCCCGGGTGGAGAGAGATAGAGAAACTCACAACAATTGAAATGTCTTGGTGACCTGAGCATTTCAAACAAATAGAACAGAACTTCTAGTTAGCAAGACTTCCAAAGGGTCTCACCGACTTAACTCCTTTAGGAGTTTCATGCCAGTAATATTGAGGCATGTTTTCCAATATACTTCCTTGAGAAACAACATCAGATGTTCTCAACATGCTTTAATCCTGCAAAACAATGCCTTTATTAGTCCTCTAAAGCATAGAAAATATCATCATTCATCCCACCTTTCATATATCCTTCATTTAATCATACTTAGCAAAAAGAAACTCAACTCTGGTAGAGGCGGAACCAAATCTGAACCAGAAACATACTTACCTTTAATACCGGTGGGGGCGGAGCCAAAAATGAAACTGGAATTGGGACTGCAGTCAGAACGGGAACAAAACATGGAAATAAACAACATTTTCAAGTTCAGCCCACATTCTGGTTTTGCGTCCGCAAAAAACAAAGTAACCGGGACTGCAGCAGGGTGGGGGCAAAATCGAAACCAGATGAAGAAATTGAAACTTTACAAAAAAAAAACAAATCCCAAATCCATTCAAAACCTGGCCCTACAAAATAGACCAAACACAAGGAACAAACATGGAAACAAACGCAAGCGGGATTGAAGCAAAACTGATCCCGGGTAAACCACAACGGGGGCGGGAATGGAACCAAATCCGACACTAAAACTTTTTAAAGTTTCAAGTTCGGATTCCATCCTGACCCTACATACAACAACATACAAAGATACAACAAGGAAAAAGACAAGAAAGAAGAAAAAGAAGGGGAGAAAACACCCCACTACCCAAAACAAAGAACAAAGGAAAAACAAACAAACAAGACCGGCGGAACCAGGACCGGAACGGAACTAGAACTTGGAACTTAGAAAAGTTCTAGTATTTGGTTTCATTCCGAGTTCCATGTCTGCCAGAACAAAGGAGAAAAAAACAAAAACAAAGGAAACCCAACAGAACCAGAACCTGGAACTTAGAAAAGTTCCATAGTTCAGTTTCGGTCCTTGTTCTGCGTCCACCAGAACAAAACTGAAAACGCCCAAGGTAGAAAACAAACGGCCAAAGGAAACATAACAGAATAATGGGGACCTATTTTAAACAAGTTTAAAATGGGGTGGTTATGCAAGGCATAACAATTGTCGGCTTGGCTAGGAAAAATGGTTTAACCATTTTCAAGAAACCGAAGGATTCAGTCACCTAGAACTCCTGGTTTATGGACATCACAACTCTAGTTAGGTCAGTTTTAACAACCAAGGTGAGCTAGAATCTCAAGTGTAAATCAACACTAGCTACCCCTGAATCTATGTGTGTGCTTGATGGTGCATCACCCTTTTACAAAGTTTTCCTCATCTTTTGAACAATAATGTGCAAGATTTGAACTACATGAGTTGATTCCCTTTAGTTGTTGTGCAATGATATCCTGGGCATTGCTTCGGTGCTAGTTAGGTGTCCATAGCCTCGACAGAGATACCTCTAGTTTTCTCACAGCATTGCTCTACTGCCAGTCAGACGTACATAGCCCCGATAGAGATACTAGAAT
The DNA here is from genome assembly GCA_007258455.2 of Sequoia sempervirens. Taxonomy (NCBI): domain Eukaryota; kingdom Viridiplantae; phylum Streptophyta; class Pinopsida; order Cupressales; family Cupressaceae; genus Sequoia; species Sequoia sempervirens. Next base: position 45,648,363 of record VDFB02026320.1, on the reverse strand, counting down.
CACCCATTCATATTGAGTTTTCTTTTCTTAGATAGTTCTCTCTTCTTTTTTTCTCTTGGAGTTTCAGATATTTCATTCAATTCTTTCTCAATATGTTAGATGTCTGGCATCTGTTCTGGGTTGAAAACTACCATGGACCTCATAACAACATTGGGGGAATCCGATTTTTCACTCAAATCTTGCAACACCATCACCCTAAGACAAATGTACAATTACAAAAGGAGATTTTTCTATTGATTTGTGATAGATTCAGTCATAGTTAATGAAGATTGTTTACTTTGCACCTTGTTTTCAAGACTTTCCACAACTCTTATTGATAATGGACATAAAACAACGAATTTAGGACAAAATCATACAATCAGAAAACTTGAAAATATCTAAACCAACTTCTCTCCTAGTAACCAAAGTATACTTCAGAATAACAACCCCCCTTACAACTGTATAAAATGATGGTCCCCACAAAGAAAAACAAAAGGAACAAAAAGAAAAAGAACAAAAGAAATGGAAAACAAGGAAAATAACAAAACTATTTACATACGAAACAACAAATTATTTACATATACACAACCTATCAAGAATGCAAGATCTTTCATGGCCCAAGGTATTGTTTGAGAAATTGTTCGTTGACAGGAAATGGAATGGGTTCTCCTATTAGACTGCTCAGTCGGAAAGTGTTTTCTCCTAGGATTTCAGCAATTTGACAGGGACCTAACCAAAGCTTATCAAACTTATGGTGATCACCTTTCTTTTCATTAGCCTTATCCCATAGCAGCACAAGGTCTGATATTCTGAAAGCCTCAATTTTGTCTCTTTTGTCAAACCAACATTTGACAACGGCTTGGTGTTTAAAGAATTGTTGCAAAGCAACATCTCTCTGCTCTTCTAATTTCAACAAGCTAGCTAACCTTACTTCAATCCTATCATCACTAGAGTAAATTTTTTGCATAAATTTTAGGACAGGTATTTGCAAGTGAATGGGGAACACGAGCTCTTGGCCATATACTAGCTTAAATGGTGAAGTCTTTAATGCAACCTTGATCCTAGTCTTATCTTCCCATAATGCAAATCTTAGTTGGGCATGCCAATCCCTAGGATTGTTCTCTAACAGTTTCTTGATTACTCCTAGGAGATTCTTATTAGTTGATTTTGCAACTCCATTTCCTTGCAGATAATAGTTGGAAGAATACTTTAAAATAATCTTATGATCATAAGCCCATGAAATGAACTTGACAGAAGAAAAGGAAGGGCCATTGTCACATACCAGTGCAAAAGGTACTCCAAACCTGGTTGTGATGCATTCAGTGAGGAACTTGATTACTACTTCCGTTGTGCTATTCTTGCAAGGTATAGCTTCTGTCCATCTCATGCAGTAATTTGTGGCATTCAATATGAATTTGTGTCCTGCAGAAGAATTAGGATTAATTACCCCAACAAAATCCAGTGCCCATTGGGCAAATGGTCTTATCTCATAAACAGGCTACAATGGAATGGATGAGTGGCACTCCCTTGATAAATAAATTTGACATACATGACATGTCCTTACGTGTTGGTGGGAATCCTTAAACACACATGGCCAATAATAACTAGATCTGAGAATCTGATGTGCTAAAGAATCTGTAGAACCGTGACCCATGCCATGTTTCCCATGAAATTCAACAATTGCATGTCTAGCCTCTTGCTGATCAAGGAAACGTAGGTAAACTCCCTCAAAGTTCTTTCTGTATAACAATCCTCCTTTGAGCATATAATGGGAGCTTTTCATTCTCAGTGCTCTCCTCTGAGTTGTATTCATTCCCTATGGGCATCGATTATTGAGCATGAAATAGATAATATCGGCATACCAAGGGTCATTGGAAAAGGACTGTGTTGTGTACTATTGACAGATAATGTTCTCTCTAGCATCCACCATTTCTTTAGACATGCCTTGACCTCAGACAAGTTTCATAGGGTGAATCTCCAGATCAAACTCCTACAGAATAGCCATCCATTTCCCCCTTCGTTCTCCAACCTCGCTCTGCATAAGTAGAGACTTCACAGCAGCATCAGGAACTACAACAATGATCTGACTTCGAAGGATATAGTGCCTGAACTTCTTGACAGCTCTAACCAATGCAAAAGCTTGTTTCTCAAGAGGTGGGTACTTGATTTTAGCAATTGGCCTTTCATCCCCCTCCTCTCTTCGTTGTGTCAGGACAGCGGCACATGAGTGTTAAGAGGAAAAAGAATAAATATAAAATGGCTTCAAGTAGTCAAGACTGGTGAGGACTGGCGCTTCCAAAATGGATTGCTTGACTTGAGAAAAAGCAGCCTTTCCCTCGTTACTCCATTCTATTCTAGCATCTTTCTTCATCATTTCGTTCAAAGGTTTAACAATCTCTGCAAAACCTATGATAAACTTTCTCACAAAGTTGATCTTTCCAAAGAAAGATCTCATCTCCTTCTTACTTCTTGGCATGGTTAACTTTAAAATAGACTCAACTCGGTTTGGATCTATCAATATCCCTCTTTCCAAGATTATGTGTCCCAAAATTTTCCCTTCAAAAACCCCAAACACACAATTTTTAGGATTCAGAGAAACACCTTATCGGATGCATCTTTCAAGAACTTTAGCCAAGTCTGTAGCATGGTTTAGTCTATCTTTAGAGAATATTGTCAGGTCATCCATGTAAACGATGATTTATTTACCAATCAAATCTTTGAACGCTACGTCCATGGCATGCTGAAAGGTTGCTCCAGTGTTTATCAAACCAAATGGCATCCTTCAGTAAGAAAATGTTCCCCACTTAGTAGTGAAGTTTGTCTTCATTCTTTCTTCATAATTAACAATCACCTGATTGTATCCAGAATAACCATCTAGGAATGACATCATCTGAGACCCATTGACAGTTTGCAAAACTTCATCCAGAGAAGGGAGTGGGTAGTGTTGTTTTTCTGAAGCTCTATTCAGATTCCTAAAATCTACACATAGCTTGATCTCTCCATTCTTCTTACGAACTGGAACTAAGTTAGCCACCCATGTTGAATGTTGTACAGGGAAGATTATTCTTGTAGAAAGCAATTTCTGAACTTCCTTAAAGATCAGTGGTTCAATCAGGGTGTTGACGGGATGTTGTTTCTACCGAAATGGTCTAGCTTCAGGTTTTAGAGGGATAATATGAGTTATTACAGAAGTATCAAATGTTTTTAGATCTTCATACCCCCAACCTATTGCAACAACATCTTTCTTTAGTGCCCTTAGTATATCTTTTCTAATTTCTCTAGGGCAGGCTTTCCCTATGTAAACATTTCTTTTAGGGCTAGAATCAGCTAGGTTAACAGTTTCATATTCACCTCCTTTATCTTCGATTGACACATTTTTTCGAGCCCTTGGGTCTTAATCAAAAATTATTTCTAAGGCCACCATTCCCTTGGGAATGCTATTACTTTTTAAATTGAGGATCCCTTCTATATTGCAGTCTTCAGGGTTCTAGTCTCCTTGATCCCTATCAAACTCATCGATGATCTGTCCTTCAAAAACATCTAAGCTTGCTAGAAAAGAAAGGATATGTTGATCATCATCGAAGACTTGAAAGTTCCTGACATTATCGGGAATAGCCGGGGTGGATACCAATTCTACGGAGAATCTCTTAAGCTTGGAGCTTTGCATGGGTTCCAGGGTACTTGCGACAATAGCTAATGAATCAGCTATTTTATTCTCCTCTCTAGGAATTAAACTAATCCCAAAAGCATCAAATTCTTTAATCAAGTTCCATACCCGATTTCTATAAGCTGCCAGCCTTTTATTGTGACATGTGTATTAGCTACGTACTTTCCTGATAATCACTTCCAAATCCCCTTTTACCATCAAGGAAGTGACCTTCTTCTGATGTGTGAACATCAATCCCTGAGCTAATGCTTCATACTCTGCTATATTGTTAGTGCATCCAAACTGCAACCTGTAAGAAGCAAAAAATGTTTTCCCTTTTGGGCTTGTTAATTCAATTCCAACGCCATAGCGTGTTTTAGATTTGGATCCATTAAACGTGAGGGTCCATAGCTGATCTTGAGGTGGGGCTGATTTCTTTGAGCTTGCTATAGGTTTTTGGATAAGGTGAACCATAGGCAAGGCCACTGGATCTTTTGCATAAAATATTGGGAATGGTTGTTTAATAGGTTTATCAGGTGCAATATCTAATTCCCACTCAGATATATCATGTAATCCTAGGATATCTTTCTGATAGTCACTTGTATCTATGATTAATCCCTTGAATTTTGGTATACTTGTGAGTGTAGGGGTATCAAACAAACCTTGGGGTTGTTCATCGTAACTACGTTGGTCTGGTATTATGACTGGGGTAGGTTCAGTTTGAGGAGGACTTCCTCTGAAGGTATATTATCCCTGGTTAACATTATTGCATTTTTTGCTTCGAATGAGAAGTGATCTGAAGTGGCCTCAAGGTGACTTGGGCGGGTCTTTTCAATTTGGGAAACATGATTCAAAACATCAATGCAAGGTTGGCAGATGAGTTTCGAATGATTTTGGTAGTGTACCCTACACCAATTACGGAGTAGAAGACTCTGCAAATCGATATCCTCCCCTAAGACCAGCTGATCCTATTGTAGCTTCCTAATCAATACCTATTGGTTTTCATTAATCATGGGATCAGGGAATTTTTCATTGAAAAATCTTTAGAATCAAAAACGGAAAAGGTCAGAATTTCCTCTCTTTTATAAACCCCTATCTCGATTTCAAAATAAGCTACCTCATTGGGACAATCATACTTAGTGATGATATGTTTGAGGTGAGGTTCACTCTCAATCCTAATCTAGGTAGGCATTCCCCTCCATGGTAGCCACATGTGTGAAAAGTCGAGGGAGAGATATCCCCCTATACTTTTCATCAAATCTATGCTCAATAGCATACCATAAGTCTTAGGAATGTCTGCTACTTGAATATCCATATTGGTTAAAATACTAGGGTTAGACCCTACTTTCACTTGTATATTTCTCAATTCTCCAACTACATTAACCTCTTTTTTATCGAGTTGGATGACCTTGTTTGTTTGGACAAGGTTCAATCCCAATTTCTTTCATATAGAAAATGGCATCACATTGCCAGAAGCCCCTGAATCTAGCAAACAATTATGTAGATTCTTCCCACAGATTCTCAAACATAAAAGAAATTGTGGGGTACCTACCTTGCTTTTGTACAAAGTTGCGTTCATGTCTGCAGCGGGTGCCAGCTTTGTTTTCCCTTTTGATTTATCAGCTTCTTCCAAAGCTTTCAACACTATCTCTCATTGGGTGGGGCACCACTTTAGGATGTCAAAGTATGATAAAGAGGTTTTTTGTTTCTGCATCTCAGAAACAATATCAAATTCTATGTTATAGCTTGCATTACATTTGAAAACACCAAATGAATTACCTTTTTTATGAAAGTCAGGTGGACCCTTTGGTGGAGGAGGGTTGTTATCAGCACCCTGATTTAGAGGCACCATATGGTTAGGTGGTGATGATGTAGTGAACGGACCCTTATTCTGATTTCTTAAAAAGTCTCCTCCCTTTGTCTGAAAGGCTTGGCGATCATACACATCTTCCTTTGGTTCATTCTCATTCTGCATTGGGAATGAAGGTTCTTCTTAAAAGAGGTCATAATTCATAGTTGTATCCATTGCGTCACCTCCTTTATTTGAATTCCCTTGGAATGTTTGGGCATCTGCCTATGCCATCTTTATGACCTTCTCCATTCTAGGGCAGTTTACCTCGGAATGAGTTGCAGTATCATGCAGCCTGCACTAGTTAGTCATAAAATTGAGGTCAGCCACATGTGGCCTGTCCTCATTAGCTTGATAATTGTGAGAAACCCCACTATTATTTGGCCATGTATTCCATTGTCGGTTGTTATTAGGCCTCTGGTTATATCCTCTATTTTGATTTTGATAGCCTTGGTTAGGGAATTTTTGGCCTTGATAGTTCCTCTGGCCATGATTGTAGTTGTTCAGATAATTACCTTGATTGTTATTACTCTAATTAGGGTAATTACGTTGGTTTTGAGAGGGGTACAGTTTAAGCTGAGCCATATCATTTGTTCCTTGAGACAGATTTTTCTTTAAGGTCTCCACCTCATTTGTGAGTTGAACTATCTTTTCACTCTCAGCACTCTTAGCAACAGGTGGCTAACCGATGGGATTTGGTATTCCAGCTTGGTTATGATACCATGTGGACCGTGATGAGCCTGTGATTGTTGAAAGAAGTCAAGAGATCTGTTGGAAAAAAATGGAATAGGAGATTAAGTCTGTAACTCAGATATAGGTCTGTAATGGGAAGGAGACATCCCTAGGGGGTTGGGTTAGGCATCTGATATCCCATAGAAGGAAAACCTCCTCCCAAGTTTCCTTGTTGAGAGCTAGTTTGTTGTTGCAGCTTGATGGCTAGATGATAAACTTTAGATAGGGAATCAATATCTATCGGTTGATAAGTCCTTTGTAGGAACAAGCCAAGCAAAGGGTCTATAACTCTAAAATATGCCTAAATGGCACTATTCTCAGCAACTAGATAGGGGTCCTGCAGTCTCCTATACATTTGTTGAAACTTGGTATTAAACAAGGGCAGGGATTCGCATGGCTCCTTCCTAATGGTAGAAAATTGGTGGAACAAAATGGTTGGTTCCACATAAACTCTGAACTGATTGATGAAAGCATTCTCCAGGTCTGTCCAGCTCAGAATAGAACCCTGTGGAAGATTTAGGTACTAGTTGTACGCCATATCCCCTAAGGAATAAGGGAACAATCTAAAAACCACATCATGGTGAGCTATATGGGCTCTGGTACAAGCGTCCTTAAAAGCTTGTATGCGCTCTTCAACACTCCTTGATTCACCATGAATGTATTTGGGACAAAATCTCTTAGGATTCTTAGGCATTTCATGAAAGCCTCTAGGAATAGTCCCCAATGGAGAGGGATTATTCATAAAAAATTCCATTGGTGGCAGTGGTGGGGGTTGAGCCAGTTGTTGGATGGGTTGAACCAGTTGTAATGGCACTTGAGATGGAGTCAGTGGTGGATTGACAGGTATCCACCAGGGTATTGGTGAAAAGTCTCGTGGAGTGAGTGGAGCTGACAAGGGTGGTATAATGGTTGCCCCAGTCTTGTGAATCTTGTGTCTTGTTGGGGTCTTGAGTTCTATCAAAGGTGGTGGGTTGTCAGTTGATTGAAGAACTCTATGGGATCTCTTTGGTGAGAAAAACCCAATATTATCCAGTTTGCTCTTTTGGCCCTCCTTCTAGCACCAGATTTGTTGATGTTGCCGAGTTAACCCACAACATGTAGGTAAGATAAAAGTAAAATATCTCACCTCTCCTGAAAAAGACAATCAACAATCAAACTGATCACCTCCCAAGGTCTTTGATGTTGGTTCACAACGTTGTTGTTTCACAAAGTGGTCAATATGGTTGTAATGTTCAAGGGGCCTGCTGATATTGAGCTTCTCGATTGTTATAAGATCAAACATATATTTAAACCTACTTTAACTGGTGGTTTTAAAGAAATAGAAAAAGATAGATTAAAGCTTTTAAACTGAAGAGAATGTTGATTCATCCAACTAATCAAACTTGTTACCTTCCAAGGAATTCCTAAACTAAAACTACAAAATAAAGTTAACTTGTAATTAATACAAAGTTTCATTCACTCACAGTGCAAACTTTAACAGTAGATTTCAAATCATCATTTAAAAAAAACATAAGATAAAATTTCATTCCTTGAAAGCTTTCCAAATCAAATAATTAACCCAAGATAAATACCATTCTAGAGCACAATATGAAGTAGATTTAAATCTAGCTGCTTCTACTGTTGGTGAAATAGATAAACAACATTTACAAATCTAACAAGATCACCAGTGTACAAAAAACCCATGTCTTCGAATTATCTCCATCTATACTAAGAAAATCTAGAAGATACATTACTTCCTCCTATTGAACTTAAAACACCTAACTTCTTGCAAAACCCTAGCTTGCTAATTCTTAAAGAAAAAGGTCTCTTATCTATCTCCTATTTTTCTATCTCTCTATATCTCTGTATCTTCCCTTTACAAAGAGGAAAAAATGCCATATATACCAAACGCGCCAAAAATGAGTCGGCCCTGTTTTAGGGTTTACAAAATAAGTCGGTTATAGAAAATGGGTTTGAACAAAGTCCATGATGCATTAAATGCATGCATTCTTTTCATGTTGGTGAAAGATCACTCTCAGGCATGGTTTTCAGATCTTTTACAACCACCATCATTAACTCGCAGCCCTCATGTCCACCATTAAGACATCACGCGTTTCATCCTCGACCTCAAAAAATGCTCTCGCAAAGCTGCTTTAAATGTTCTGAAGCACTATCATTAATGTTGATCCACTTTCGCCAGCAGACATCCCATATGTCACTGAGACTTGCAGCTTCTTCCTTTTTGTCTAGATCTTTATAGACGAACACCACTGTTCACCGAACCTATCATCATCTTCGATTATAGAGTATATCCATATCTCTCACAATCTGTTGATCTTCCTCACAGGAATGGTCACAATAGTCTAACTACCAATGTTTCACCTTCAGCTTCCTCTAATTGGTTGAACACATACCACGTAGGATCTTCAGATAGTCAAAAGTCATTCAAGTAGAATCACATGTCGGTGAGACACTAGTCATGTCTCCCCAATGCTACAATCCTCCACTGACACTATCGGCATAACTTACAACCATCAGCAAGAGGTCATAATGAGCTACAAGAGTCATACCGATATCCAAGACCATCCCCCAGACCATCGCTATCGGCAAGAGGTCTTAGCGAGCTTCCATGTCACATCAAAGTTCCCTTCCGTTGATGAGACTTCAACAATCGCTAAGAGGTCTTTGAAGGTCACACCTCTCCCCAACACTACATGTCGCTAGGAGTCTCACCAAAGACATATATACCCATTGGTGAGACCACAACCATCGGCAGGAGGTCATACTGAGTGTAAACCTTTCGGCCAAGAGTCTCCTCAATGACAACTTTGTGAACAACTGTCGGTGAGGGTTCTCCCCAAGCGGAGAGAGATAGAGAAACTCACAGTGATCGAAATGTCTTGGCAACCTTAGCATTTCAAATGAGTAGAACACAAATACTAGTTGGCAAGACTTTCAGAGGGTCTCACCAACTTTACTCCTTTAGGAGTTTCATGCCAGTAAGATTGAGAGGCGTTTTCCAACATAATTCCTTGAGAAACAACATCAGATGTTCTCGACATGCTTTAATCCTACAAAACAATGCCTTTATTAGTCCTCTAAAGCATAGAAAATATCATCATTCATCCCACCTTTCATATATCCTTCATTTAATTATACTTAGCAAAAAGAAACTCAACTCTGGTGGAGGTGGAACCAAATTTGAACCAAAAACATACTTACCTTTAATACCAGTGAGGGTGGAGCCAAAAATGAAATTGGAATCGGGACCGGAGTAAGAACAGGAACAAAACATGGAAATAAACAACATTTCCAAGTTCAGCCCACATTCCGGTTATGCATTTGCAAAAAGCAAAGTAACCGAGACCACAGCAGGATGGGGGTGGAGTTGAAACCAGATGAGGAAACCAAAACTTTACAAAAAAATCCAAATCCCAAATCCATTCCAAACCCGGCCCCGCAAAAGAGACCAAAACAAAGAACAAAGGCAAAACAAACAAGATCGGCGGAATCGGGACCGAAATGGATCCAAAACCTGGAACTTAGAAAAGTTCTAGAGTTCGGTTTCAATCCAAGTTCCACATCCGCCAGAATAAAGGACAAACAAACAAAAACAAAGGAAACTCACCGGAACCGAAACCAGATCAGAACCAGAACCTAGAACTTAGAAAAGTTCCAAAGTTTGGTTTTGGTCTCGATTCTGAGTCTGCCAGAATAAAACCGAAAATGCCCAAGGCATAAAACAAATAGCCAAAGGAAACATAACAGAACAAGGGGGACCTATTTTAAAGAAGTTTAAAATGGGGTGGTTATGCAAGGCATAATAGGTAGAAACAAAGAAGGAAAATCAAGCCTTGAATGTCCAACATGATGTGGAACACGCCTAGCTATTTGTCCAAAAAAATTCACAAGTAGAACTTGATGTCCACTATGCAAACAACGCACGCTCACTCTGGGCTAATGGAACTTTGACTGCCCACTAGGTAAGACCCCAAGGGTGGAAAATGAGAGAATATTATTAGGCTCCCATACCATATCACAACTACCCCTCTGAAAACTTTAATAAGGCACCACAAAAATTTGAGCTTCATAAGGCCTAACAAGCTACATTATAATAAGCACCTATGAACAAACAAGGCAAGGCTCCACTGGAAAGAAAAGTGTGTTATGCTTGGTGGCCTTGAAAAGGGTTCAAGCTTCACAAGGTTAGAAATTTGTGGTATGCTAAACACTTATGAACATAAATGAAAATAAACTAGTTCAAAAGTATTTCACTTAGTTCGTGTAAGGTCTCCTCTTAGGGAACATTGTACCTAATATCTCCAAGAGAGGACAAGTCAAGGATAAAAGATTTGTAAGTTAGGGAATGCAATGCGTAGCATTACCACTAAGAGGAAAGTCATATGCCAAGAAATATCATTCTCTTAGAGGACATCAAACCTAATGACACCACCAAGAAAAAGATGCATCGCAAGAAGAAAGAAAATCAAACAATGAAACATAAAGAATGTCAAAAATAATGCCAATGTATGCCCCCACTTTAAAGAAATTGCTTGCACCATTGCTATGAGTAATTTTCTTTAATGTAGCCAATAATGCTAAACAATAAAGAATACATGAGCGCTTATTCAGAAATCCCTATGCCAAGTCATATGTTTCCAAATGAAGCTATGTCATGTAAAAGAAGAAGGGGTTGCCCCCAAAATGAAATCCCAAAACACAGAACGGATCCATGGATTCGGGGTTAGTATATCTTTACTACAACGTTGTTATAGATCTCAAAAATGTCATCATTCCCCAAATACTCACAAAATTAAAAGAATGACACATAAAGAGCAAAAACAAAGAAAATATTTTGGGTCAACATGGAAGAGACCTAAATGTTCAACACCTTGCGTCATCCCCAAAAGGAAAACACAAGACAAGAAAAGATAAATTTTTACAACATATAGAAGAATGTAGGTACAAATAGAGGAATGCACATGAAGAGAGATACATCAAACAAAACACTATGGGGGATCACATTATGCACATGCAATCACACTACGAACATGAAAAAGAAAACAAAGACAAGACTAGTAAGGAACATGTGAGTCAACCTATAGTAGGTCATTTGCATCCCAATCTTGATTAGTATATGCAAAAGGAAGATAACTAGCCAAAGGGACAACATCAAGTGTTGAACTAGGACAAGGCTATCTAACCCCTTGCCCCCACTAAGTGCAGGACAAGGATGATCGAAGATTATTGATGAGAATGAGCTCCTTGTGATAAAGAAAATTATTTGCAATGAAAGTTAAACATGTAATAGTGAGTATGCTATGATCCTACAACTATTACATGGCAAGGAGCAAAGTGCATGCTTTAAGGGACTGTCTCTATCATACCAAATTTCTCAAGGATCCTCCTTAAGGCACTATACTCATCAATAAGGTGTCCAAGAGTTCTATGATATGTGCAATAATTCATGTTCTTAGGCTTATTACCCTTACTGGGATGTGGCAATGTAATCCATCCTATATAATAAGGTGTTCCATTTTTCATTCAATTTGTGTTTTAGTATGTAGGAATGGAAACTTTTTGAGTTTGTAACATTTGGATTTCTTGCTTGTTTGAGGATCTTGTTGAGGTTGATTCAAAGGAGAAGGACCTTAAGTGATCCTATCATCCTTATGAGACATTATTTCATCATTATGAGGGAGGAAATTTGTATCCTTAGAAGATGTGGATAGATAAGGATTTTGGTATCCTAATCCTTTAGTATCTTCACTTGGGATTTGTTCTAGAAGCTTGTAAATTTCATGCTCATTAGTCATGTCACATCCTTTCTTAGTTAATATTTTAAATCCTTAGCTATAGGGCTCTTTTAGGTTGATGGTTGTGTTGGTCACTTTGTTAACATAAGATGGATAGGTATGCACTTGATTGGAGGAGCTAGGTTCACTCATTGTTGGAGGTTTAGGCTTAGTTTGTGACTCAATTTTAGGATGTAAAAGACCACACGTCTCAAGTGGTGGGATGGTAGGGGGTGTTGGTTGTTGCATGGAAGGGTAAAAGGATGAATTTTTCTCAAGATTGTTAATGAAATTGTTTATTAAATTGTTCATGCTATCATCATCTTCTCCTATGATTTCAACTTCACGAGGAAATTCATTAGGAGTTGATTGAGCATGATTAGGTTCAATTGTATTAGGATCATTTCCAAAAACACAACTTGAAATGTAAACTAAAGATGTTAAAGGCTTCCATAAATTACCAATGCACATGTTCGTTGTTTAAAATGCAAGGGGGTTTCTAGATTTTTAGATTTATAATAGTGTAATTTGTAGATTATGCTATGCAAAAACCTAAAAATGATATCTCATAAATGCAATTTTGAGTTCACAATAATGGAATAAATTTATTAAATGAAGCTTAATATGATCAATTTTAAGTAACAAAAATTTTGCAAACTAAAATAGAAATCTGAAAAGAGTAAAGCAGAATACAGAAATAGATGTTTTAATGCCTAAAAATTCAAGAAATAACCCTGATCAAGGACTCATTCTGATTTAAAACAGTGAGTTAACTAGTTTTAATTTTCTGTGAAATTAAGCTTGAATGAAAATGCAAAATATGACTGAATGACAAACTAGTAGACCTAATTTGATGTGTAATTTTTATTGAATTTTCAAATGCAATTTAATGATGATGCAATGCTATGAAAATGATTTGCAAAATGACTAATTTTTTTGTATTTTTCAGATTTTAAGAGATATAAAGATGCAATCCTAAAACCCTAAATTAGATGCAAACTAATGTAAGTTAAACAAACCTAAATAATATTTAATTCAATGCAATTCAAATGAATGAAAGATCTAAATATAAGGTGAGTATGGACTTCAAAATAAGAAAAATACAATGATCAAACGTGGGTTCACAAAAATGAAATGGTGAAAAATAGGTGCATCAATAGAAAAGAAGGAAATATGGGATTATGATGGAATTATTCTTCCTCAATCTATTAGGAAATGAGATCCACATAATGAAATGACTTACAACCTTTAGGTGAATCAAGTCAAAGTGTGAATCTACATTTTTTTTGCAAGGATAGGGGTCTTGATAAAACAACACTTTGGGAGAAAAACTAAAAATAGTAAACTAACTCTAAAATGCAATATAAAACTCAGATCTAATAGATTAAGCTCAATACTAATGGAACCAGAAATCAGATCATAGATCAGAGAAGGGTGGAATGATGTTTACCAATCACCAAAAGTGCTTTGTTGAAGTTGACCCGGGATTCATTTCCCCAAGGGCGAATAGGTCTTGAGTTAGGGTTTTTTTGCAACTTTCAGGAGCCTCTACTATAGATCTGAATCTCTCAATTTTCCCAATTTTTGGGTTTAGAAAGCTAGAAATAAATTCTACAATTGAGTTTTCGTGAGATGACAACTTTTATGACAAATCTTGCAACTTTGAAAAGTTCTCCAATTTTTCTCTTCAAGAAATCTTCAATATTTCTTCCACCTAAATCCCAAACACAAATCAAGAGGGGAAAATGTTTTGTTTTTGGTGAATGGGGGTTTTCCTTGGTCAAACCCAATTTTGGTAATTAAACCTTGAATTGAAACAAAATAGCATGAAGGAATGATGAATGAACAACTCAATGTCACAACTCACCAAACCCTTGAATAAACCTTGGAATGTAGATCTACAAATTGCATGAAATAGCTTTAGTGGATGTGGATCTTGAACCTTGAAGCTTGATTTGAAACAATGCTTTGAATGCTTGAATGGATCATGAAACCTACATCATCATATTAGCTCCAAAAACATGCATGATGAAAGAAGAATTTGATGTGACAATGGGATCTTGATTGCTGCAATTATTCTTCAATAAAACTTCTCTTGAATACCTTGAAATTCTCTTGTGAAAGTGCTCTTGAGATAACTTGAAATTTCTAGGTGAAACTTAGTGAAATGACTTCATATTTATAGGTATGTATCATTAATTTTTTTAAATTCAAATAACACAAGCCAACATTTGAATATGGATTTGAATATGTTAAAATACCACCAAAAACATAGTTTAAATTTGGGTCCTATGTCTAAGTGAGGACCCATTCACCCATGGGCAAATGGGTCCTAGGCTACTCATCTAGGAAACACATTGCTCAATGAGAAATGTTATGTTAAGGCATTAATGAATGTTGGGTTTCCTCTTTAGAAAATATGATTAAATTAGGATTCAATTTGAATTAAAGGGGCCAATTAAGAAAAAATAAGCTCAATTAGTTAAAGGATCCATAAATAAGTGTGAAAGTGTAAATAAATACACTCTACAACACTAAATTAAGGCATAATTAAGTTCTTTTTAATTAATAGGGCCCTAAAATTAATGTGAATATGTAAAACACATATTACAACACTAAATTAAGGCATAATTAAGTCCATTTTAATATTAATTCCAAATTAAGTGTGAAAATGCAAAAGGGATACACTTTTCTACACTACACATTCTATGGATTGGCCTCCCAAACTATGTGGGAAAAGAAACATCAAATAGGATTCATTGTATGCTACTTCCATACATGCCACACAAAATTCCTTGATATGATCTAGATTTCTACACCCTTTATATTTGTGAAATTTAGGGATTTCAAATCCTAGCGAGAATGGTATCACTACAATGTTACAATCAAAAGGATATGGACACAAGTCACATTGTACATATGATTTTTTCATTTTCCAACTTGATATATTGAATTTATTGTGTAAGTGTTCTGATATGTGAGGAAAGATCATCTTGAGGATTATTTGGAGGTGGAGCATATGTGTTGTATTGAGGAATAGTAGATGAATTATATGCAGGATTTTGATAATGGGGTGTGTTTGTGTTGAATGTATTGTATGGTATGTATGGTGGGATGTGTTGGTATTGCAGATTAAATGGTGATAATGGTGGTGGTGTGTTGTCCGCTCCTTGTGAGTTTTGATTCAAGACATTTTGTTGTGAATTTGTGTATGGTTGTTGTTGGTTGTAATATAAGCCTTGTTGTTGGTGGTGATGTTGTACAAGCATTTTTTGTTGTTGGGAATATTGTTGTGCTTGTAATTGAGTTTTTTGTTGAACTTGCAATCGGGCTTGTTGTTGTACTTGTGATTGAGCTTGTTGTTGTGCTAAGAATTGAGCTTGTTGTCGGGCTTGCAATTGATCTTATTGTTGTTGTTGATACGCAATAGATTTTTGATGAGACAAAGCATTTTGTCATTGAGTTGATGGAATGGTGTTTTAATTTGGGATAAATCGATTTGATTGAATCTATTTGCTTGATGGGATGTTTTTATTTTGAGCCACAAGTGGTGGATTTTGTAGAATCATGTTGTGAGTGGCTTGTAATGGAGGATTGAATTGATTTTGGGGTGGTTGATGTGTGATCAAATTTTTATTGTTGGACACTTGTTTTTGATTTGGTACATGTTGAGCTTGTGAAACTTGTCCTTTATTTTGTTGTGATATCAATCCTTGCAAAATTTTGGATTGTGATGGAGGAATGTAAGTTTGAGGACCCATTTGATTTTTCATTGTTTGAGGGACTCCTTGATGTTGAATCAAAGGTTGGGATAATTGATATGATGCCACTTGGTGTTGTGATATTAGTGGCATACCTTGCTTTGGGACCAATTTATTTGAAGGATTTCCTTGATTTATTTGATTTGGGACCAATTGATTTGATGGGTTTCCTTGATTGATTTGATTTGGGACCAATTGGTTTTATGGGTTTCCTCAATTGATTTGATTTGGGACCAATTTATTTGATGTGTTTCCTTGATGTTGAGGGACTTGTTGTGGAACCATTTGATTTTGAAGAACAATTGGATGGTTTGATGATTGAACTTGTTATGTTGATGATTGACCTTGCACTATTGTATTCACTTATCCTTGTAAATTCACTTGGGGTGCTTGAATCACTTGATTTTGTTGAACATTAGGAACACTTTGGGTATTTGTTGTGATTGAAGAATGTGGTTGGGCATGAAATGTTGGTGGCATATTTATGTTATGGATATTTGATGTAATTGCTATTTTTGGATGTTAAGGGTGTTGTGGAATGGAGATGTTTTGGGGGATGCTTGTGTTTTAAGTACCCAAATTTGTGTTGTTCCCTAGATTTTGAGTGAGACCATGTTGAGTTCCTTATTGAGTTGCAAGAATAGATGAAACCAATATAGAATTTAAAGGTTGACTTGGCACATGTGGTGAAGATGGTTGAGAGATAAATTGAACCACATTTTGGACCACGGGTTATGTGATAGACATTTGAGGAATATATGCAAAATTTCCCAAAGCTTTCTCCCTAAGTGTATTCAAATCGAATGTGGAAGGGAGTTTAGCTCCTTTTTTGAAGGCCAACATGTATTGAGTTTGGTTCAATTTCATCATGGTGTTGATAAGATGGTGAATCTTGGGATCTTGTTACAACTCAAGTAGTTCTTCTTTGGTAAGCTCATTGGGATTATTGGTACCATCCTCTACTTGGTACCCCATTTCTTGAGAAGTTTGAGGTGGATTTTTTGATGGAGTTGTGAAACTTGTAGGATTGAATTCTTGCATTGTAAGGTTTTGTTGGTTTGGATCACTCATGGAAGATAAATTTTGGTTTTGTTTCATGTCTCTCTTGTGTTTTGACCTTGTTGTTACTATAAAACTTGGATCAACTTTTGGAGTAGTATTCAATGGGATTTGTATTTTTGAAACTCTTGAGTTGACTCAATTTTTTTGTAAAAGTGAACCCCTAAGGTGTTGTTTATATGGGAAAATTGGGATTTATCAAAATGAATTGATCAAGATGATAAACCACTAGGGTTTTTTATTCTAAACATGCAATTATGTGTATGATATGATGCAAATAACAATCAAAAAACACTCCTAACTATTATAGAAACAATAAGGTAATTTTTGAGAGGCTAAAACAATGTGTACCTTGTTGAAAACTTGTTATTTTTAGGTCAAAGAGGACTCATTCGCCCCAAGTGGTGAATGGGTCCCTGTTAGGGTTTCTGAAAACTAAGATCTGGGTTTTTTTCCCTTGATGTCTGCACTTCCAGCTCCTTAGTGCTCAACTCCCAAAAACCTGAAATGAATTATGTAGCCTTGATTTTATGTTCTTGCAATATGAATGACAACTTTACAACTTTTCAATTTTTACAAGTTTGTTGCAATCCTATTCTCCACTTGATCTTCAACCTATGAGACTGCAATCACCCATCAAAGAGGAGAAAATCTTGTTTATTGTTAGAGGATAGGGGTTTTCCTCGGTCAAACCCCTTTTAGGTAATTAAACCTTGTGATGAAACAATGAAATTGAAGCATGAAACATGAAATAATGAACAATGATACCTTGGAAGATGTCTTGGAATGTAAATATGCAATATAAAATTCAAGTGGTAATGGAGAATGTAGATCTTGATCTTGAATTGGATGTGAAATAATGCTTACCAATGGATCTTCAATGCTAAATCAACACACTAGCTCAACAACATATCTGATGCACTATGCCTTTGACATGATGATATAATATTGAATTGTTGCAATAAAAATTCACTAATCTTCCTTTGAATTCCTTTGAAATTCTCTATAATGCTCTCTTGATCATAAGTTTTCTATAATGCTTGAATACTTGAAATTGCTAGGTCACTTAGGATGAAACTATGTGAATTAATCTTATGTATATACCAAATCTAAGGATTAACCCCAAAATTTAAATAAACTAAGCTGACATCAGATCTAGGATTGAAAATCATTAAAATCCCACCACAAATAAATTCAAAAAGGGGTGTCCTAGGTAAGGAGGACCCATTCGCCACCTTGGGTGAATGGGTCCTAGCACAATTTCCCGGGACCTAGCTTCAAGTGGATGAAATAACATCAAAAAACCATCTCAAATATGACAAAAAAGGGGTGTCCTATGTTAGGAGGACCCATTTTCCAATAGTGGCGAATGGATCCAGCACAGATTTATAAAACTCCAACTTTTCCAATGTAAATGTTATGTAATATCATTAATGGGAGTCGGGATAGATCCTTGAAAAATGCAATCAATAAGGCTTAGATTTTAATTAAAGGGGCCAATTAACCTCAATTAACCACAATTAATTAATGAAACCCTAGATTAGTGTGAAAGTGTAATAAAACACTTTACAACACCATAAATAAGGCATAATTAGGTTTATTTTATTAAAAAGGGCCCTAGACTCAATGTGAATGCGTAAAACACATTACAACACTAATCAAGGAAATCTTAGATTCATTTGTTGTTAATTATTTCCAAATGCAGAAAAAAGGGATACTTTTTTTGTTAATACATTTTTCCCCCACTTTAGTGAGAGTTTTCCCCCATGACAAACTCACACTAAAGTAGACATTAAAGAAACTTAAGTATGCAACAATAACAAAGATACATAGTCATACCCTATCAAAGGCCAAGAAAAAAAAATAAAAACAAAGGATCAAGCACAAGTATTCCAACATAATGTGGAACATGGTTGTTTGTCTGAGAAAAAGTATCAAGTTTTGATGGTCTTTCCAACTTATGTGGACCAGGTCTAGGTTGTTTGTCCATAACATGCATGCTCACAATGGGGTAGTGGAACCTTATTTTGTCCACTAGTTGAGTTATCCCAATGAGGTGAAAAATCAGAGAATCATATTAGCCTCCCATACCATATCGAAATTATCCTCTCAACAACTTCGATAAGGCACCACAATGTAATGCTTTTGAATGCTTTTGAATGTCATGTCTATAATTTTTTGTTAAAGGAGATTTTTCTTTGTTCATGTAAGGTCTTCTTCTTAGGGAACATTGTGTCTAATGTCTCCAAGTGAGGACAAGTCAAAGAGCATCAGATTGCCACTTATGGGATGCCTCTCATTTCACATCATGCCACTAAGGGATATCGTATGCTTAGAAATATCACACTCTTGGAGTACATCAAACCAAATGACACCACCAAGAAAAGGAAACATCACAAGAAAAAAGAAAATCATGCCATGAAATATGCCAAAAGATGTCACTGATGTATGCTCCCACTTTAAAGTGGTTGCTAACACCATTGTTGTGAGAAACTGCTTTAAAGTAGCCAATGTTTTCTCCTAAGACATGAGAGCTTTCCTCGAGAAACCCTATTCCAAGTAATATGTTTCCAAAATAAAGCTACGCCATGAACATGGAAGGAGGGTTTTTTCCCCAAAAATACAATGCTAAACCTAGAAAGAAAAGTATGTCACATGTGAGCCGACTTAAGGCATGTCATCCACATCTGAAGATTGCTCTTATATATACATGGAATATGGTCAACTATCCAAAAGAGACAATGACAAGTGATATATGAGGAAAAATCTACCTAACCCCTTGACCCCAATTAGTGCAAGACAAGGATGAGCCGAGAATGAATGACGATATGCCAATCCTTGCAAAAAGGAAATGATTTGCAATTAATGTAAAAAATGTAATAGTGAGTATCCTATGATCCTACAACTATTAGATGGCAAGGAGTGGCAACTAATGTTATTGATTATGATGTCTAGACAAAGTATCAACTTGATGCATATCTAATGAGTTATTCCCATATGTATTATCTATTAGTTTAGGATGCACTAATGTTAAAGTTGGCTTAGAAGAATATTTTGTAAGAGTGTTGATATTGAGTGAAGGATTTTTTGTTTCTTTCGAGGGAAAATAACAAAAACCATTAGTCATTTCTTGCATGTTAGGCTCTATAGGGGCATGGATACCTTGTTCTCTAGCACCACATCCTTTTCCACTATACCCAAGTTTTTTCATAAGTTCATAACCTCTTCCATAAATATTTTTCATTTGTTCTCAATTTGGAGGTTGCTCATAATCAACTTCATCAAATTTTTTCATGTATGTTGTATTTTCTTCTAAAGTGGTCAAAGTGGATGCTTTTGAATTTTGTGTTGAATTTTATGTCAATATTACTAATTTTTCTTTTCCCTTTTCAAACTCTTTATTTCTGATCTTGTATTCACCCATGAATGTGTTGGCAACACAAGGGCATACAACTGAGAGGGAAGGGTGAATCAGTTGTCTCCGAATTTGAAAATTATTAAACTTATTAATCCTTATTCTTAGATCTAATCAATATCAATGAAAGCATGAATCAAACATGCATAACACCAAAATTTTTATGTGGAAACCCTATCAGGGGAAAAACCATGGTGGAGGTCAGTTCACAAGATTATAACTTGTTATAATTATAAGAAGAATAAATGGGGAATGCACATGCATCCGGGCACACTGCCTAGAGCTCACTGCTCAATTATAAAGGAAGATACACTGTCTTACAAAGAGATTCAAATTACAACCATCTAGATTTTGAATTGAGAAAATAGCATTTGCTAATGCCTAATTACAATTCCAGTTAAGCACATGAACACTTCTTCACTCTTCTTCACACTTTTCTCTTCCTTCGAATGATTAGGACATTCTTCGCACATATCATACACAAGAACACCTTCAAGAATAATTCAATTAGAATAAACAATCACTCTTATATATCCGCAACATGAAATTACATCATTACAAGTCAGCCACAAAGAAATAATAAAATGAATACAAATTGTCGGCCCAAAACAATAGATAATTTTCAATGTGAATCAACCAAGGTTGGACAAAACATAGTGAGGACCCAAATCAACTTCTCCAACACAAAAGCACTTCAATTAATTTCTCCTTGAAGATCCACAACATGCTTCAACACTTTGTCAGCCAAGAACATGAAAAAATGAACACTCAAGAGAAAATCTTGGATTGTGAGCACAACGATCAATGTGGATGTGCAACACAGATAGAGCACAATCTAGAAACATCCACAAGCATCATGAATCACCAGAGAATCATCCACACCAACTAAACTAATTGGAATCACATAATATTTATTCAGGAACACAAACTAAAGTAACAAAAAAACTATCAAAAAAAAAATCTTCACGTGGATCTCTGAATCTCAACATGGATAAACTAGATATACTCAACAATAAAACCTTTAGTCCACAACCTCTAATCAATAATGTACAAAACTCACCAATAGACAAAACATCACTTCACCACTGACAACCCGCAACTCATTCCATTATAATTTTCTCAATATCCTCGACATATACAACTTCAAATGTACTAATGCTAATAATGTTGACATCAATGACAACCACATATTAGCAACACAACCACAACATCCAATAAAATGTTGGTGTGAAATCTAAGGAACCCTGATCATCTTCTAACAATTTAGTGACTTCCTCAATTTGATTTTCATGTTCTTTTTCCTTTGTGACTTCCACTTTTGTAGTTGATTCCCATGCTTCCAAAGGATCTCGTCCTTCTCTCTCAACAATCAAACAACTTTTAGGTTCAGGATCGGCCTTGAGTGTGTAATTTTTTTTTTCATAGACGTACTCCATTACATGATGGAGGGTAGAAGGTACCCCATCATTGCATGAATCCATGGTCTCCCTAGGAGGAGGTTGTAAGAAAGATCATCAGGCATAATGTGTATTGAAGTTTGTAATGTTACTTTCCCAAATTTAATAGGAAATGTAATCACACTAGGTAGTTGTTTTCCTACATTATCAAATCCATGAATGGATAGATTATCTGGTTGAATTTGGCTTTTTTCTACTTTAATCCTATCCAAAAGGCTTATGCTACACACATTAAGCATTGAGCCACTATCAACAAGAGTTCTCTTTATCCCAATTTAATTAACACAAACCTTAATCATGAATGCATCATGTCATTTTTTCTCTTCTATCAAAGGTAACTTGTCTTGATAGAAAGTAATGTCTAAGTTTTCCGGAGTTATAGCTTGAATTTGGGCTGCCACATCATTTGATTGCACATTAGAAGGGGTAGGAACTTGTTGCAAAGAACTTTGAAGCATGTTATTATAAATAGGTGAGGCTTGAATAAGGTCCCATAAGGATATCTTAGCATAAGTATTCTTAAATTGTTCAGTAGGATCATACTCCTTTTCTCTTTTTAAAGGAAAATGAGGAAGACCAGGTAATATAGGGTTAGTAAATGGGAGAGATGTTGAGTTGTTTGTATTGGTTATAGATTATTCCTAGTGTTATGTGTATGAGCAATGGTATTATAACTTGTTTGTTGTGAAACATTATCAAGTTGCCTTTTAGGTGGTTCTAAGATAAGCACGGGTTTATTTTGAACTTGTGGTTTTTGTGAGGGTGGATAAATGATAAGTTTAGGCTCGGGAGATTACTTCAAGGGATATCTAATGTGCATAACCTCAAAAGACATATCCTTATTTTCATGATCTCTTAGTGAAGGAGAGTCTAATGTCACTTCATCATCTTCATCTAAGGAAGTCTTGTCATTATTGTTTAAAATAAATGTTTCAATGTTCTTATTTTCTTCCACTGTGATATTTTCCCTAGTAGGAGAGTTTTTAGGAGAGAAACAAACTAGATGTTCATGAAATTCAAAGGTCGGTTCTTCTAAAATGACTTCATCAAAATCAAGGGATTCATCTATGGTTGGATTGTATTTCTTATCAATGATGGCATTCTCTTGTTCAATAATGTTTTTCCTAGGGGAAGAGAGGAAAATAGGATTCTCACAACTCTCATCAATTGGTTCTTCTACCAAAAAAGTATCTTTATCATAAATAGGAGAGATATTAGGAGAAGGACAAATATGATTGTTATGATTGTCCATGATTTCATATGTTTTCTCTAAGGTCTCATTCTCTTGTGCCATAATATCTACCCTAGTAGGGGAGCTTTTAAGATTTTCATCACATTCCATGGTTAGATTTTGTAAAGTAGCTTCATCAAAAATAGGGGAGGCATCAAGAGATGAATGAATATGAGCTTCATGCTTACTAATGGGGAATTTTTTTTCAAATAGATCTTCCCAAATGGTAGGTGTATTAGGAAAGGGAGAAACAAGATTCTCATGATTGTCAATAAGTGCATCTTCTAACACCAAACTATCTTCTTCATATCTAAAAGAGATAGTAGGAGAAGAAAAAATTTGATTGTTATGGTTATCTAAAACTACATCCCCATGTCCTATAATGTCTTCCCAAGTAGGAGAGGTAGGATTTGAATAGCTCTTAATCATTGGATCTCTTAACACCAACATATCCTCCTCACCAATTTGATTTCTATGATTGTCCATAATTACATCTTCTTTCACTAAAGAATTCTCACAAGTAGGGGAGGTGTTAGAAGAGGAATGTAGACTAAGTAAAGTAGTGGAAATGATCTCATAATCTTGTGCCATAATATATTCCCAAGGGAGAAGAGGAGAAGGAAAAACAATATTTTTATTATTCTCCATGATTGCATCTTCTTTCACCAAGATACCTTCGTCACTAGCAAGAGAGGTATTAGGAGAAAAGAAATTATGATTGTCATGGTTATCTATGCTTGCATCTTCTTCTATCATATCATTCCCACAAACAAGAGAGATATGAGGGATTGTGTCAACATTTTCACTCTCTTGCACTAAGAGACTCTCATAACTAGGAAATGTATTAAATGAATGAATAACATGTGTATTGATGAACTTTTTCTTTTAAAACTTGGAAAAAACAAATACTAACATTTGTGAAAAGTAATCTATATGAAATCAAAATGGAAAGATACTTAAAATGAAACACAATGACCTAGAATGAAATGTGTAAATGCAATTTTCAGATTCTAACCAAGGTAATTTGCTGATTAAACTATGAAACAATCTAAAAATGAAATGTTGTAAATGCCATTTTGAATTCTGAAAAATGCACTAAATGAAGAATATTAAGCTAGATTTAATGAATTTAATGAAACAAAAAATTAGAAAACAGAAACAGAAATGTAACAGCAGCAAAAAAAATCCTAAAACAAAGATTTTAGATTCTAGAAAATTTAGATCAATACCTAATCAGGGACTCATTCGCCACTATGGGTGAAATGGTCCTAGATGAGGATTTTTGAAATGTTTTTTATTGATTTTGAAGTGTTTTTAAATAAGTTTTAGATGCCAAAAAATATAGGTCAAGTCTAATCAGGGACTCAAAAATGGGTCCTAGATTAGGGTTTTTTAATTGTTTTTGATTGATTTTAAGCCTTTTTCAATGTGTTTCAATTTCAGGTCTAGAACAGTAACTTTCAATTTCATTTTTTTGCAAATGTACTATGAAGTGCAATTTGAAAAGGTAATGAAATGATGAATACAAAGACCTAATTTGAAATGAAATTTTGTTTTGATTTTCAAATGAAAATTTATATGAGATCTAAATGATAGACAAAATGAATGATTTGTTTTTATATTTTTCATATTTAAAGAATGCAAAACAATGCAATTTTAAACCCTAGATGAGATGCAAGTTTGAATGAAAATTAGGACACCCTAAATGATATCTAATTCAATGCAAATGAATAAAAATGAATGCAACATCTAACCTAGGATGCAAGTAAAGACTCCAAAATAAAAAAAACTACAATGTTCAGTACATCGGGTTCACCAAAACAAAACATAGAGAAAGAGGTTCACCATAATGAGATCAAAAATATGATGAACCTAATTTTAATAGTGATGTTTCATTCAATTATGAGGGTTAAAATGCCTAAATAACAATCAGAAATTAATCCTAACTTTTATAGAAACAATAAGGGAAGTTTTGATAGGCTAAAACAATGTGTACCTTGTTGAAAACTTGTTTTTAGGTCACAGAGGACTCATTCGCCCCAAGTGGCGAATGGGTCCCTATTAGGGTTTTTAAAAACTGAGACCTAGGTTTTTTTCCTTGATGTTTGCACTTCCAACTCCTCAGTTCTTAGCTCCTAAAAACCTGACACAAATTATGTAGCCTTGTTTTATGTTCTTGCAATATAGATGACAACTTTGCAACTTTTCAATTTTGACAATTTTTCTTCAATCTTGTTCTCCACTTGATATTCAACCTATGAACCTACAATCACACATCAAAGAGGAGAATTTTTTTTTGATTGTTAGAGTATAGGGGTTTGCCTCGGTCAAACCCCTTTTAGGTAATTAAACCTTGTAATGAAACAATGAAATTGAAGCATGAAACATGAAACAATGAACAATGATACCTTGGAAGATGTCTTGGAATGTAAATCTGAAATCTAACATGAAGTGGCCATGGATAATGTAGATCTTGATCTATAATTGAATGTGAAACAATGCTTGCAAATGGATCTTCAATACTACATCAACACACTAGCTCAATAACATGCTTGATGCGCTATGCCTTTGACATGATGATATAATCTTGAATTGCTGCAATAAAACTTCACTAATCTACCTTTGAATTCCTTTTAAATGCTCTATAATGCTCTCTTGATCATAAGTTTGCTATAATGCTTGAATACTTGAAATTTCTAGGTCACTTAGGATGAAACTATGTGAATTAATCTTATATTTATACTAAATCTAAGAATTAACCCCAAAATTCAAATAAACTAAGCCGAAATAAAATATAGGATTGAAAATCATTAAAATATCACCACAAATAAATTCAAAAATGGGTTCCCTAGGTACAGAGGACCCATTTTCCAACTTGGGTGAATTGTTCCTAGCACAATTTCCTAGGACCTAGCTTCCAGGGGATGAAATAACATCAAAAACCCATCTCAAATATGCCAAAAAAGGGGTGTCCTATGTTAGGAGGACCCATTCACCAGTAGTGGTGAATGGGTCCTAGCACAAATTTCTAGGACTCCAACTTTTCTAATGTAAATGTTATTTAATATCATTAATGGGTGTCGGGATAGATCCTTGAAAAAAGCAATCAATAAGGCTTAGATTTGAATTAAAGGTGACAATTAACCTCAATTAACCACAATTAATTAATGAAACCATATATTAGTGTGAAAGTATAATAAAACACTTTACAACACCATAAATAAGGCATAATTAGGTCTATTTTATTAAAAAGGGCCCTAGACTCAATTTGAATGTGTAAAACACATTAAAACACTAAATCAAGGCAACCTTAGATTTGTTTGTTGTTAACTATTTACAAATTCAAGAAAAGGGATACTTTTCCATTAATACAGGCATTTAGGACCAATGATGTTATGAATGGTGAAAGGATGAGTGATACAAATGATAAAGAACTCTCAATTCTGGACAAAACTAGACTTAAGTTTTGATGAATGTTTGCTAGGATGCTAATGAACTTGTAAATCCTAGAAGTAGACTTATGAATTTAGGATAAATTTGTTCAAAAGGTTGTTTTCTAATCCAACTAAATGTATGAAAAGGGACATGTTTACAAACATGTAGTTAAACTAGATAATGTTGAATGAAAACTTTAGTCTAAGAGATTTGTTTGTCAAAAATTTAAATTTGTTGGTGAGATGAGATTTTTGATGTCAATGTGTTGGTTGATGTTTGATCCTAATGTTTGAACCTAAAAGGGACTTGTGACAATATCAAGGTGTTGAAAGGCATTTTTTTTCCTTTGAGCGTTTAAAACTAAAATATCAATGTCTATTTGATGAAGGTACTTTAGAATGATGTTTGAAGGTGTGATATACCCAAAATTATTTTGATAAAACCAACTTAAGTATGCATTTCCTTGTTTGTTCTTTGTTGTTTGGAAGCCAAGATGTTTGGAAAATAGGACCAATGTGTACCTACTTAGTGGTACAGTTCTTAAAATTTTATCAATGTGAAATTATTTTTACCACATGGAGATCTTGATTATGTTGAAACTAAAATGTCTACAACCAAGCAAATGATTTTCCACAAAGCTCGAATTTTGTGAAAAATCAAGATGCTAAAGTCATAGTCCCCTAGGTTAACTTTGAAATAATGAGTAGAGATATGAACCCAAATAATAGGAAGCCACTAAAATATTGTTTTAATAAAATATATATATATATATACTTAGAGTCATGCAGTAGTATAGTGTTCTTCAAGTGTAATCCATTATATTCAAAGGGTTTAAAATTTTGTGACATTGTTGATGTTTGTTTTTGAGTTTAAATGTCAAGCAATGTATTTACCGACTCAATGGGTGAGGGGGATATTTCAAAAGCTTTCTTCCATAATACTTACTAGTTTAGCTCAACAAAATTAGTCAATAACATCCTAGAGAGGAATAAAGGTATGCTTCTTCATAGTAGGCTTACCTCACCCTCAAAAGAGTAATGAATCTAAATAATGGAGGGGTCAAATAGGCCATACCAAGCTCATGAGATAACTTGATACACCTAGCTTTGTACAATAGAATGAACTCTTAAGCTTTATGCCTCAACCATAAATCGGACGTGGTAAGTAACTTCTGTGAACAATGTTATTCATGTGCACTACTTCAAATAAACGTTTCAAAAAACTTGGTTGGCCTCTAGATACAAAGGTTTTTAGTGACATCGTGAACACCGGGATTCTACATCTACCGTGAAACACTAAAGTCTCTAGCTTCCCCTAAGCAACCCATTCATTAGCATGAGAGTAGGCACGTATAGGTATGAATGTCCCAGATTTATGCTACTTTTTTTCATTTTCACATACTTTATATAGCCCATTGGTAAATGTGCTTGAAGGTCACTTATAAGTTCTCCATTGCAGGATGTATCTCAAAGGTAGGCCCTCTCTAATAAAAGAAAAGGAATGTTATTTTACTTCACCCAAGATCACACTAAGCACAAGGGGAGAAGAGGATACGTAGAAAGCCTTTGGGTGACTCAAAAAGTTTATAAACTTAGAGTTTTTCTCTTCACCCAAGATCACACAAAGTGCAAAGGGAGAGGATACGCACTAAAATTTTACCAATCATGGCCAAAAAAGAAGATAATGGCTCATTTTAGTGCACTAAAAAAGATATGAATGTTTATTTTAATAGCACCAAAATTGAGTGTGAATTTGTGTTCTTCAATTTTAAACCAAATTGAAGTGTGAGGATGTTTGGTTAAATTTTAAGCCAACTTGAATATGTAAGATAGATTGTTCATTTCTAATCCAAATTAAAGTTTTACTAGATTTTAAGCCCCAAAATGAAGTGTGATTTAACTAAACCATGCAAATGAAAGACTCTTAGGTCATGCTTCTCGTAAGTATTTAGAAATACTTTGAAATTTTAGACAAGTGTTGATGAACACTTTTTTTCTTCACTCCATGCTTCAAATATTAGATGAAATCAAGAAAAAAATAAGATTCTCGGGTTACAAATGATTAAGCATAAAAACCCTACAACCTAGACCAAATTGCAATGTGATTTGAATTTAGGTACACAAAGGGAAAATTTAACTTTACCAAAATTGAATTTTATTTTTTTTTTGGAAAAAGTGGCAAGCCACTATATTTATATTAATAAATATTAATAATTTTTACAAAATCCTTGTTCAGGTGAACATACTAGCAGGAAAGAACTAGGAAAGAAAACCCCTAGTTATAGTTCATGTAACTAAAGTTCGTCGATACAATCTAATTACAAAAGTAACAAAGTTACCATTAATGCAACTTGAAACCTATCAAAACCCTAACCTCCTACCTAACCCTTTACAAAACCCCATTACATCATTGCATAATCCCATAAGAACCCCATTACATATTTGTAGAGTCCAACCCATTCCCATTACATAATTGCACAAACCCATAAGAACCCATTTACAACACCCATGCAAAATTGTCATAGATAAAAAATGAAGATTTCAAACTACTGTGCACCAAAGCATGGAAATGAAATTTAAAGGAGGCTGACTTGTTCCCAGTTCTGCGTGGACTGTTAACATAGCTCTATTCATTGACTTCCTGCTTCTGCTTATAATCATAATCAAAGGATGGAACCGATTTGTTTATATCTAGAACATATCGATAGAAAATTTTTCCCTTCACATCATGTGGATAAGGTGATATTTTTTTATCATGAACACATACATGACCTCTTAAAAAAAATTGCATGGTATTTTCTCTTAAAATTATCAATTTCTTCCATGGAAATTGAAGACCTATATTTGTTGAGAGCTTGATACAGATGGGAAAAAGTATCGTTCTTTGTTGACAAAAGCATACGCTGAAATATTTTTGCATACCTTTTCTTATAATGGATTAGATGTCTTGGGAATAAACCTCCCACTAATCTGTCACCCTTTGAAAAATCATATTGTTGAACACTGTAAAGAAGAGCTTCATTCTCCAAATATGAGCTAATAAAAAATGTATTAGCAATGTTCCTTAAAACATCAAAGTTTTGGACCAGATCCAAGATATTTGATAAAAAAATCAACAATAAGTTTGTTGGAAATATAATTCTTTGCAAGTCTGTATGCAAAACATCTTCTCCTATGATAGCTTTAATGCAATTTAAAACAGACTTACATTTCACCTTAAAAACCCTTTGCAGTTCATCTTTGTCGATGCTGCCTGAGAAAGGCTCCTCCCATGGTTTAATCACAACTGGCACCCTTTTTACGGCAAAGCTTTTTTTGCAAAGTGAGAATAATGCAAGTCAACGGGATTTTTAAAGCTAGATTTAACATATTTCTTATGACCTTAATTGATATTGTAGTCTTGCAAGGATAACACACACGAGTATCATCAGACATTAAAATGGCTGCCAGAATTCCTTAGCTCATGCATATAAAATGTCTGCTTTGTACCAATTATGCTATCCAAAAAAGATAATTCTTTTTTAAATAAACATTAGATAGCAGGTCAAAAAAAATAATTGGCTAACAATGATAACAAGGTACTTTCCATTCACAAATGAAAAATACCCACGCATGTTATCCTTACATGATCTGCAAAGTATTTCTTGTTATTCACATCTAAAAAAATACCCAAGCATGTTATCCTTATAGTATCTACAAAATATTTCTTAAGAAATGAGCTATGTACAAATCCCCCAGTTCAAATGTGCGAAGAGAGAACTTTGGCACAAGAATATCATTTTTAACACATGCGTTTACCTTGAATGATAAGAATCAAAATTGCCAAATTTTTAAAACAAATATGCTTTGTACTTTAAGTGCCACAATAACTCTTTTATCACATATGTTTACCTTAGCTGATAAGATTTAAACTTTGCAAACTTTTCATAGCAGAGATCCTCTATACATATTTCCCTTTCATATGTGCGAATAGTGTACTAGGATGTCACAATTCCCAATATCCTGCAAACTTGAAATAAAACATTAGATGCACATGTTGTAATAAATCAGGAGGATAGAATATCTTATGACATTGGGGCCATATGTCAACAAGTGCATAATCTACATAGCATTACAACCATGCTATAGTAAATAAAGGAGAAAAATCTTTAAAACTTTTCCTACATGGTCATTACATCTTGCTCAATTAACTCTAGAAGTTGTGGAACTGCATTTGAAACATTTAAATCATGAATAGCCCTTGTTTTGTCACTTCCCATCCCAGCTAGAAAATCTGCTACCTTATTCCCTTCTCTGTAAGTATGCGAAATAATTGATGACTCAAGCTTATCTAGAAGTGACCAGGCTTTGTTTAGCACATAATTCAAAGTCCAATTTTGGATTTTCCTTTCCCTAAGTGCATTAAGAATTATTAATGAATCTCCCTCTATATGAAGCTTTGAAAAACCCATCTAAATTGCCAATTCCAAACCAAATAAGAGAGCTTGTGCCTCTGCATAAGTGTCCGTGCCAAATTGCAAGTTGTAAGAAGAGAGTGACAATACTACCCCTGATGCATTTCTTATACACACTCCTACCCCAGATAATCCTGGATTACCTTTAGAAGCCCCATCAAAATTCAATTTCACAAAGTCTTTTTGAGGGGGAGACCATTTGATTGTTGTTTTATCAATCTTTTTGTTTACATTTTGAAACAGACTACCATCAAAAGGAAATTTGATGTGAGTCCATTCTTTCATAATAGAACTATCCCAACTCGTGAAGGATGAATTGATAAATTTCTCTCTATGTACACACGAGTTGACCCCCTCTGAAATTGCCTTTTCAATTTTCAAGAGGACTAGATCCACGGGGGATTTAGTTTTCCTAAAAACTCTTAAGTTGTGTTCCCGCCAAATATTCCAAATTACCAGAGCTAGAGTAATGAACCAAATGCATGAAAAAAAAGAGGTCTGATATAAAAGAGGCCAAGCTTGGAAAATATCCCAGATAGAATTTGGCAATGGGATGGATAGGTGAAGTTTTCTTTTAATAAAGTCCCAACATTGAATGGCTACAATGCATTGCACAAATAAATGATCCATTGTTTCAAATTCCATTTTTCATAACGGGCACTTGAAAGGATCAAAAATCTTCAATTTAACTAGACAATCACTAGTTAGAATCCTTTTTTTGCAGGGCTAGCCATGCAAAAGTCCTTGCTTTCGAAAGAACTTTATTGTTCCAATAGAAGGAAAATGCACGTTGGGGTTCAAAAGAATATTTGGAATATGCTAAAACTGCATATCCTTCCTTAACCAAATATGAGCCTACTTTTGAAGCTGACCATATTATTTTGTCTGACTTTGATGACAAATAAACTATTCTTTCATTCAAACATTTGTTAAAAAGGTCAGATTGTTGATTATTCAATAAGGTGGATGGAGGTGTTTTCCCAGTTACTTTTCCTGTTAATGGATTTGAAGAGTGAACATAGTCTAAAAATTTATCACCCCAAGCTTGACATAAAATCATTTTTACTTCTTGAAGCTCTTGATTAACTGCTAAAGGAGGTTTCCCAATCCATGAATCTGCCCAAAATTTGACACTTCTACCATCATTTATTTCCCAGGAGGAAAATTTTGAAAAAAATTAAACCATTGCGTAGAGCACAAAATTCTACCCCATTTTAAAAAAAAGCTCTGAAAAATACCACAGTATGACCAGGATATGGCCATTTAAAGACAGAGTGAAAAAGCAGAAATACAATTGTGCCATTGTTTGACAATTGCGCCACTATTTTACAGTTGTGTCACTATATCAAATAAGTGCACTCCAATGCACACAATTGTGTCACTCTGCCTCAAACAATTGCATCGGTCGACCTTGAAACTTGAAACACACAAAAATCTCAAGGAAATTTCATCAAATTTGATTAGTAAATCCCTCCTTGTAGTGCCAAAATGTGAACATGATCATTAAATAAGCTAAACATGATTGAATTACAAGAATTAAACCAAGATTTAACTAATTAAGCCATGCTCTCAATGAGATTCTTGAAATATTAAACTAAGAAGTCATTAAAACATCAAATATCAATGAAATGCTTAAAGGAAACCTAATTAATACATCAAACCTCATCCCATTGGGGGATTGGTGTTGAATTGATGTGGAATTTCAGCCCTTTCCCAATCCCTTGATTGAAACAAGCTTGAAGATGATGCAATTGATGAATGCAATTGATAGAAAATGGATGCAAGATTAGCTAAAATGGATGAAAATGGATGAAATGCTCATAAAGAATTCTCTAAAAATGGCTATAATGTTGATTCTCTCAATAAATGTGAATGAATTTCTCAAGAAATGGAGGCTATTTATAGGAAAATTGAGTGAATCAATGGCCAAGATCAATTTGTTTAATCAATGGATGAAAATTAAGGAGAAGAATTGGAATGGATCAAAGGTTCAAACCATGGAGGAGATTGAAAGTTGGCATGGATTGATAAATTTAATCAATGGTTCAAACTGATTTGCAAAAACAAAAATCATAAAATTTAGGAGGAATGTGCAAAATATTTCCATTTAAGAGGGATATTGTTTTGAATTTGAAATGGAGGAATATTTCTTGGGAATATTCCTTTGCAAGTGGGCGAAATTGGAGGAATGAAAGAAATTAGTCAATTAAATAATTAGGATATTATTTAATTGTGCAAGATGGAGGAATTAAAAGATTTAATTAAACAATTTTCTCATTTAATTAAAAAGGGGAATTAATGACATTTAATTAAGTAATTCAGATTATTTAATCAAATGAGAAGACTTAGGGAATTTAATTAAATAATTCACATTATTTAATTTAATAGGATGAAAATTAGTAGGAAAGGGATGAATTAACCTAATAATGTCGATTATTTGATTAAGAGAGGAAGATGGTGAATTTAATTAAATAATTATGATTATTTAATTAAATAGTTGAAAGGGGTTGAATCAAGACAAAAACAATGTTAATAATTGAATTTGAATGCATGATATCGATTACGAAAATTTTAAGTGTCTACATTTTCCCCCTGTTTGAATTGAGGTACTTGTTGCATTGGTTCAAAGTTTGGCACTTTTTAGATTAATGTTGTCATTCAGATCAAAAATTCAAAAATTCATGATTTTTTCGAATACCCCACTGTGCCCTAGCATAAATTATGTTGGCGAACATTATCATGAATTAAGATAAACATGATTTAATTACAAGAAGTAAACCAATGTTTAACTAATTAAGCCATGCTCCCAATGAAATTCTTGAAATATTAAACTAAGAAGTCATTAAAACATCAAATATCAATGAAATGCTTAAAGGAAACCTAATTAATGCATAAAATCTCATACTATTGGGGGATTGGTGTTGAATTGATGTGGAATTTCAGCCCTTTCTCAATCCCTTGATTGAAACAAGCTTGAAGATGATGCAATTGATTAATGCAATTGATAGAAAATGGATGCAAGATTAGCTAAAATGGATGAAATGCTCATAAAGAATGCTCTAAAAATGGATATAATGCTTATGCTCTCAATGAATTTGAATGAATTTTTCAAGAAACGGAGGATATTTGTAGGAAAACTGAGTGAATCAATGGCCAAGATCAATTGTATTAATCGATGGATGAAAATTAAGGAGAAGAATTGGAATGGATCAAAGATTCAATCCATGGAGGAGATTGAAATTTGACATGGATTAATGAATTTATTCAATGGTTCAAATTGATTTGGAGAAACAAAAATCCTAAAATTTAGGAGGAATATGCAAGATATTTCCATTTAAGAGGGAGATTGCTTTGAATTCGAAATAGAGGAGTATTCCTTGGGAATATTCCTTTGCAAGTGAAAGAAATTGGAGGAATGAAAGAAATTAGTCAATTAAATAATTAGGATATTATTTAATTGTGCAAGATGGAGGAATTAAAAGATTTAATTGAACAACTTCTCATTTAATTAAGAAGGGGAATTAGTGACATTTAATTAAATAATTCAGATTATTTAATCAAATGAGAAGACTTAGGGAATTTAATTAAATAATTCACACTATTTAACTAAACCTGATGAAAATTAGTATGAAAGGGATGAATTAACCTAATAATGTTGATTATTCAATTAATAGAGGGAACTGGTGAATTTGATTAAATAATTATGATTATTTAATTAAATAGTTGAAAGGGGCTAAATTAGGACAAAAAATAGTGAACTAATAATCAAATTTAGATGCATGCTATCAATTATGATGATTTTAAGTGTCTAAAATTTGCTTCATGTTTTTCTTAATATTGTGGATTAATGGGACCCTAAGTTGGGGGCTAGTGCATCTCTCAACTTGGTGTCATCCTATCTCTTCAATGTTTTGATAAATAAATTTATCTTCTCCATTCCTTTAGTGTGAGTATGAATGTAAGATCAGTCTCTCACTAAAGTGGGGGCTAAATGAAGTGTCATAAATTGTCACTCTTGATAATTTCACACTATATTGACACCATATTTTTCCTATAAAATTAGTTATATTAATAATTAATAAAAATCACTAACATCCCAAGAAATATTGGACAAAAACACTCGGATAGGGGTGAAGGAACCCTTGTCCTAAATGTGACCTATTTCAATAATTATTATTTTAAGTGTCGGCTTTGAGTATTATAAAGCGACCTCAAGTAAGCCTATATCCAAAAAGATCAATTGGGATGCATATACAAACAAGTTTTCCCTCTCATTTGAATATTAAGAATTATGAACAAGGCACTATCATGGTCAATCATGCACTATTATGCTTGTATCATGAATATGTGTGTGATTTATCCTCTACATGTTAGCTACAACAACCTATTGTGTTATGTGGACTAACCTTTTAAAGTATTCAAAGTAATTCAATCATCCAACATCAACTTTTGTGACAACTAATGGTGTGACATCACTTCAACAAGTGTTTCATACCTAAGGTAACATTATCCATTGTCATTTTGTTTATTACAATCAATTATTGTTTATTTGGCCTCTTCCCAACCTAGGGTAGTCCCTCTTTAACATCATCATTTACTAAATTTTTGGAGGTGGAAACACCAAAATGTGGCCTAAATTAGGCAAGCCCTATACAACACAACATTTCCCCCTCTTTTCTTGTGTATAGGTCAAGTCCATAAGTTTCATCAACAACAAGTTATATAAAATTATAGACCAAACATGTGGCTATTAGATCAAACTTCAAGAATTCAAAGATCCTCATTTCTAGAAAAAGGTACCCTCACCCTTGTCCCTCAAGTTTAGGCTCCAATTTTATGTGTAGGTTCCTCTTTGTCATTTTTTTCTAGATCTATGTTTGTTTTGTAATTTTCCATTTCCATCTGTGTGATAAATTGTATTTTTAGATCTAGGTTTCAGTCAAATAGATCAACTAAAACACATATCAATTTTTTGCTCTTTGTGACACAAAGGAACCAAACCCTAGAAAATTGGCTCTCCCTTGAGGTTTTTAGCCAATCATCAAACCCTAGTTGGTTTTTTTTCCAATGTTGATTTTAAAGAAGGAAAATTAGATCTAGGTTAATTCACTTGTTGGATCTTTGATCTCTTTCCCACTTAACAGAAAAATTAACCAAACTGTGTTAACATTAAATCAGTGTACATGTGGTAATCCAATAAATTGAAATGAAACATGGAGAAGCATATAAACATTAGCAACACACTAGATAAAATTGTATTTATGTGGAGAAACCCTTTCAAATAAAACTCTAGTACTAAAGATACCCCAAGCTTGTATAAATATCAATATGCAAGTACACCAATACAATCCAGTCGTCCCTTTAATTAGATGGTAATTTGGTAGCAAAAAAATACATGCAAAATAAAGATAATACCTCTATCACATTCCTCCATTACATATGAAATGGAAAACTAGAAACCATAGATGGTTTCCCAAAATAAGAGTCAAAACCATGGGCTCAACACTAGGCACCCAAGCCTCATGTAAAAACCAACACCCTATAGTCAATAGTTAAGAATCTAAAAAATAACATGTAACTCTTCTTACACCTCGTACACATCATATATTATTTCATAACCATCATAAAATCCATTATCCCATTCCTAGGAACACTAGTGCACTAAATGCTTGTCATTACACCTATCTTGAGAAAATGCTCCATAAATCTCAACAAGTTAACATTTTTGTATAACATCTTTATTTAATGCCCTCTTACATAATATTCCAAGTATCCTAGATAATAAATAATAAATAATGAATGTCCCCACCCTCACATGGCCATCTTGTTTTTCCCACTCCATAATTTTTGGAGATCATACAATATTCATTATCTATATGAATAATTATAATAATTAAGACATTGGTTTTGTAAGTTGAATAACACAATTAAAACTAATAGGCTAAACTCAAGTAACCTTTAACTAGAAGTCATATGATGCACTATATATCTTCTAATGTAATTGTGATTTCTTTTGTTAATGAGTAAAAAATGTTCATATCCGAATCCTATTTCTTTTTCAATGCTATGAGCATGCATAAATCATAGAAAAGGAGTGGAATATAGAGCATGTGTCTAACTCTAATGTCCTCTTCCAATGCCCAATTTTCATTGGCCATTGATAAATAATTGTATAATCTCAAGTTGTATATTCTATAATATCTCATGTATATCTACCTCATTTTATAGTTATAAAGATAAATTAAAATCAATTTTAGTCAATATCCAAGCTTAGAAAGGATAAAAAGTAATTGAAATATATACTAATATCTCAAATCTAAACTTTAGGTTCAATCTTGTAGTTTGGATCATTCTCATAGATTGAACCTATGGACATGGTTCCATCCTATAGGGAAATATTATGTATTGTGATTCAATCTTAGGTAAGGTAGTTCAAACCTATGGGTCACAAAAAATAAAGAAACATATACCTATGCTATTTTTGTGCAAATATATTTTTCAAAAATTACAAAAAATTACAAAAAATGGGCCAAAAATATGACTTATTAGCTTGAAAATTTTGATTTTCTGATTTAAACACATCCTATTTCCTTGGGTGGGAATGTATCCTTATTTATGCACCATGATTATCATACTTTAAAAATATCATCTCACTAGAGTGTTCTTAAAAATTAAAGTAACCTTTCACTATTCACCCAATTGTTTATATCTGTTGATGGTCTGAGTGGCACATCAACATGCAAACATAATATTGCTACTTTGTTTCTCCTAAAAGTGAAAGATGATCACATGGATATCTTAGCTCCCAAGGTATTTGTAGTTGGTTCCCAACTGTACTGATGTCCCTCAGTGGTCAATGTGAAAGTAATGTTCAAGGGGCCTGTTGGTGTTGAGCTTTTGGATTTTTTTGGGGTTAAACATAAATTTAAATCTTACTCTAACTAGGGTTTTTAAAGAAACATAAAAAGATAGATCGGGGCTTTGGAACATAAAAGAATGATACTTCATCCGAATTAACCAGACCTGTTTCCTTTCAAGGAATTCCTAACTAAAACTGTAGAACAAAATTAACTTGTGACTAACACATAGTTTCATTCATTCACAGTGCTGATTTCAACAACAGATTGCAAGTTATTATTAAACAAAACATAAAAACCAAACTTCATTCCTTGAAAGCTTCTCAAATTAGATGATTGATTGAAGACAAACACCATTCTGGAATACAACATGAATTAGATTAAGATCTGATTACTTCTACTGTCAGTGAGACTGATAAGCAACATTTACAAATCTGGCACAATCACCAGTGTATAGGAAATTTGTGGCTTCAAATTGTTTCCATTTACACTAAGAAAACTAAAAGAGACATTACAGTCTATGTTGAATCTAACTCTTAACTACCAATTCTACTCTACAATTTTTGCTCCTACTAACCTCTTTTTACCACTTTCTAATTCTACCAGGTCTAAACTAACTCTAACCTAGAAGTTCTCCTCTAAAAGTTCTAACATTTACAAAGAGGCAAGCATTCCATATATACAGAATGTACCC
Source organism: Sequoia sempervirens (assembly GCA_007258455.2). NCBI lineage: Eukaryota > Viridiplantae > Streptophyta > Pinopsida > Cupressales > Cupressaceae > Sequoia > Sequoia sempervirens. The sequence goes on along the minus strand of VDFB02026320.1, from coordinate 45,610,021 downwards.
AAAAGAATGTGTTGTCCCCTTGCATTAGGGTTTACAAAATATCTGTTGTCTGCAGGAGGGTTGGCTTTCAGATCTTTCTAAGAAGAATTTAATGTTGTATTCAATGTGAAGCCCTGCTATCGATATTGCCGACGAAAGATTATCTGCCCTTAGAAGAAGTATTTTAGATCTTTTTGCAGCTATAGCATTAATCCTTCTGCCTGCGTGTCCATGCTCGAACTCTTTCTAAAATCTATCTTGAATGCTCCAAAGTATTTTTCCATTAATACCAATCTACCCCTTTGCCAACAGACCTCATAGCTATCCATGTGAGTCATAGTTTCTTCTTTCCTTCGGCCTCCTTTGTGTTCTAGAATTCTTTGCACCCTGACCATCTTCTGGAAGCACCATCGGGCTTCCCTTTAGATCTTCGCACCACCCGAGCCGATCCATCGCCCTTTGATATCAAAAGGAATTCATCTGGTTTGTGTTATGTCGGTCTCCTTCAAGGTGGTAGTCAATCGGTTAATGGCCAATGAGTCACTCTTTTAGTTTCCTCTGATTGGTCAGGTATACTCCATGCGAGCTTCTCAGGTGGTCAAAGGTGGTTTGAATGGCATCGCATGTCGGTGAGACACTCATCGTGTCTCCCCGATGCGATTATATCACTTTTAGCAACTATCGGCATGACATTAGATAGTCAGTGAAATGTTTCGGTGAGCTGTAGAAGTCATATCGAGCTCACAAAAACCATTGGCAAGATAGTCGCATCAGCCAGAAGTCACAGTGAGCTCCTTTTGTATCGGCAAGACTACCATATCGGCGAGACCTCTTGGTGATATCTTCCTTTTTCTCCCCGTGCTCAAGCTTCTTTGACTTTGAGGAGACTTCTTTGAATTGGTGAGATGTCACGACAAGGCTCAGAATCCTTTGGCAAGCTCATTTTCCATGTTGGGGAGACATCCTTGCATCAGGAAGACCTTACCCCGAACTCACTTCATTACACTGAGGGTAGAAATTGTGTCAGCGAGACCATCGCTTGTCATCGTGACCTCATAGCGAAGCCCCCTCTCTTTTCGATGAGCACATTCTATATGTCGGGGAGACCTCCGTCAGTCGGGAAGACCTTTTGGCGATGTTGGATCCTTCTCCTCGAGCTCTTTCTTCTTCTCCGGGCTGGAGTTCCTTTTCCTTTCAGAAAGACTTTTCCCCTTCTACGAGACCTTTCGTCGAAGGCTATACCTCTCGCCTAATCCTATTGGGCCAAACTTTATTTTAACAAGAGCTCACTTGGTCAGTGAGACATCATACCGAATCCCCTTTGCTTTCGCCGAGACACCTCGGAGTCACCCAGACATTTCGCCGAATGCATTCATTCTCCCCGAAGCCACGTCCTATTGGTGAGACATCTCCTAGTTGCCGAGACCTCGTGGCGATGAAATCTTGCCTTGTCGATGTCATTTCATTCTGTTGAGACTGTGATGGATCAGCAAGACTTACGCCGATATTACTTCATGTCAACAAGACCTTTCCTCTTCGCCAAGACTTCACGCTGAGCACATCTTTCTTCTCCCTGAAGGGGCATTTTGTCGGTGTGACATAAAGATCTCACCAAGACCTCATGGTGATGATACCATTTCTGTGTTGCTGAGACTCCATTCGGTTGGTGAGACTTTACACCAATCGAAGCTTCCTTTCATCGAGAGCAAATTTTCTCCGGGCTCCTACCTTTTCGGCGGGACATACGCTAATTGACCAGACCTCTTGCCGAAGGAAAAATTATTTCCAGGCTTCAAACTTTGATGGGACCTCCCTTCATGTTGGCATGACCTTCCATGGTTGGGGAGACCTCTCGGCGGCGCTGCCATCCTTCGCTGCAACCATTCCTCTGTTGCCCAGACTAGGGATCATTGGCGAGACCTTTCACTAAACTCATTTCCTTTCACCGAGACATCTTTTTCTTTCACCGAGACATCTTTATCGGTGAGACCTTTTTCTAAAGACATCTTTTTTAGTGAGACATTTTTCTGAAGACATCCTATTTTTCTTTGTCGGCGAGACCCGATGCATTCACTGAGACTTCATGGCGAAGAGAAAATCTCCCGCCGATGTATGGATCCCACTTCCTCCAGTCGGTGAGACACAATGATCTCGCCAAGACCTTTCTCCAAAGGAGATTCTTATGTCGATGGGAAATTGCATGTGAACTTGGATCGCCGTGACCTCCTTGAGGTCTTGCTGATAGGCAACACATACGCTTATTAACAAAATGCACTGGTAGTCGGCAAGACATCTGCAAGGTCTTGCTGACTTTCTTCTTAGAGGAAAATTGTGACCAACCGGACTGAGGAAAGCATTCCAACCGACCTCCCCTAGAAAATATCATTATGTGTGTGATTCAATCTTGCAAAAGAAAGGTTTGCATTAGTCCTCAGAAGTGAATAAGACATGTTATAATAAATCCACCATTGCTTATAATTATTTCATTGAATTCCTAGCAAGAAGAAAACCAACTTAGGCTGAGACAGAACCAAAATTAGATCAGACAAGACAAAAGACAAGCAGGAAAAAAACCAGAAGGACTCCCAAACACAAAGAGAATAACCAAGACAAAGAAAACCAAAAAGAGAAAGGGGGGACCCATTTTTTTCCTGAATAAAATGGGGTGGTTATGCAGGGCATAACAAATGGCGACTCGGCTAGGGAAATGGTTTAACCATTTTCAACAAGCTAAGGGATTCAGCTACCAAGAACTCCTGGTTCATGAACATCACAACTCCAGTTGGGTCAATTTTAACAAGCAAGGTTGAGCTAGAATCTCAAAATGTAAGCCAACAGTAACTAGCCCTAAATATTTGTGTGTGCTTGATAGTGCATCACTCTTTTATAAAATTTTCTCGATCTTTCGGACAACAATGTGCAAGATTTGAGCTACATGAGTTGATTCCCTTTAGCTGTTGTGCAATGATATCCTAGACATTTCTCTATTGCTAGTCAGGCGTCCATAGCCCCGATGGAGATACCTCTAGTTTTCTCATAGCATTGCTCTACTGCCAGTTAGGTGTCCATAGCCCCGATAGAGATACTGGAATCACCCATTCATATTGAATCATTTTTCTCTTTAGATAATTCTTTTCTCTTCCCCCCCCATTTTTTTTGGGAGTTTCAGATATTTCAATTAGTTCTTCCTCAATATGTCATATGTTTAACATCTGATCTGGGTTGAAAACTACCATGGACCTCATAACAGCACTTAGGAGATCGGATTTTTCACTCAAATCTTACAACACTATCACCCTGGGATAAATATGTCGATACAAAGGAGATGAGCTTAATGATTTGTGGCAAATTCAGAGGAGCTAATGAAAGCTATTTACGTTGCACCTTGCTTTCAAGACCTTCCACAACCTTTATTGACAATGGACATGAAACAAAGAGTTTAGGAAAAAATCATCCAATCAAAAAGCCTGAAAATACCTAAACCACTTCTCTCCTAATGACCAAAGTATGCCTTAGATAACAACCATCATTCAAAGATGGAAAGAAACAGAGAAAACCCAAAGAACAAAACAAGATAGAAATAAAGAAAAAAGGAAACAGAAGGAAAGAAAAGGAAGAATAAGCAAATAATAACTGAGCTATTTACAAATAGAAGCAGAATATTTACAAACATAGAAACAAACTATCTACAAACAGAAAAACAAAGGAACAGGAAAAGGAAAACAACAGAACAAACAAAAACTAACACTAACCAGTCCTAATCCTAAACTAACTCCAAAGCCAAGCCTTGCAAACACAAGACTGTAAAAATTTGTACATTGACTTAACTGATTTTTCATTATGTGCAACAATCTTAACTTACTAGGCACAATTCTAAACCTAGCAAATTTATCTTTATACTTAGAAATATGAAGTTTATAGGAAATAAGTTCATTCTAAGGGCATAAATCTTGAAATATTATCAGTTGTGGGTTCTTAGTTTTGTCATGATTTACCCACAAACACATTTTTCTATCTCCAACGCCATATTCAAACTGATAATTATTAAAATAGAGAGGATAATGAAAGGACACTACCTGACCCTGAAGATTTCTATTTACCAATGCAGACTTGCATTGTATGATCTCCTCTTCATGAGGTCTCAGCTCATGGAACACCACTGAATCGAGGTTTGTCTTGCAATTAGGATATTCACTCACCAGCATCTTTGTATTCATCTCAGGCACAGAGTCAAAAAATTTCTGAATTTCTTGAGACGAAGTCTCACTTTCAACATTCTCTTGCAACATGTCATCCCCTAGGGTTTGAGAATCTAGCTCCAACTTATCATTTTTTATGTCAGGGGTATTGTCACATGGTGAACAAGGATTTCCTTCAAACTCATTTGAACTCACAGAGTCAAAATCAGGAAAGCACTTTCTCAATTCAAATTCCTGCACCTCATCAACAAGGACATGCCACTTAGCTTCAAATTCATCAGTATTAAGAGCAAATTGATTAGTGGATACTAAGAAAGGACTTTCTTCCAACAAAACATTTGAGCAATCAAAATCAAAATCAATAAAATACTCCCTTGTCTCATTTTCTTCATTATGTTGAAGAGATTCAACTTCTGAGATAACCTCTTGGTTGCTTTCTTGGCATTCCTCTACTTCATCCAAATGTACTCCGTCATGAATTTCTTCAGGGAACAATTGACTGATTGGCACATCTACTTGAATTTCTTCCCTTAAAATTTCATGCTAGCATTTAAGTCCTTGACTTTGACCACAAGATTCATTAGCAATCTCATCTTGAAGTGTGTCATCTGTTTTAATCCGTCCACTACTTAAATCAGCAGAGTCATCTTCTTGTGTTAACCCGTCCAGATGTGTTTCTTCCTCATTCACCATCATGGAAGAATCTATGAATGCATTGATGAATCCATTTTCCACTTCTATCAAGTCTGCACTAGGTAGAGGAGTTTCACCAGTTGTTGAATCCGTCTCACTGCAAGGATCAAGGTCATCAAAAGATAGGGAAGAATTAAACCTCTTCACATAGTTACTCTCATTATCTTGAATGGACTGATTACCATTCTCATGTGTGCTATTTTTTTCATCCTCTTCATTTGGGGGATAGGTACTCCAAGGATCTTCCATAAGTATTCCTTTAATAGTGATCATTTTCTTGAAATACAACTCCGTCCTTCCTAGAAAGACATGGTAGTCCATCTAAGAATGTTGATCAGTTTGATGTATCCTACATACACTTGGCCCAACAAGTTTTGATAGTTTCAGATCCCCCAACTCTTCTAATTTCTCCCTTATTCGATTTTGCATATGAGGGATATCAATCCAACCTAAACCATGTTCCTTTATCCATTCCTCATCACCCTAATTCTCATCTTGATCAGAAGAGTTACTCAAATCGTTGGAAGGCATTGTTGACTTCTCATGACAACAAACTCGCGCTAATACCTCATCTCCTTCAAAGCCATTGTTAGTACTAGCATGTTCAACAAAGCTAGATTCTATCTTGAGATTTCCATTATGCTCTAAATCTACATCCATTTCATGCTTTTTACTAAACAAGTCATCAAAATTATATACTTTCTCATCAAATGTTTCATCAACAACTTCATTATGATGCAACGGACTATGCTTTGGAAGATGACTGAAAAGAGATGATATGGTCACAACTTCATTGGCAAGTTGAGTACCTAACTCTATGATTGGATTTTGTAGGGATGAGTTCTCCCAGTGGTCTTATGTGCGATTGACCTGAAGTGGGGTGTTGGAAAAAGTGGTGCTTGGACCCTTTGAAAGGTTATAGTTGCTTGGTGGGAATGATTGTACCTAGGTAGGGACTGTGGGTGGAGTGGCATAAGGCTGCAGATGATGGCAGTTTGCAAGCACAAGGGGATTATAACCCTGAGTTTGGTTATCTGAATTCCTAGTGTCACCTCCAAATTGTGCCAATAAGAGAACCTTTTTAAATGCATCATGTAGAGATGTATCTCCACCACAACATTTGACTTTGGTTGCAAATGAAGGGTTTAAACCCTAATAATAATGTTCTATCAGTATATGATCATCCACAACCAAATCTAAATCTTGAACCCTTTGATACATGAACAAGAATTTGTGATTAAATTGATAAATTGATTCTGATGGTATCCTTTTTGTGGTTGCAAATTCAAATGATGGGTCTTGTGTTTGGGAATCAAACTAATCTAAGAATAAAATTTCTAACTCCGCCCATGAATAAATAGATTCTAGTGGAAAATTAACATACCAGTGCCTTGCTAAACCTTGAAGTGTTTTGATGAACAATTGACAGACGACATCCTCATGCTGAACCTGGAGAAAAATGAATATGCATCTGCAAGTTTCAACATGTTCAGAAGCATTTTTCCCATTGTTAGAAAAAAATAATGGAAGCCTATTATATAGGTGACTAGGAATTTCATGGGCAAGTCCTGGTGTATACAAAGGGCTACCCATTGGAGCTAGGTTTTCCAAGACTTGGCCCACTCCAACTCACAATGATCCAAAATTACTCAAGGGGGCATCCTTCTAGTGCCAATTTCTATTGATGGTCTGAGTGGCACATCAACATGCAAACAAAATATTGCTACTCTGTTTCTCCTGAAAGAGAAATATGATCACATGGATATCTTAGCTCCCAAGGTCTTTTTAGTTGGTTCCCAACTGTGTTGATGTCCCTTAGTGGTCAATGTGAAAGTAATGTTCAAGGGGCCTGATAGTGTTGAGCTTTTGGATTGTTTTGGAGTTAAACATAAATTTAAATCTTACTCTAACCAGGGTTTTTAAAGAAACATAAAAAGATAGATCAGGGCTTTGGAACAGAAAAGAATGATACTTCATCCGAATTAACCAGACCTGTTTCCTTTCAAGGAATTCCTAACTAAAACTACAGAACAAAATTAACTTGTGACTAATACACAGTTTCATTCATTCACAGTGTTGATTTCCACAGCAGATTTCAAGTTACTATTTGAACAAAACATAAAAACCAAACTTCATTCCTTGAGAGCTTCTCAAATCAGATGATTAATTCAAGACAAACATCATTCTAGAACACAACATGAAGTAGATTAAGATCTAATTACTTCTACTGTTAGTGAGAAAGATAAGCAACATTTACAAATCTAGCACAATCACCAGTGTATAGAAAATTTGTGGCTCCAAATTGTTTCCATTTACACTAAGAAAACTAAAAGAGACATTACAGTCTATGTTGAATCTAACTCTTAAGTACCAGTTCTACTCTACAAGTTATGCTCCTACTAACCTCTTTTTACCACTTTCTAATTCTACTAGGTCTAAACTAACTCTAACCTCGAAGTTCTCCTCTAAAAGTTCTAACCTTTACAAAGAGGCAAGCATGCCATATATACAAAATGTACCCAAAAGAATGTGTTGTCCCCCTACATTAGGGTTTACAAAATATCTACTATCTACAAGAGGGTCGGCTTTCAGATCTTTCTGAGAAGAATTTAATGTTGTATTCAATGTGAAGCCCTACTGTCGATATTGCCAACGAAAGATTATCTGCCCTCAGAAGAAGTCTTTTAGATCTTTTTGCAGTTGTAGCATTAATCCTTATGCCTATGTGTCCATGCTTGAACTCTTTCTAAAATTTGTCTTGAATGCTCCAAAGTATTTTTCCATTAATACCAATCTTCCCCTTTGCCAATAGACCTCATAGCTATCCCTGTGAGTCACAGTTTATTCTTTCCTTCATCCTCCTTCGTGTTCTAGACTTCTCTACACGTTGACCATCTTCTGGAAGCACCGTCGAGCTTCCCTTTAGATCTTCGCACCACCCGAGTTGATCCATCGCCCTTTTATATAAGAAGGAATTCATCTGGTTTGTGTTCTATCGGTCTCCTTCAAGGTGGTAGTCAATCAGTCAATGGCTAATGAGTCACTCTTTTAGTTTCCTCTGATTGGTTGGGTATACGCCACACGAGCTTCTTAGGTGGTCAAAGGTGATTTGAATGGCATCGCATGTTGGTGAGACACTCATTGTGTCTCCCCGATGCGATTATATCACTTTTAGCAACTATCGACATGACATTAGACTGTCGGTGAGATGTTTCAGCGAGCTGTAGAAGTCATACCGAGCTCACAAAAACCATCGGCAAGATAGTCTCATCGGCCAGAAGTCACAATGAGCTCCTTCTATATCGGCAAGACTCTGCCTTATCAGCGAGACCTCTTGGTGATATCTTCCTTTTTCTCCCCATGCTCAAGCTTCTTCGACTTCGCAGAGACTTCTTCGAATCGGTGAGATGTCACGGCAAGGCTCAGAATCCTTTGGCGAGCTCATTTTTCATTTCGAGGAGACATCCTTGCATCGGGAAGACCTTACCCTGAACTCACTTCATTACACCGAGGGTAGAAATTGTGTCGGCGAGACCATCGCTTGTCGCCGTGACCTCATAGTGAAGCCCCCTCCATCAGTCGGGAAGACCTTTTGGCGATGTTGGATCCTTCTCCCCAAGCTCTTTCTTCTTCTCTGGGCTCGAGTTCCTTTTCCTTTCGGAAAGACTTTTCCCCTTTGGTGAGACCTTTCGCTGAAGGCTATACCTCTCGGTGAGATCCTATTGGGTTGAACTTTATTTTGGCAAGAGCTCACTTGGTTGGCGAGACATCATACCGAATCCCCTTTGCTTTCGCTGAGACACCTCGAAGTCACCCAAACATTTCACCGAACTCATTCATTCTCCCCGAAGGCACGTCCTATCGATGAGACATCTCCTATTCGCCGAGACCTCGTGGCGACAAAATCTTGCCTTGCCGATGTCGTTTCATTTCGTTGAGACTCTAATGGATCGGCAAGACTTATGCTGATATTACTTCATGTCAGCAAGACCTTTCCTCTTCGCCGAGACTTCATGCCGAGCACATCTTTCTTCTCCCCGAAGGGGCATTTTGTCGGTGTGACATAAAGATCTCGCCAAGACCTCATGGCGATGATACCATTTATGTGTCGCTGAGACTCCCTTCGGTCGGTGAGACTTTACACCAACTGAAGCTTCCTTTTGCTGAGTGCAAATTTTCTCTGGGCTCCTCCTACCTTTTCAGTGAAACATATGCTAATCATCCAAACCTCCTACCAAAGGAAAAATTATCACCGGGCTTCAAACTTTGATGGGACCTCCCTTCATGTCGGCATGACCTTCTATGGTTGGGGAGACCTCTCGGTGACGCTGCTGTCCTTCGCTGCAACCATTCCTCTGTCACCCAGACTAGGGATCATCGGTGAGACCTTTTTCCGAACTCGTTTCCTTTCACTGAGACATCTTTTCCTTTCGCCGAGACATCTTTGTCGCTGAGACCTTTTACCAAAGACATCTTTTTCAGCAAGAACTTTTTCTGAAGACATCTTGTTCTTCTTTGTCGGTGAGACCTGATGCATTCACCGAGACTTCATGGCGAAGAGAAAATCTCCTACCGATGTATGGATCCCTTTGTCGTCGGTCGGTGAGACACAAAGATCTCACCAAGACCTTTCTCCGAAGGAGATTCTTATGCCGATGGGAAATTGCATGTGAACTCGGATCACCGTGACCTCCCTGAGGTCTTGCCGATAGGCAACACAAATGCTTATTAACAAAATGCATTAGTAGTTGGCAAGACATCTGCAAGGTCTTGCCAACTTTCTTCTTAGAGGAAAATCTTGACCGATTCAATCCTGCAAAATAAAGGTCTGCATTAGTCCTCAAAAGTGAATAATACATATTATAATAAATCCACCATTGCTTATAATTATTTCATTGAATTCCTAGCAAGAAGAAAACCAACTTAGGTTGAGATAGAACCAAAATTAGATCAGACAGGACAAAAGACAAGTAGGCAAAAAACAGAAGGACTCCCAAACACAAAGAGAATAACAAAGACAAAGAAAACCAAAAAGAGAAAGGAGGGACCCATTTTGTTCTAAAATAAAATGGGGTGGTTATGCAGGGCATAAAAATATCCAAAGGACCTTTTACTCCTATTATACTATTAACCCTAGAATTCCTTATTTTTGAGAGTTATCAATATTATTCGTGATGCCAAGTATTTTAAAGCTATGATGGATTACATGATAAAAAATATATATATTTTTGAACTGTAATGAATTTGTTGTCATGATCATTTATAACTACAACATTTACAGACACACCTATTATCACATGACACATTGATATTTAATTGATCCATGATGACTATTTATTGCTTGCAATATGTTCATGGTTATACATGTGTTGATTATTTCCCTTACTAGTTTGACATGCTTATATATCAATTCAATTACACACTCGATATACTTATGTGATCCTTATTTAGCCTTTGGAGCTACCCTTTTCTCATGATTTTCCTATATTGTGGGAAACATCATTCCTTGATGCTCATTACCAATTTATGACCTTACAAGCTTCCACTATATTCATATATTTGTGTGCTTAAATCATTTGTATTCAATTGTCACACATTTATTACATGATTGATGTAATTAAATTCTCATTTTTAATACGTATTATGTAATTTTCACAAGATGCTTATTATGATAATATTTTTACATGCTTTTGTTATGGTGTAAAATTGTACCCTGGTGAAATTTCCCATAACATACCCTTACTTAAGCCTTATAAAATTGATAATTCTATATCCTACCATCATAAGCCTATTATTCCTTCTATACTTCGTCATTTTTCCATCAGTGGAGGTAATTTTTACTAGGACGCTTAGACACTATGTAGACATTTGTGCATCGTGTGAATGTCGCAGACATATTCCCAGGGTAGAGGACATTGGGATGTTACACTCCCCATCACCTATGAAGTGTAACTCTCCCAACGACTACAAACCCACCTAAAAATGACTATTTTTCCTCTAAACATCCATTTTGAACATAGTTTTTCATTCCATTCACAAGACTTCTCATTCTAACATTCGCTCTTGCAACTTATCACTTCACTTTATCAATTTTTCCACTCCATTCATGCTTCCATTCTCTCTACACCATTTTCTTGTAGGTTTCAAGTTCTACATCATTCTTGCATGTCCATTTTGTGCTCTTGAAGCTCTCATCCTTTCTCTCGGCTTCTTCAAGCTTGTAGAAGGGAGGGTAATGCTTTGTTATTTTATTGCATTATCAATATTATAGATAGAATATTGTTGTCTTTTATTTCTATGCATCTTGTCTACTTCTTTCTTTATCATCTTTTCTACACTGTGGTCTATCTAGGTATCCATGGAGGTGGAAACACCAAATTGGGGGTTTGACCGAGGAAAACTCCAAAATACAACCCCACCATTTTCTCATTTATGTGTATGTAGATTTTCATTCATGTGGAGCTTGTAGGAGCCTAAACCTACCATAAGTTGTATTTCTTTCTCCCTCTACTTATCATTTTATTCATATTCAAATTATCTTTCGTTTATAGTATTCTTCTTGTTGTACTAGTTATCTTTTATGTATATTTAGCATTTTGTTACCTTTTGTTAAACTATTGAATTCCAACATTCAGGTTGTTAGCAAACCCTTAGTGTTTCGAATTATAGACTCTACTCTATGTCTGTATGAGACACCAACATGTACCTAAGATGAAAATGCATCATGATGTCATATGTCTCCCACATTGGTGTCCTCTAGCTGAGAGGCAATTAGTCTGCCACCCGAGACCCTAGTGGTTTGTTCATCTAATTTTTGAAGTCCTCCATCCTAAAAACCCAAAAACATAGATTAGCTCTCTCTTTGTTTTTCATCCATTCTTTTAACGTTTTTCATTGAGGTGAATAAGGGAAATTCACTCCCTTTAGACCCTGTTTTTCTTGGGACTTGGGAGTAGTGAATACCCTCCTTCACATTTTGGTGAACCCGACATGAACCATCCTTCTCTCGTCGTCCTTATTTTTAAAAAAATCTTACATTTTAGGATGCATGGTTGATAGTGTGTTGTGAGACTTTATGAGCTTCATGACCCATTCAACTACCTCTGACCACATTGTTAGAAGGAGTTATCAAAATTTAGACATGGTATATAGGTGGTTCAATCCTCCCCATATTCATCCATCCTTCGAGGAGTTCCGTGTGGGACTCTCCATTGGATATACTCCTCATATCCTTGAAGCTAGAACTCATGTTCCTACCCCTCTCGCCTCACCTTTGACCTTTTCCTCCTCTTTGGAAGATGAATCCACTCTCAAGGTCCCTACAAAGAAGGTTTAATCCTTAGATTTGAGACTCACAGAGCTTGTGAGATTCTTGGCAAGAGACAATGCTTTTTTCCTAGGAAACTGCTATAGTTGAAATTTTGAGAGATTTGTTAACTAAAGATCAAAGATTTTTGGTATTGTTGATATTGTATACATACACATCCTATCCTACACTTCTACCTCAATTTATACTCAAGGTGAGGGATCAGGGTTCATTGGAAAACATCTAGAGTCAGTGTGCATGGTTGACATGGGTCCCTTTACTAATACCAACACCGTTTCTGAGCAGGACTACATAATTAAAGTAAATAAGGTACCTTTTGGCTTTAGTTATTCCACAATTAAATCTTAGGGAATCCATACTTCTAGTATTAATGTTGGTACCTCCATCAACGTTGGTGTTGGTGCCTCTTCTAGTGTCGATGTTGTTGGTATGTGGCAACTGGTCATGCAAATACTATACACTCGTAAAATATCCTCATTGGGGTTTGGGGCTAGGCCGGGACCCAAGTAGGGGTTCAGGGCCGGTGGCCCCCAATAGCAGGGGTTCGGGGGTGCAACCCCAAAAAATTATTTTTACCATTAACATGTCAAGGTTTTCCCGCTGACACATCAAATGAAAAACTGACTTTGTAAAACCCTATTTCTAGAAGCTTCCAAAAGCTTGTTATAAGCAAATGGGATGTAAGTTGCGGTGTGTGTAATTTACGAGATTGTAATCCATTTTGCACTGGATAATAAGATCATTAGGTGGTTGAGTTTCTATGGATGTAGCCCATATTGGGTGAACCGGGTTAAATTTATGTGTTGATCTCTTTTGTGTTATTCTTCATTGTTATTTATGGGTTATTTAATCTACATATAATTGTTAATGTTTATTTCTTCGATCTTCTTGAACCCTAACAATTGGTATCAGAGCCATGTGTATTTCAATTGATTGGTAGGAAACCTCTAGATTTGAGTGGGAGCAATGGAAGAAGGAAAATTCAAGGTTGAGAAGTTCAACAACCAGAATTATCAATTATGGAATCTATGCAGATGGAAGATTATTTATATCAAAAGGATCTATGGTGGCCATTGCAAGGAAAAACAAAGAAAGAGCCTAGAATGTCTGATGAAGAATGTGATATTCTAGATAGAAAGGCATTGGGAACCATTTGGTTGTGTCTAGCACCATTTATGGTGTTCAACATAAAAGAAGCAAAGACAATAATGGATCTGATGGAACATTCGGCTAAATTATATGAAAAACCCTCAACCTCAAATAAGGTATTTCTTATGAAGCATTTGTTTAATCTAAAAATGATTAAAGTTGGATTTGTGACAAATAATTTAAATGAGTTTAATATGATTACCAATCAGTTAACTTCTATAAAAGTGGATTTTGATGAAGAGGTGAGGGCTCTCTTGGTTTTATGTTCTTTGCTAGAAAGCTGGAATAGCTTGGTAATGGTTGTAAGTAACTCTGTCTTTGGTTCAAATACATTGAAATTTGATGATGTTGTTGGTGTTATCCTTAGCAAGGAAATGTGACAAAAAAGCATAAGTGAGACTTCAACTTTGGGTAATGCTTTGACTATAGAGAATAGGGGAAGAACAAAGGAGAGAGGAAAAATCCCAACAAATCGTGGGAAGTCACAAGGGAAGTCAAAGAAAGGTAGATCTAAATTCAAAGGAAAAATGGATTAATGTCACTGTGGAAATCCAAGACACTTGAAGAAGGATTTTTGGTCTTGAAAAGGAAAACAAGGAGACAAACAACATGATGACACTAAGGAAGCTAATGTTGCAAGTAATAAATTGCAGGATGCTTTAATTCTATGTTTAGATAATGTTAATGATTCATGGGTAATAGATTTAGGGGCTTCATTTCATGCCACACCCCATAGGAAATATTTTGTAGATTATGTTCGGGGTGATTTTGGATAGGTATATTTGGGCGATGATGAATCCTGCTAGATTGTTGGAAAAGGAAAAATAAAAATCAAGTTGTAGAATGGAAATGAATGGTTGCTACATGAGGTGAGGCATGTTCCAAATTTGAGAAGAAATTTAATCTTTGTAGGACAACCAGGTAATGAAGGCTACATAGTTACCTTTACAGACAATCTAGAAGGTCACTAAAGGTGCATTAGTAGTAGCTAAAGGTGAAAAGGTAGGAACATTGTATTTGTGTACTGGTAATACTTATTCTACCTTACTTGTTATAGAAACAGTTGCTACTGAGACAGTTAGAGCACTTTCTACAGAAACAAAAATAGAATTGTGGCACCATAGACTTGGGCACATGAGTGAGAAAGGGATGAATATCCTTCACTCTAGAAAGTTTCTACCAGGTCTAAAGTAGACTAACTTGGAGTTCTACAAAAATTGTGTTTATGGAAAACAAAAAAGAGTCTAATTTTTCAAAGTTGGAAAAGAGAAGAAGAGTGAGAAACTAGAGCTTGTGCATTCAGATGTATAGGGACTGGTCAGCTTAAATATCTTCTCTTGGTGGCTCTTGTTATTATGCTAATTTTATTGATGATGTAACTAGGAAAACATGGGTGGTGCAGGCGCACCTAGAGAATATTGGAAAACACTAGGCAATTTTGGAAGCCTAGGAAGCAATTTTGAGTTTTTATACTTCAAGGTCATGTTGACCATCTTGTTTTGTGTTTAAGATGTTAGGACATGTTAGAAGGAATTTGGTTCAGTAGTTCTTGGTAGATTGGATGAGTTTACTCAACTAGTGTTCCTTTAGGTTTCTCTAGGAGCTAGGAATAAGCCCAAAATGTTGCATTTATGCAATTTTGGCCTTTTGAGGTGGTTAGGTCCGACCAAAGGGAAAAGAAAATACCTTGGAATCCTTTATAAGGTAGCCCTTGAACTGGAATGAGGGTTGGAAAAACATTGGATTTGTAATAAGTTTGAAGATTGTGAAAATAGCGACAGTTTAGAGTGCTTTTTCTGTTTTTGTTCTGTTCTTGTTCTTGAAGCAGTAGTAAATGAATTGATCAAGGCATTTAAAGTAGTTGAGAATGTGGAAAATTTTTCTTTAAGAATTGTTGGTAATAGTAGATTGTTGGTTTCTCATTTCCAAGCATTCTTGTGAATTCCTTGTTCTTCTTTCAATTTATAGTCTTGACTGGTAAATTGTGAAAATGGAGTTGTAGTTTACATTTCCACTGTACCTGAAGTATGGGCTTCTTGGAAATGTGGCTTAAATCCATGCTTGTACATAAATTAGGGGTAGGATTCATTAGCAGTCATAAAATGCTGGCAAAATACTATTCCTAGGCGAGCTTGACAGTGCCCGGCTAGGACAGTCAAGAAGTGCAAAACACAAAGGTTGCAGGGGTATCAACTCATTTGCAACCCAAGGTGTGTAGTGGATGCAGGGGTCTTGGAAAAGGTCTGACAGGAAGGCAGAGTCCTCACCAAATCATTTGGTGGTTGAAGGAGGTAGACATATCACTGACTGTCCAAGAAAAGGCCTAAAAAGCCCTAATTCCCACAAAAATAGGGTTGAGCCTGTGTATGGCCTGCGAAGGCCCAAAACCCCAAAATTCCTTGAGAGGTTGGAAATTGAACTAGGGTTTCAAAAAGAAGTTTGTGATGAACCTCAGTAGGATTGGAGTTATAGCCTAATTTCTCAGGCTAAGAGGCCTAATTGGGGCTCAAGGGCTACTAGCCCATCTTAAACCCTAGACTAGGGTTTGAGGGAAGCGAAGGAGATTTGAAGGCTTGTGACTGATCAAGAACCATGGAGGGATGGTTTTGAAGCTATAGAAGACACCACATGCCCCTGCAACAAGTTGGTAAGGTTTGGAGAGTTAGTTGGCCTTTAGGAAGATTAAAGGCCAAGGAGAGAATAGAGGAGTAAGCACCAAGATTGACTTGGTTAGGAGCATGTAGATGATAGTAGGGTTGGCTAGGAGAACTAGGGGTTCCTAGTAAGAACTAGGACCTATAGGTTAAGAAGGTGGAGAGTGACACCAAAGGGTTTGCCAAGGGGAGACCCAGAGCATGGGACAATGAGTGTCTCATCCAACCCTACCCTATCAGATTGGTATCAAAGAAAGTTAAAGATTTGGGAAAGAGTAATATATGTCAGAGGTTGAGTCAAGTGATACTACCATCATGGTGACAAATGCACAATTGGCCAAGATGGTTGAAGAGCAGGAGGAAGATAATAGATAATTGAGGGAAAGGATAGCCCAGCTTGAACAAGCAGTGAGGACTGCACAATTTGAAGGAAGGATACCAAAGGAAGAAGAGGTTGTAGAGGAAGACAAGACCCCTGAACCTTACCCTGTCCTGAAAGAAGATCCTTTCTTGAAGGCATTGAAGGCCTTGAGTGGAAAAGCACTTGAAGGCATACCACTATTTAGTGGGAAAATGGAAGCTGATCTAGTCATGGGCTAGATAGAAGGAATGGAGAACCATTTTGAGTGTGATGGAGTCACTAAAGCACAGAAGGTAAAGGTGGAAAAATAAAGACTAAGAGGTTCTGCCTTGACATGGTGGAAATTCATTCAGATAGAGAGGGAAAAAGAAAGTAGGTAGCCTATCTCTACTTAGAAGGGAATGGTTGCCAAGATAAGAGAAGCATAATGCTAGATGACTATGAGATTCAGTTACACAAGAAGAGGCAAAGCTTAAGGCAAAGAGACCAAGATGTAAACACTTACACTAAGGAGTTTCAAAAACTTTGCATGAGGTCTAATGTGATAGAGGATGAGAGTCTCAAGGTGGCTAGATACTTTAATGGCTTGAAGTGGAACATTCAAGAGGAGATGGCTCTTTTAAGTCATAAGACAGTACACCAATGCTATCAGTTGGCCATAAAGATTGAAGAAAGAAGCAAGAGGAAGCAAGATCAGGCTTTTAAGGGCAAAGGCAAAGGCAGAGATCAAAGAGGACAGCGTGGTGGCTACCAAGGTGGAGGCAATGACCAAAGAAACCAAGGAGAGTTTAAATCCACAGATCATGGAGGTGAAACATCTTCTAGAGGAGGATATAACAGAGGTAGAGGACCTCAAGGGGGTTCAAACAGAGGAAGAGGATCAGGTAGGAGCAATTCATATTTTGCAAACATGAAGTGTTACCATTGTGGACAAGTAGGTCATCCTGCTTATAGGTGCCCAGAGAAAGCATCTTCATCAAGCAATATTGAATCTAAGGTAGGAGAGAATCTGATGTTCAATAGGGTTTTGATCAGACAACCGGTTAAAGAAGAACCAAAACAAAGGAGAGCTCTATTTAGAGTAAGGTGCAAGATACTTGGAAAAGTGTGCAAGGTCATAGTAGATTCAGGTTCAACAGATAATATAATCTCAGAGGAGGCAGTAATGAAACTGAAATTGGAGAAGGTACCCCATACTAACCCTTACAAGGTCACATGGCTAAACAAGGGACAAAGTGTTTTGGTAAATGAGCAAGTAACAAGGTACACCATGAGTCCTAAGTCATCTGAGGTCAGTCATATTGAATCTGAGGTAGGAGAGAATCTGATGTTCAATAGGATTCTGATCAGACAACCGGTTAAAGAAGAACCAAAACAAAGGAGAGCTCTATTTAGAGTAAGGTGCAAGATACTTGGTAAAGTATGCAAGGTCATAGTAGATTCAGGTTCAATAGATAATATAATCTCAGAGGAGGTAGTAATGAAACTAAAATTGGAGAAGGTACCCCATACTAACCCTTACAAGGTCACATGGCTAAACAAGGGACAAAGTGTTTTAGTAAATGAGCAAGTAACGGTGGAGTTTTCTATTGGAGGATACAAGGAAAAGTTAGTTTGTGATGTTTACCCATGGATGCATGCCATCTACTACTGGGCAGACCATGGTAGTATGACAAAGTGTCATATATGATGGGAAAGAGAACACCATCTCATTCAAGAAGGATGGGAAGACTTTTAAGTTGCAGTCACTATCAGAAGAAGATGAAGGATAGTCAAAGACACCAAACATCATGTTGAGCAGTGGTAAAGAGTTCCTTAAGAACCTACATCAAGGGAATGAAGGATATGTGGTTATGATACAACCTAAAGAAGAGGACAAGGCTGAAAAGATAGTCTTACCAGAAGCAGTCCAAAAGTTACTTGATAAGTACAAGAGTATAGTTAGTGATGGTACACCTACAACTCTACCACCAAAGAGAGCCATAAGTCATCAAATTGACTTCATACCTGGAGCCTCATTACCTAACAAAGCAGCATACAAACTTACACCAGATCAGAATTTGGAGGTAGCTAGGCAAGTGCAAGAATTATTGGATCAAGGATTGATTCAAAAGAGCATCAGCCCATGTGCAGTACCAGTGGTTTTAGCAACAAAGAAGGGAGGTAAATGGAGGTTATGCACTTATTCTAGGGCAATAAATAGGATCACTATTAGGTATAGGTTCCCTATCCTAGAATTGAAGACTTGATGGGTCTAGCTCAGTTCTTCACCAAGTTGGGATCTTAAGAGTGATACCATCCTCAGAATTAAGGATGGTGATGAGTGGAAGACAGCATTTAAGACAAATGATGGGGTTATATGAATGGAGAGTTATGCCATTTGGTCTCTCCAATGCCCTAGCACATTCATGAGGCTCATGAATGAAGTGCTTAAGGACTTTACAGGTATATTTGTGGTAGTGTATCTTGATGACATCCTCATATACAGCAAGACAACAGAAGAGCATTTGAAACATGTGGAGCAAGTTCTTAGAAGGTTGCAAGAAGAGAAATTGGCAATCAATCTAGAGAAGTGTGAGTTCTTTAAGAAAGAGCTAGTCTATTTGGGTTTTGTAGTGTCCAAAGGATCATTGAAGATGGATCCAAGCAAGGTGGAAGCTATCCTAAACTGGCCTACACCAACCACAGGGACAGAGGTAAGAAGTTTTCATGGATTAGCTCAATTTTATAGGAAATTCATAAGGAATTTTAGTGGTATATGTGCACCAGTATTAGATACAATCAAGGGTGGTATAAAAACTAAGTTTGTGTGGACTCAAGAAGCTAAGAAAGGGTTTGAAAGATTGAAACAAGAGGTGGCAACTCAACCAATTCTCTTATTACCTAGTTTTGACAAGTTGTTCACTGTTGAATGTGATGCTAGTGGAGTGGCACTAGGAGGTGTGCTTAGTCAAGAGGGCAGACCTATAGCCTTCTTTAGTGAGAAGCTCAATGAAGCAAAGAAGAAGTATTCAATCTATGACTTGGAACTTTATGCTTTTGTCCAGTCACTTAGGAAATGGAGGCATTATCTTCTACCCAAGGAGTTTGTAGTCTTTACTGACAATCAGGCACTTAGTTTTATCAACACTCAAGAGAAGTTAAGTAATAGGCATTTGAAGTGGATGGAATACATCCAAGATTTTACCTTCACCATCAAGCACAATAAGGGACAGCTAAACAAAGTGGCGGATGCATTGAGTAGGAGATTGTTGACAGTGCAAGAGATACATATCAAGAGCATTGGCATAAAGAGTTTCAAGGATCTATATGGGGAAGATGAAGACTTTTCAGAGGTCTATAAGGTATGTTCTAATTTTGAAAACTATTTCCATAGCCAATACTCAGAGTACACATTGCAAAGTGGGTTATTGTTTAAGGGAAATCAGTTATGTGTTCCAAGAGGGTCAATGAGGGAAAATCTGATTCAGGAGAAGCATAATGGCAGTCTTAGTGGACATTTTTGGCATAAATAAGACTTTAGAACTAGTGCAAAGATTCTATTACTGGCCCAAGTTGGCAAGATATGTTAGGAAGTATGTGGAACAATGTGTTGTATGTAAGAAAGCTAAGGGAGGAGCTAGTAATGCTGGTTTATATCAACCCCTACCCATTCCAAACAGATCATGGGAGTGTGTGAGCATGGATTTTGTGGTAGGCCTTCCTAAGACCAAAACTGGTTTTCACAGTGTTTATGTAGTAGTGGACAAATTTAGCAAGATGAATCATTTTATCCCTTGCAAAACTACTCATGATGCTAGTTACATAGCTCATCTTTTCTTCAAGGAGGTAGTAAGGATCCATGGACTACCTTTGAGCATTGTTTTAGACAGGGATGTGAAGTTCATGAGTCACTTTTGGAAGACTCTATGGAGTAGATTGGGTACAAATTTGTCATTTGGATCAGCTTACCATCCTCAGACCGATGGTCAAACAGAGGTGGTTAGCAGGGTGCTAGGTAATCTTCTAAGGTGCTTAACTAAAGAATATGGATAGACATGGGATATGGTTATCTCCCAAGCTGAGTATGCTTATAATGACAGTGTCAACTAGACCATAGGGAAGAGTCCATTTGAGGTTGTGTATGGGATGCACCCAAGAGGCATATGTGAGCTCAGAGATCTTGGAACTATGGAACAAAGAAGTGGACATGCAGAAGATTTTAGTCAGACCATGAAGGAGATTCAAGAACAGGTCAAGAGGATAGTCACTGAGGCTACACAAAAAGTGAAGGAGAAGGCAGATATGTCAAGGAAAGATGTGTGATTTCAAGTAGGGGACTATGTTATGGTCCACCTTAACAAGTCAAGGCTGAAGAAGGGAATGTCAACCAAGTTGCAGATGAAGAGAGTGGGTCCATGTAAGATATTGACCAAGTATGGCAAGAATGCATACAAGGTGGAGTTACCCACCGATCTAGGAATCTCACCAGTGTTCAATGTAGCTAATTTGATCAAGTATAAGGGGACAGTCAATGATGTGGATCAAAATAGTTGGGAGATCTTCAAGGACATCAAAAATGTCTCCTTACCTAGTCTAGACAAGCCTCAGGCAGAGAAGATCTTGGAGTCAAGAGTCCAAAAGTCTACAAGAAACAAGGTGTACATGGAGCACCTTATCAAGTGGAAGAACAAGAATGAATTAGAAGCTACATGGGTACAAGAAGATCAGTTCTAGAAGTTTGGTATTGACCTATCATTGGTCTCTCCTTCCATTCCCTAGTGTTTGGGCTGAGAGGGGGAGAATGGTGCAAGAGCACCTAGAGAGTATTGGAAAACACTAGGCAATTTTGGAAGCCTAGGAAGCAATTTTGAGTTTTTATACTTCAAGGTCATGTTGACCATCTTGTTTTGTGTTTAAGATGTTAGGACATGTTAGAAGGAATTTGGTTAAGTAGTTCTTGGTAGATTGGATGAGTTTACTCAACTTGTGTTCCTTTAGGTTTCTCTAGGAGCTAGGAATAAGCCCAAAATGTTGCATTTATGCAATTTTGGCCTTTTGAGGTGGTTAGGTCCAACCAAAGGGAAAATAAACTACCTTGGAAGCCTTTATAAGGTAGCCCTCGAACTGGAATGAGGGTTGGAAAAACATTGGATTTGTAATAAGTTTGAAGATTGTGAAAACAACGACAGTTTAGAGTGCTTTTTCTATTTTTGTTCTATTCTTGTTCCTGAAGCAGTAGTAAATGAATTGATCAAGGAATTTAAAGTAGTTGAGAATGTGGTCAATTTTTCTTTAAGCATTGTTGGTTACAGTAGATTGTTGGTTTCTCGTTTCCAAGCATTCTTGTAAATTCCTTGTTCTTTCAATTTGCAGTCTTGACTGGTAAACTGTGAAAATGGAGTTGTAGTTTACATTTCCACTGTACCTGAAGTACGGGCTTGTTGGAAATGTGGCTTAACTCCATGCTTGTACATAAAGTAGGGGTAGGAGTCATTAGCAGTTAGAAAATGTTGGCAAAAGACTATTCCTAGGTGAGCTTGACAGTGCCCGGCTAGGACAGTCAAGAAGTGCAAAACACAAAGGTTGCAGGGGTATCAATTCATTTGCAACCCAAGGTGTGTAGTGGATGCAAGGGTCTTGGAAAAGGTCTGGCAGGAAGGCAGAGTCCTCACCAAATCATTTGGTGGTTGAAGGAGGCAGACAGATCACTGACTGTCCAAGAAAAGGCCTAAAAAGCCCTAATTCCCACAAAAATAGGGTTGAGCCTATGTACGGCCTGTGAAGGCCCAAAACCCCAAAATTCCTTGAGAGGTTGGCAATTGAACTAGGGTCTCAAAAAGAAGTTTGTGATGAACCTCAGTAGGATTGGAGTTATAGCCTAATTTCTTGGGCTAAGAGGCCTAATTGGGGCTCAAGGGCTACTAGCCCATCTTAAACCCTAGACTAGGGTTTGAGGGAAGTGATGGAGATTTGAAGGCTTGTGACTGATCAAGAACCATGGAGGGATGGTTTTGAAGCTATAGAAGACACCACATGCCCCTGCAACAAGTTGGTAAGGTTTGGAGAGTTAGTTGGCCTTTAGGAAGATTAAGGGCCAAGGAGAGAATAGAGGAGTAAGCACCAAGATTGACTTGGTTAGGTGTATGCAGATGATAGTAGGGTTGGCCAGGAGAACCAGGGGTGCCTAACAAGCTTTAGGACCTATAGGTTAAGAAGGTGGAGAGTAACACCAAAGGGGTTTGCCTAGGAGTGACCCAGAGCATGGGACAGTGATTGTCTCAGCCAACCCTATCCTATCAGTTGTCACATCCTTCAAATATTTTAGACCTACCTCCCCACCTCAATTTTTAAATTATTTTTTATTTCATAACTTATAGGAACATTGTATATGACTATATAAAATTTTCAATCTTTTTCATGTGCAAAAACAATTAGTTCCATGTAATAGATACCAAACAATCTCAAGTCAGATAAACAAGGCACACCCCCAACAACTTCAAGTACCACACAACAAAATCAGATAAGTGGTTTCCTAAGACCAAGAACAAAAATAACAAACTAATTATGTTGGAGCACAACGATCTATTGAGAGGGGGGTGAATCAATATATATTAAATTTTTTACCTCTCAACACATAATTTAGATTAATTATTTAGATTCTTAATGTGTAGATAAAACTTAACAAGAAAAAACATGATAGAGCACACATGTAGTCATCACATAACACCAAATTTGTATGTGGAAAACACAAGGTTGGGAAAAACCATGGTGAGAAATACTGCTAGAATCTACTATCCTAATTCAGCCTCACAATAAAAGTATGTTATAATGATTTAAGGGCACCAACCCTAAGAAGACTCTAATCCCCTGGTTTTAGGAGCATCCATTCCAAGGAAGTACCCACTCCCTAATTTGAGCACCTACCTAATTATCTGATGACACCCACCAAATAGATTTACAATGAAAAATATTGTAACTTTGATGACAAATCTATGTTGCAACTTACTTGCAAATGCACATACATGTATGTTGCACTCTCTGCAACTCTACCTCTACTCTTCACCACTTTTTCTACTCTGTATCTTCTTATGTTTTTGCACCTTCATTCCCTACGTCTTCTAAACTCAACCCCATTTTATTTTAATGCACCAGTTTGAATGAGCAGAACCCAAACAAAAAGCACCAATATAATCAAGCGGTTTACTCCAAACATAAATCCAAATTTGAATTCTTGATTTTGTTTGGTTCAACTTATTCAAGCATAGTGCATTCTTTTTCTACAATAGTGTTCTCTGCACTCTACCACCTTCTCACATCCTCTTTCTCCTCACAACTCTACACTTACTTGTAGACACTCATCTCACTTATTCAACTATTAAGTTATCTTTCTTTTCTTTGCTACCAGAGTAGACGCTACTTCGAGCCATGCACCTCTAACCAATACAACTTGATACATCGATTAGGGTTTTCATTCTCTCTTCTCTCAGAATCCTTCTCCGCATCGAGCCATACCCACATTAAATTATGTTTCAGAGAGTCTTTTAAGATTGGCAGTCCAGTAACCCTAAAATCAAATATGCATTTAATGTATCCCTTTGTACATAAGATTTGAACCCGAGCTTTGTCTTCTCAGCAATCTATGCCACCGTTCTGCAACTCAAATCACTAATTAAATTGATTGTTGGAGCAGTTAAACTAATTAATTTCATTCTTTTGGTCGGTTTCCAGTCAGAAATTGCTTACACAAACTTAACTGTTCGATGTCTTCACCATCAATTTTTTTCATTGATTTTGTCTCTACATGCCATGATCCATTGTTCTTCATTCACTGTCGACCTTCAAAATACTACCATCAGAAAGGACTCCCCTTGCATCTCAGTCGCTAATCTTGTTCAACCATTGCTCATCGTCAAATCAAGGAGACTGAACTACTGCTTACAATGAAAACTGCAAGTTACTTCGATGAAATTTCGTCGAAGTATCGAAGGGATTGCTCACTCGATCCTGTCGATACTTTATCTTCTCCTCAACCTACTACCAATTTACAAAGAGTATCAAGAATTGGTGACCTTACCAAACTTAGAGAGTTGATTATTAGTTATTCTCTTGAGCTTGAGGAGCTCTCGAATCTTTCCAAACTAAACTACATGTAGAATATTGAGATTCACAATTGTGAGAAGCTACAGAACATTATGCTGCCAACAACACTCATCAGTCTTTTTGTACACAATTGCAGATATTTGCAAAGAGTAGTAGGATTCAATGATCTTATTAAAATTATAGGGTTGATTATTTCTCAGTGTCCTAAGCTTGAGGAGTTGTTGAGTCTTTCCAGATTGAGTTTCATGGAGAAGATTGAGATTCACTCTTGTGAGAAGCTACAAAACATTATGCTACCACCAACGCTCATTAGTCTATCTGTACTAAGTTGTAGAGCTTTGGAAAGAGTAGTAGGATACGGTGATTTTATCAAACTTACAAAGTTGTTTATTAGTCGGTGTCCTAATCTTGAGGAGTTGCCAAGTCTCTCTAGAGTGAGTTGCATCTCTCGCACAAAGCATCCATCATCGCTAAGTGAGTCCAAATGATGGGCGCATACACAACATACTAGAGGTCGATCTCTCCCAGATGCTCCTAGCATAACTTTGAAAAATCACTCAATCTCTCCAATATGATGGGTCTATGCTCCTGCGACATCAACAGTGGAATGACCTCCTGCATCCACGAAGCGCACAGTGTTATGAAATCGAGGAAATTTGACTCAATTTAGAATTTACAACTCAAAAATCACAATAGTATCACTATCTATGATAGTGACACTATATTCAAATTTCAAATTGTGATGCCCAAAGCATTTAAAATTACAAATCACAACATGCATCGCCAAACACATGGGCATCGCATTTTAATCTTTGGAAAACCCTAACCCTAATTTCTAAATTGGTAAGAGTGTCACTACATAAGCGTGCATCATATTTTAAAATTAGAAACCCTAATTTTAAATCACGAATAGTGTTGCTATAATTCATTTAAGCATTGTCGATTTCAATTTGGGCGTTGCTATATAGCGACACAACCAAAGTTTAAATTTCAAAGCGTAATAAATGCATCCAAAAGCTAAATTTCAAATCAACTTTGGAGTAACATATCGATGGTCTTGCACCTAGAAGCCGTTGGAAATCTTGAACTCGATCAGAAATGTGCTTGGGAAGCTCTTGGCATGCCATTTCATTTGAGGGCCAGAGCTCAAAATAACAAGAATCTCCTAACTATGAATGCATAGATGAATTGAAAGTGACCCTTCTTGGCTTATTTAAGCTAGAAAATTAGGGGTTTTTGCCCTAATTTCACATTCAAGCTAGGGTTTTTCATCATTTTCACCAATTTTTCCAATATGAACATGATTTTGCATCTTTTTTTGCATTTTTGGCATAATTCTTGCATCCTAGAGCCTTTATGGACCCTCAAGGTAGCTTTTAACCTTTATCAAGAAATCAACCCAAAATTCTAAAAATTTTCCTGATTCTCGAGGGGGCAGAGAATCAACTTTATCCTTCAGCAATGGGGCATCTAAAAAAAATTTAAAAAATTATTTTTGATTTAAGCAACAGTTTTGATCTGAAAAGGGTTATTCTTTTCACTTCAACAACAAGTACCTCACTTAAAAGAGGGGCAAAATGTAGACACTGAAAAATGTCTTAAATGATATCATACACTTAAAACAAATTTACTAACATTATTTCATCTTTAAATCCATCTTTTTTTTGTTTAATTGATTAAATTAGCCTAGTTGTTTAATTAATTGCATCATTTTTGTCCATTAATCTAATTCATCAAAATTGGGTTAATTCATCCCCCTTCGCGCTAACATTTCATCCTATTAAATTAAATAAATCAAAACATTTAATTTAATTCCCTAAGTCATCTTATTTAATTGAATAATCATTTCATCTCTCCTCCCCATTTATTAAATATTTAATTTAATAAATATGACTTTATTCCTCCAAATCCCCTAATTGCATGATTAAACCTCGTTTAATTAGTAATTAAACTAATTTTCCTCTAAAAAGGGAATATTCCCTTGAAATATTCCTTATCTCCCTTTTTTGCACAATTAAAGATTTCTTTTAATTTGCAAAATTCCTTTTATCCTCACCCAAATGAATATTCCAAAAGAATATTCTTATTCCTCCATCATTTGAAAAAGGGATATTTTCACTTAGCTTCTTAAGCAAGTTTTACCTTTAACCTTTTGAACAAGTCACCTTTGCCCTGTGTGAGCAAGTCAAAAGTGTGTTTGTTTGAGGCAAGTGTGAACCCTTGATTAAATCCCATCATGCATTCTCATTTGCTGATGAGAATCCATGATCCATGCCTCTCATCTTCTTCATCTTGGACCGTTGATTAATCTTTTCAATCTCAACCCTTCATTCCTCATTTGCTCTCCTATAAATAAAGCACTATTTAGAGACAAATGGATCCATCTTTCAATTGCAAACTTATGTTGTTGAACTCACTTGCATTCACACTCATCTTTTACTCACTTTTAGCTTATTTTAGTTAATTTTTAGTTGCATAATAGCTTAGAGCATCCATTAATGGCTTCCATGCATCCATCTTAATTTGTATATGAATTAGGATTTCCATCTTTTATCTTAGAATTAGCTTAGATTAGCTTAGCAATAGCATAATTAGATCATTTGTAGCATAAAATCATGTTAATTTAGCTTGCATTATGTTCATTTTTAGCATAAACTAGGTTTTCATCCATGCATCACAATGGTTTCGTCAATTCTCTTCCATAGGATTAGCTGAAACAGGCTCACTAATCATGAGATTGGGAAAGGGTTGTCATTTCACATCAACACGACACCAATTCCAAAATAGGATAAGTTTCAAATGGGTTAGAGTAGGAATTTAATTGTTTTTGTAGTTTATAGCTTTCAATTTCAATTAAATGCTTAGTTTAATCTTTTCAATTTGAATGATCTTGTTTGGTAGATGTAGGTTTATTTGGGTAAATTATGCTTCAATTCATCATGGATTAAGCGTAATCGATCCACCCTGACGATCCTCGTCTCACACTTATATGTCAATTAGTCAATCTTACCTTTCACTCATCAATCAAATTAGTTAGCTAATTAGTTGATCTAGTTAACTCTTAATCAAATTACTTAGTTGAACAATTAAATTAGTTTACTAAACAATGTAGTTAGTTCACTAATCAATCAAGCTAGTTAACTAGATAGTTAGGTTATTTGACTAATTAAATTAACTAGTCAATGAAATTAGTTAAATTTAAATCAAATCTCTAGTCCTCAAGATTGATTAAATCAATCTTTGTCGTTCATTTTTCTCTAAAAACAAGGTTTAAATTCATTGCTTATTTGAGGAATTGAGAACTCCCATAAATAGTCTATGATCTATAAATCTAAATATCTCAATCATGTCATCATTATACCATAAAAAATATTGCATAACACTAAGCATCCACAATCATATCTAAATGCAAGGAAATCCACTTCATGCTCCATTTAAGGTTTGCGCAATTTTATAATAGAAATTTTAATTATTGTTTTATTTTCATTTCATTTAGGTTTTTAATTTCATTGCAATCAACATATACTACAAGAAATTAAACAAACACAAAAGAAAATATTACAAACTAGACATATTCACATAAATACAAATGAAATAGCCGTTCTCTTCAAGTAAAGGTTAATGAAACAAATTGGTGATTATCATTCTAACTTCACAGTGAATTTCAAAAATAGCTAACTACCCTTACCCATTAGGGCTTTGAAATCAAAATAATTCAAAAATAGGTGGGTTGATGCCTTAGTGAAGTATAAAGACCTCACCTTCCATTTATAGACACATAAAAGAGTGCAATAAATAAATGTCTTCTCAAACGTTGAACAACAAATAAATAGTTTCCAACAAAATACATGAGAAAGCAAGAACAAGGCACCATGGCATGTAGAAGGCCATGCCAACACCAAAAGCTAGGGTGCACCATCATTAGACCCCCTACACCCTAAACCCCAAACCCACAAATAACTAATACACAATAGAGAAGAAACAAGCAAAAAACAAGAAAATCCTAAGGGGTCATTGCTTTAGTGAGGTATGACAACCTCACTTTCCATTTATATCCAAACAAAGGAGTGAAATAAAGAAATTCCTTCTTAAACACTACATAAAAATAAGCAATGGCTAAAACAATACAAGAAAAATAGTAAATGAGTAATAAAACAAAAACCTAGTGGGTCATTGCCTTAGTGAGATATGATGAATTCACTTCCATATACAACTAGACGCATGAGTGAAATGATGAAATGCCTTCTTAAATAGTAAACAGATAAATATTGGCCTAAATAATACATGTCAAAGAAGAAATGAGAAAAAAACTAGGTGGGTCATTGCCTTAGTGAGGTGCAATGACTTCATCTTCTATAGTAGATAGAGGAGTGAAATGAAGAAATTCCTTCTCAAACACTAAATAACTAATAATCAATATCGTAATGAACACCCAATAGAGAAGAACTGAGTATACCACGAGAAAACCAAGTGGGTCATTATCTTAGTGAGGTATGATGACCTCGCCTTCCATTTAAATGACTTCTCAAATAGTAATCAACAAATATACAATGGTCTAAACAATACATAATGGAGAAGAAATGACAAAACAAAACTAGTTGATCATTTCCTTAATGAGGCTTGAAGACCCCACCTTCCATTTCAAGCTAGAAAAGTGATGGAATTGAATATGGCCCTTGAACGTACCTCAAAATCCTCTTGACATTCTCTTCACATGGAAGTCCAAATTATGTCCATTAAATCCTTCCAAAGGTATGAAAAAAATGAGATGTGAAGTTAATAGCTACATGTGGAAAATGCAATGTTTTTAGGAAGAAGACAGATAGTAGTGAAGTGATGTGTATGATTTAATGTTGCATGTTGCAACATTAAAGACAACATTAGTTTGTATCTACATGTCATCCCATACATGCATGCATAGAAGCATAGTTACTAAATACATAGCGATGGGTGTTAAGTGTGGAGTGGCATTGGATAAATGTGTTGGTGTTTGATTGAAATGTGTAATTTTGCATGGTTTGAACACGTTGATGGGAAAAAATCATCGGTTGATGATGATCTACCATCAGGGGTCCATGTGCACCACCTTCAACCAACCATAATTTTGGGAAAAATAGGGGTGTCTACTTGTCGACCTCCTCCATGTGTATGATGAGTCAAACACCCCTCAATTTTTTTTTTTTAATTATCCATTTCACTGCACACGTGACTATTTTTGTTTAATTTTATCTCCATAATATGTAGAGGTTCATGTCAACTTTGAAAATTAGGGTGTGCCACTATCAAACCTTCTCCTCTAAATATCATGTTATGTATACTTGATTTTCAATTGCTTGATAAATTCGAAAGATAACTTTTGGAATCAAATGTGCATTTTTTTGAATTGATGTTTTAGATCACTTAGTGATCCAATGTCAAGAAGATAAGAGTGAATAATTACACTCCTAAAAAAAGGAAGGGGTGGACATGACTAAAGAACTAGAAAACCAAAGACAATTATGAGTAAGGGGGGTTGACAAAAGAGAAGGAAATGAAAGAAAATGAATAAAAAAATAACAAAAAAAAACTTAATAAGAAATAAAATTTATATGTGAGTTCATATACATGTATGAAAGTAAAAGAATTAAATATGAATATATCTCTACGTAAATGTATGCACATATATAGATATATATAAATAAATGCTATTCTAATTGAATATCTCTTTAATATACTTTGTATCTATATACAAATATACGCTATCAAGATTAGATTTCCTTAAGCAATGTTATTGTCGCATCCCCACCAAAATTTCCTCACCGTACGCACCCCCAAATAGGCCGAACCCTAAGTAGGGTTAAATTGTTGAATGATCTTAGAAATAGCCAAACTGATGTTTAGGGTTTTCTCATCTCATTCCGTTTTGCAGATACGCAACTCCAAGCTTCCATTTCCCAAAACTTTCTCTAAGGATATCATGTAATGTCATACCCATTTCCCAGGTGAAAGCAGCAGGAGTGAAGGCTAAAAGAGAGCGCCGCCACCGTGCCGTGAAGCTATTCTTGATGAATGTGGGCTTTCTCCCTCGGAGCTGACAACAGTAATGACCAAGTACCCCCAACTATTCAGACGCAAATCCACGGACAGGGTTCAACAGGCACTTAAGCTATTCAGAGACTCTGGATTCACTCCTGACCAGGTTAGGAAAACAATTCTCAGAAACCCATCTGTTTTTGTATGCCCTGTTGATGAGCAGTTGAAGCCTAAGATTGATCTCTTGAAAAATTTAGGCATGACTGAACATGATGTGGGTTATGTCATATCCCACCACCCAGATTTCTGTGTGGAAGTTTAGACAAAAACTTGAGACCCAAAACACTACTACATAAGGGGGGTTTAAGACAATTTTTTAAGTAAATTGTCTTAACTTGAAACAAAAAAAAAATTGTGTATTGTCTTAAATATTGTCTCTAAGCAAATGTCTCAAATTATTGTCTTAAAAAATTGTTTTTATAAAGACAATATGAAACATATGTAATTTTGTCTCTTTAGAGACAATTTCACTTTTGTCTCTTTAGAGACAAGTTTGTTTTTGTCTCTTTAGAGACAATGAAAAAATGTATTAAAAAAATTAATAATTTATTTTAAATATTCTTTTAGTGTGGTTCTCAACATTCAATGTTTCTAGATTCTCGTCGTTTTCTTGTTTGCTAGAATTTTTATTTTTATTTTTCCAAATATCAATGATTTTGAAACCAAGAGCAATGAACAATTGTTGAATATGCAAAACATATGTTCATAAAAAAACAAAGAAAATAATGCACCCTAATCCAAATTCAAAATGTTAATGCCAATAAATATTTTTTTATTTATAATTTATAAAATTGTTTGTACAATCATGAGGAACACGTACATCATAACATGGCACGAGAAAATGATTATTTTCTAGGAAAGATAAAATGTTAATATCTTCCAATCAACTAGACCGACCATCCTATATGTGACAACTTGCCTTGTACACCATTAACTAATTTATTTGAATTGATCCATGATTTTATATGTGACTACTGGCATAACTCTTTCGAGCATGGCAAGGTAGCTTGATAATGAATCGACCCAATTGTCTGGGCTAGACAATTTTGCTTCAGAGTAGGAACTTTGTTGGTTTTTGCCACTTCACTTGTCTCATCTACAAGCCTAAAATGTTTGTCTTATATGCCAACAGGGATTCCAATATATGTCATTTGATTAAATCTGCAACATCAGACAATTATTGTGATCAGCCTCCTCAACTCAACTACAAGAAACTCCACAGTTAGTAAAGCTTCATAAACTTGAAAAAACTGAAATGTAACAAAAGAGACTTGGGATACAAAAATCCTATAGTAAATTTACCATAAAATTAAACAAATTTTTCAACAACACCAAAGCTCATTCATTTTACCTGGTGGACAATACAAAACCTTGAGGAACAAGAAGCATGTTGTTAAATGCAAATGAGCCCCATTTGAGAAAAGAAAACCTTTCTCTATTGCGATTGAATTCATGTTCCATGTTAAGTTGCAATACATTTTTCGACCTTGCCACATCAACCTACATTGAGTGGTCAACAACAAGATCCATAGGTACCTGCAAACAAAAAATAGAACAATATCAATAGCTGGAAAAAAAAGGAAAATACCATCAATAACAGGAAAAATGATTAAGAAATATAAATCTAAAGTAGAATTTAAAGTAATAAAGACTAAAAGAAATGGAAAAACAAAGCAATCATAATTATTTAATTTTTTACCAAAAGAGCTCCCAAGGGTGAACTCTATTGTTATACTATGAGTGTTTGATGCAAAAGGATCTAGTGAACAAATCATGAACAGTAGATCAATAACTTTAGACAAAAGATTTATCTATGCATAAATAATTAAATTATGGAACATTAAACAAGAAGATAAAAGAAAAGATAATAACTATGAAATTTCAAGGAGAGTTGGCCTCCCACAAAACTGTTACAAATTTAATTTAATAAAGCAGTTAGAAGGAAAATTAGAGGAAGTATTTTGGTAATATAATAGAAACTATTTTTCCTGGACCAAAATGTATTTAAGAATGAATGGAGGTTATGTGCATGTTATTCTTCTGTTAAATTTAGGCTTTATGTTCTTCTAATTTGAAAGCATGTTTCGAGTTGCAAATTATTACTGTATGATTTGAAGACATGAAAGTACATGGGTTGCGTCAAAATCATGTGTCTCTTACAAATAAAATACGATTTACTAATTAACAATTAAAAGCAATCAAATAACAACAATCTTTAAACCCTTCTCATACAAATAGAAAGTATTTTTAACCATTATGATGCAAGATGTCACATAGTACAATGAAGTATCATGAATATTTAGGATGAACTTTATTTAGGACATTATACTCATCTAAGATGATTTGATCTGATATTATACTTGAGTGAGCGTATGATCTAATATGCCACAACACAAAAATAAATAAGTGCTAACAAAAAATAAAGCCATGATAAGTCTATAAAATAACAAAAAGTGAAACAAATATTACTCTCTTAAACTGATGAAATAGATCAAATGTTTATCAGCTCGTGGTCTCCTAATTAGTCTAGAATTTGAGGGAAGGCAATTATTTTAAAAGTTCTAAGCATGAGTGAATCAGATTAGAAGTTCATAAATGATTTTTTATGTTGCGGAATAATAGTTTTGTATGTAACTGTTGGACTTTCAAATACAGTAGGTATAAGCTTGATATCATTCCACCCACTATATTAGGTTCTTTGGAATATGGTGTCTTTTGTGTGTTTCATCATATACTGTACAAGGCATATAGAAATTTTTGTTTTCATAAAAAATCAGTAAGGACAGACAATGGAAAAAGTTGTACACTTATTTGGTTGCAGCATTAGATTTATATACATTAAAAGCAAAAAATTGAAGACAGTGAAGAAATGCTAGTATTTTTAATACTGAAATGCATTCTTTGATTTATTTTCATTAAGAAAAGAGACCATGTGGTTTAGAAGTTCATTAAATCAATCACAATGTAACAGAAATCAAGCCTTCCAAGATAGATGTTTGAACAAACAATCAATACTATTAGTGTTTTCATAAATATTCTTGTGTTGTGGCATATCAGATCATATAGCTAAATAGTAGAGGATATCATATAGGAACTTGTGTATGAAGAATTGGAGATATGGAGCCTTTACTTGCCTCTCAAACATAGGCCATCTTAGAGCTTTCTAGTATTTCATGTGCACCCTATTTTCCCTCTTTACTCTGTTTCATTATATTTTTATACACCTCTTGTTTTCCTACCAAATTTACATACACCTTTCCCTAGTCTCCTTATCTTGTCCAAGCCTTTGGAATCGTCTCTGGCATATTTTTTATCTCCATTTGAAAGCTCACTCTATCCTCTTCATTGTGGATCACTTAATTTTTCTATATTTTTTACTTAGTGTTTAGATATTTTAGTTTGAATTCCCTTTTTTGTCTCTTTGTGAAAAAAAATTCTTCTACATTTGAGAGGGATAGCTCCCTCATATGATAAGGTTGTTTATAGATTTGTGTACTTTTAGTTAAAAAGTAAATGAGTACAAAAATAAAAAATAATTGAAAAAGAGAAAAGAGAAACCCTACGTGAGACATACAAAGAATATCATTCAAAATTCTTCAAAGAAAAATTTCAAAGCAAGAGGAAAAAGAAGAAAATAATGCACAACAACAAATGGACAAACAAAGTTTTATCAATTTGTGCATGCAAAATAAAAAAAAAAAGAATTATATCTAACAATTTAGATTCACTATGTGAAAGGAAAATTTGAAGAGCCAATTACACATTAAACATGGGAATAACTTACAATCAATAAAAAATAGAATAAAGAAAAGTTTAGAAATATTCTTCAAACTCATTCAAAAATCAAAGTACAAAGTATCTCTTCATTTTTCTCATAGCAATTATGTAAAGATTCCAAAAGTTCCTTTACAATGTTTGAACAGATGAAAATTTGTTCAAACTTTCCCACAATTCAAAACACTTCATTGAGAGAGAAAAAAATTACACACCAGATAGAGTGAATCTTTGGCTGCAAGGCTGAGAATGTCTGCACATGAAACAATCGCATTGCATACACTTTCCATAGCTACTTTTATGGTATCAATGACTTCAAATCCCCTAGCTGAATTAAGATTAGGACCGGCGGTTTTCTCTCCTTCAAAGTTGTCTGTGTCATCTAGCAAAATTGAGGCATCACATCTCTGTATTAAAGTAGGTGAAATCCATCAGTAGTTCATAAATTCTATTAATGTCCTCTCTTGACAATGTTGGGTTTATTGGACGAGGCAGAACAATTCCATACATAGAAAAATCTAAGGAAAAAGACATCTTGCACTCTAATCGTGATATAGAAAACAACTTGTGTGAAAAACACATTTACAATGTTCGTATAATCCATTGACATTGCTAGTGGAGTCTGACTCTGTTCCCTCTAAAAGACATGCAATCTAAAAGTAAAGTCACTTAGAGACATGAGATACACATAGTGGAAGGTGATCTCATTTTTTCATGACTGAATGGACACCTACTCTATTACATTTAGATATTAGCACTTGCAGCAGAAGAGGGTGCAAGGGTTACGCCGATAGAAAAGTATATGTAAGTTAACATGTTAATAAGACATATTCTTTATTTTGCTTTATGGACTGAAACTTAAAATATAAAAATATATAGAGAACATCTTTGACATGTTTTGCACACCGAGGACAAGACAACCTAAAGGCTTGTTCAATCTAATTTATATCAATTAAACCCTCATTCAATGAAAAAAAACAAAGACGACAGACTACAAATATTAAATGACATTTTGATGTTGTAAAAGTTCACCACTTATTGTCCCTAGTGATTTGTTTCATTTCCTACAAATTAGAATTCAAAAGTGAAGTCCTCTTGTAAAATATATTGTGAATGTAAACCATTTCTTTAGTGAAGAAAAATTAATTATTGCATTAGAGTAAACCATGGAAAAGATCATGATAAACAAACTCAACTTCATTCTCACAATTCCAACTCAATATGTATTCCTTATTCGATTTCTTTTAAGACAACTGACTCTAACAAAAAGACAAAACCTCATATTGGCTCTGTACCCTTTTTCTTCATATTTGCTCTATTATTAATATTGCTAGAAAGAAACAATTTTCTTGCCCTGGTCTGATGAATCCTCTTTCTCCTCTGTTTGGCACTTCTTAAATAGATGATTGATCAATTTCTTGTAGGGACATCCACTTGGATTATCCTCTTCAGTTTTGTTTTGTCCACATTTTACTTTTGCATTAAGATTTTCTTCTTCCCTAACCTAACACTTGTCAACCTATCTTGGTTGCTTTCTAACTCTCATTCAATCTATACATTAACATAATTTAGTTTTGTTTCTAACAACATATGTTCTTCAATGGTCAGATGGAAAATATTGCATTCTTCCCAAGTGAACTGACTATACCTTAATCGAAACTCTGTATATTTTAATAAATTTGGTTCTGATTCCCAATTAGAGGTGGGTCCGCTCATGTATTTTACTATGTTTGCCTTTAAGTAGGTTCTGACAAGCAAAACAGACATTTTAAAGGTTCTGATCACGTTGCGCCCAGCAAGCACACAAGCAGGTCGATGTCAAGAGACCTCGTCGGCTCAAGGTCTATCTCCAATCTTGCTGCTATTCTATAAACAAGGGCATAGAAAGACCATCCAAAAGACATAGAATGAAGCAAAAGAGGATTCTAAAGCTAAAGGTTAGAGGAGGCTACAACTTTCTGGAGCTCGGTTGCACTTACAGGCTAAAGAGCGTCAAGGCATACTGATGGTGAGCTCGTGAGGTACTTGTTGTTGGTATTTCAATTACCATTCCTCTTTCCTATTGCCCTTCACCCCCACTCAAACTCTGCATCCAGCCATATGTCCACTCTTGCTTGGGGAATCCAATTTGGTAGAATTTATAGAATCTAAGCACAATCTGATCTGATAAAAGATACAATCCTATTTGATCCTAAGAATCCAATTTGATCGGATATACAGTCCTCGCAGTGTCATGTCTATGTAAATACATATTACTCACAACATCTCAATGACGACGATCTCCCCACGCTCTTCAATTTACTCACAACATCCATACTCTTGTTCATGTTCACAAGTGGTCTCGATTTTGTGGAAGAAAGAAATCCGTTGTGAATGTTCTCCTTCCATGGCTCCCCACTCCTCCTCACTCTCTTGTTACTATCACGGTGCAATACATTTGAATTGGAAAGGATATACTTGCCGCTGAGAACGCGGTGCTTGGCTTGAGCTTGAACCTTCTTTTTTAAGCTTAGGTGGTTGGCCAGAGTGGGAGAACTCGGCTAGAGGCTGAATGACCCGCGAACTTGCCCACCCCTTTTGGCTTGTCGTCGTTCGACCGATTGTGAGCGCACAAAAGAACTCTCAATACAACATTCACCTGGTCGTTACTAGATTGTTTAGAGAAGAACTCTCTATATTCGGTCTACTACTATGACTGTTCGGAGAAGACGATCGGTAGAAACTGGGTAAGGAGTCGTTAGAGGGAGAAACACATGCCACAACTGAAGATCTCGAGGAACACAACATCATGCCAACCACATCAACCAACTGAAACCGACATTGTAGGTGGCGAAGACATTACAGGCGGCGCCAGTAGTTGGAAAGAAACGCATTAAAAGCAAATAAAATATCTGAAAAGAGATCAAAACCAAATCAAATAATTACTGCAAGAATGATCCGGACGCAACTTACAACATACAGGTGTACAACAAACAACCTCAGACAGTTTACGGCTAAAAACCACGTCTGTCAAATGGTATTGCGGATGGTATTGTGGCGTGAGACAGGTTTCACCCGAAAGTTCATTGTATATATAGCCTATCAGCTAATTAGTTGATATGACTATATCTCTATAAATGACACTAATTAAAAAATAGAATTTTACCAGACATCCTTGTGAGCTTTTTATTTATTTATTTTAAATTGAACTTACAGAAATTATTAGCCATTCCTAGACTCTAGATTATTTTTACTATAGCTAGTAAAGTGATGCATAATCCAAGTTGTTCTTGGTAATATAAACTAGATTGTTTAAACTTGAATTTCTTTATATGACTCTAGCATATGATATGGGGATATAATAACCAATAGAGTAGTGCATAAAAATACTTACACTTCCTATTAAGATTAACAAGGTTGGTCAAAAGCCTGTTTCATTCCCTATTAGAAATGTCTCCCCTACTAAATGATTGGTTGGGACCATAACTATAACTATAGCCAATAATACATTATAATACTGCTTCTCCTTACTAACAACCAATAGGTTGGCTATCCTTTATAACCAACCATAACTATAACTATAACCAATAATGCATTATAATACTACTTCCCCTTACTAACAACCAATAGATTAGCTATCCATTATAACTAACGCCCATAATGTCATGTACAGTAAAAATGCTTCTCCTTGGTAACATCAAGGAGATTGGTTTCAAGTCTCTTCAACATCTTGCTGAATCTTTATTGTTGTATGAAAAAACTAAATTAGACTGATTACAAGTTTATATCCTCTCATATTAAGCCTTATCTAGTTATGTGAAAAGAAAAATTGTAATTCTAAATTTACAGAGAAAGGTCCTTACAATTAGTCTTCACACTATAAAAGCTTATAAATATTAGCTATGCAATGTTTGTTACTTTTTGCAGAAATTCTAAGAAAAAAATTTAGACAGCCATGATGTTGTCTCATAAATGGACTAATACTGGGGAATTTTATCCGCACCTTGACATAATATTATTAGATAACTATACCATGTTCATAAAATTTTCTCATCTCTTTACTTTTGACACAGCCAAGCAAAAGAGAAAAAAATTATTCAATTTTTGACAAAGCTGCCTGAAAATTCTATTACAGCAACATGGACAATTTCTGGTCCAATACCCACAATTTATAGTATCCTACAATTATATAATATAGTTGTATTCATATTTATTTACTCAGATATTCTAATTTAAACGGCCTTCTTGCTTGTACCCTAGGCCTCCAAATAACTATAGTTTTTGAACATCCATTGAAATCCATATTTAGTTCTATTTTCCTATGGTATGATCAAGATCCATATGCTATTGAACTTTTTGATTTGTTTGAATTCTATTTACAATCATACTTCTAAAACTAAAACATTCTATTCCACAATGAAAATGAATTGAAAAGAAAAAAAGTAGTAAATAAAGTATAGTAATGTCCACAAATCAATAAAAAAATCACTGGCACTAGAAAGGTACAGCTGCAGCTTAGAATACTAAACAAGATTGGAAGAGTTTATATCAGTTAGTTCAACAAGTAATTGTGTATATGAAGTTAGATTTGGATCTCTACATAAATACCTGATATATTTACCACAACGTACATACAATTTAGAGTAGATGAACAAGAACAACATGCAAGACTTAGATATAATGAACTGTATAAATAAACTAAACACAGGATAAAAAAATTCATCCACAACGCCATATATATGTAAAATATTAAGCAGTACTTTGCACGGGGAAAAAACAAAAGCTAAAATACCTATTCTTTATCGTACTCTAAATCAAATCCATGACCATCCATTACTTCTAACACAGTCAGACAACATCCAACCTGAGGAACATCAATTGGAATATTCCTGTTCTAATGCAGATAATTTATTTTCTTCTCTAGTGTCCCCAATCTCTGGATGGTGAAGGGTAAGGCATCCATCCATCCACAAAACTAACAAAGAAAATGCGAACCAAAAATGAAGAAAGGCAACAAAATCTTTTTCCAGAATTACCTAGAACAAACCTCATGAAGGGTGAAAACTTGAAGTTGTTAAAAATCAAAATGTGAAATCTAGGCTTTGAGACAACATCACAACAGGGGCAGCTTTTCTTCTAGTTCAAGAAGCAAGTAGTTTAGTTATGCATAAAAAAATAGTTGAGAAGCTTGGTCTTGAATATGTGGCTCTTGCCAAAGAAGTTGTGCAGCTAGATGGAATAAAGCAGGGTTTAGGTCACTTCCAACATAGAAGAAAGTCTAGAACATTACACTTTGATAGGAAGAAAACTATAGGAAAGGCTTATCAATTGAGGAAACTGGGCTGAAGCCTGACCAGGATTAATATTGTCTAGATCAATCCAAGTTTGGCTTAGTTTTTATTCCATCCCAGCTTCACATTTCTCAAGAAGTAACACAAGGAATAACATAAAATTGAACTATTTCACAAATGCTAAGAAAGTACTCAGTTTTCCCCAAATGAAATGGGCTTTGTAAAAATCTTTTTTTTGTGGTAACTTAGTGGGTTCTCCCCAATTTCTCCCAAAGTTCACACATGATATGGCCTGGGCCTGCAAATTCAGCTCTAGCCATGTGGCTGATTCTAGGATGAAGCCTGACCAGGATCGATATATTTTCTAGACCAATCCAAGTTTGGCTTGGTTTTTATTCTATCCCAGCTTCACATTTCTCGAGAAGTAAGACAAGGAAGATAACTTAAAATTGAATTATTTCACAAATGCTAAGAAATACTCAATTTTTCCCAAATGAAATGAGCTTTGTAAAATATTGAAGTGGATCATCTTTGAGGAGTAAAGTGTTAGTCTTTAATGTAAAATAGGAGTAAAATGTTAGTCTTATTCCACAAATGGCAGTTTTTTTTTCTTACCTAGAAATTCATCAATTTTTTTGCAGTCACTTAAATTAAGACTAAAAAAAAAAACTTTTCACAATTTAATCCAAAAATCTGGAAGCTAACAAGAAATGTACCTAAAGCCATTAACAAGTTGCAGGAGAAGAAGCTCCCTAGTTGAGAAGGGGGAAGCCATGAGATGGGCTTTGCTAAAGACTTAAACTAGTGGTGGGGTGTATTTGGAGTAGCAGGGAAAAAGTCCAATGAATGTGAGGTGGGCATGAGAGAAAATTCCAAATTGGGCACTTGCATTACATTTTTATCTTGTTTCACCTTCCAGCTTTCTACTCTATCTTTCCAACCAACGCTTCCAACTCGATAGGTATTTGAGTCTTTTGTGGGGTCCACAACCCTCATTTGAACTGTTAAAAGCAACATTAAATCTACTTTTAGCAATTATGGCCCAAAAAAAATGTAAAATGCAATCTTCCAAAATGCAAGAATTTTTTTACTATTTTGTAGTCTTGAGAATAAATTTGGTGAAATCCCTAATTTTACAATAAAACCTTCAAAAATACTCCAAAGGACCTCAAACCAAAATGAAGTTTCTTCAATGTGACCTTGATAAATCCCCACGCAATGCAAGTTAGAATTGATTTGACTATTCTTATATCTAGATAAATATCAAATTATTTTGACTAAAAATTGTTCTCACTTGGAAATGAACAATGCATTTGATTCAACCTACATTCACTGAATTTTGACGATAATGTGCATTGCAAATAAATTCATCTTATTTATTTTTTGGCCTATGGACAGTTGTTCCAATCCTTGTAAAGCCTCTTCTGTTATACCGGAATGGTGCAACCTTAGGGCCTTCTTTTTGACTCTGAAGATGGTGTTAAGTATAAACCAAAGGATATTTTTCTTTCCACGATTAGATAGTTGAACTAGTAGCTTTTGTCTATATATAGGCATTGATCTTGTGTAAAGTTATGGTGAAACTTAGCATTAACAAGTACTGAAGAATGTTCTTTAGTAGAATATGTATTCACTTACACTAATGAAAAAATTTCCTATTTGACTAATCAAACATAGCAAGTGGAGGTGTGATGATTCCTCTCCAAGACTTGTTTGTGAGAATTGTGGAAGGGTTTTACCTTGTTAAACTCAATTTTATTGTAGAAATTTAAGCAATAAGAAATACTTCTTTGATATTTTATCAATCACATTATATAGATAATTTGATTCTTCTTGACTTTTATCATTATTTGATGGAAAAGTTGGCATCAGATTTTCCAATATATTCTTATCGATCATAATTTCATGATCATGGAGAAAACAGTGCATTGCTAATTAAATAATTTTGTGATGCTTGAAATTATATTGTATTGCCCATTGTGCATCACAGATTTTACTTATTTGTTTTGGTCGCAGGGATATGAAATCATTCAAAATTGCATCATCTTAATTATATGAAACAGCAGAGCTGCCGTGCACAAGACAAACAGAGAGAACACACAAGTTCTTGTGCACAACAGCTCTGCTGTTTCGTATAATCAAGATTCTCAAAAATCAAAATTATAATAATTTTGATGTTTGTAAAGACTTGGACCACAGTTTTGGCATATACCACCAAAAAAAAGTTGGACCAAAATTTATTCACCTTCATTTTCAAATATAGACCCACTGCAATAGGATACTAATAATAGAGAAATGATTTACAGTGAGGATGATTACACAGACAAAGATTTTGTTATCTCGTAAACCACAAAAAGATCATGTTCATCAAATTAATATAAGATGGATATATAAAACTATATTAAGTACATTGATAATTCATATAACAAGCCTGAAGAGGCTTGCACAGCAGACAAAGTGGACAACATTATTAAAATATATATCCCCACAGAAGAAATCATACTTGTCAACTCAATTAATTTTGGTGGGGCATAGCCAAGGTTGGTAAATGCTTGTTCATGGCCACCAACCGTATAACTAATTTGGCAGTTTCATTTCATAGTCACACTTCCTTGTTCATAGAGGCCAAGGTATTTTTCCATGTCTAATCTCGTCTACAGTTCCCTGTCATAAATCCCATACCTTATTGAACAAGGATACAATAACTGAACTAGTTGATTTAATTCACCTAATAAGAAAAGAAGCTATAAAAAGGAATGCAATGTACAGCTTAAGTATTACATGAAAGCAATGACTTGTTTTTGGTGGACCATCCTAACCAAAACAAACATTAGGGGAGGATGTTGCAATATTAAAACAATAAAAAGAAAAACATAATGTTATTTTAGAGTATGGTATACAAAAGTGAGTTGGGAACAAATCATATATTGCTTTCCAATTACTCTTATTTAGCTTTAATTGTTTTTGGGGGTTCTTAACTACAAGGTATGATAAATATAACTTTGTTATAGTTTAGGAATAGATTTGATCCATTCTTGTAAAGCTCAGTGCACTAGTTTTGGCACTTGAGCAAATCATAACTGTAAAGCTATGCATTCTACTGTATGCAATATACATTATCCAGTCTATGTATTAATAAAAGTAGTGCTTTGTAGTTCCATTGCACACATCCAATTATATTCGTAAGTAGTGTTTATTGCATATTGATTTATGTTCAGTGCATACTGCATACTTAAAGACTTGGGTGGACCTCACTATCATCTAAAAGATAGTTTCCCTAATGATGAGTGAGACAGGTCACTTGAAACTTCAGGATTAAAACCAGTTTGATCCACCAAAATTAGTTAAAGTAATTATGTGATAAGCAGATTTAACTTTTGGAATGACATGTTTCCTCCTTGCATGTGCAAAACTGAAATATTAATGTACATCTTACATAATGGAGCACAGTGCAATTTGGTAGTCGTGCATGAAGATACCGCATAAAGCGATGGAAAAAGATGAAAATGCCATGCCAAACATCAGAAAAACAAGATTGCAAAGTCTGGTCAAGGTTTCCTTGTGCCAGCTTGGACACGGGAAAAGATGAAATTGTAGGATCACAGTCACTGATAGAAATCAACTACTTTTATTTTGAAATTCTCATGGATAGTAAATTCAGAAAATATAATTTCATTGATTATCCATCAGCTGAAAATTACTGTTTCAATGTAATTTTTTTGTAAATTGTTAGGAATGTGTAGTATGCTTTGCGTAACACTTCACCATCTCAATGTGGGGCATGGGGTGCAAAAACATGAATAGTACAATCAATTTATACTCGAAACTAAGAACAAAACATGAATTCAGAATGTAAACTATATAGCCATCATTTGGTATTCTTGTCCACATGGAAAATCTTTCAGGGCCCACTCAGTATAAGCATTCTTAGGATATATGTCTTCTGATTCATCTCCCCTTAGGCATGACACGTTTTGGACTTACCAAACTCTACTCTAAATGTTTTTGTATCCTACAATGCAAATAAGTAAACAAACAAAACTCAATGGAGTTAGTTCAAAATCTTTTTTTTTTGTTTTTTAATAGCACGGATCAAATTCAAAACATGGGGTGAATTAGATCATGTGTGAGACTAAAGTAATCTCTTAACGTTATACCAACTTAGATATTACTTTTGGAAGCTTCTCAATGAGAACATAGTTATCAAATGTGAGACTTTGTATAAATATGGGTTGTCAGAGATGTAAGCATTCCATCCTTCAAACTGCTCTGATTGCATGCCGTATAGCTAACTATACATAGTTTGTCTGCAAAGGAAATCAAACGATGGCAGTACTCTCAAACACTATAATGCTTTGTTTTGTCATAATTGTCCTGTTATCTGTTACTGTCGAGGAAAAAGCCAGGCATTACAATTTTACTGTAAGTTGGTGTGAATTTATGTAATTGATTTCTAAGATTAATATCACATATTCCAGCATTGTTTTTTGATGGGTTCTATGTGATTCATGTGCTGCAGATAAGACTCAAGAATTATACACGTTTATCCCACACAAAGCCCATTGTGACAGTGAATGGGAAGTATCCAGGACCAACAATATATGCAAGAGAGGGTGACACAGTGCTAGTCAACGTTACCAATCATGTGAGATACAATGTTACCATACACTGGTAAAAGTTTTTAGAATATAAGCCTTTGGATAATTCTGATTGTTCCAGAAAAATAAAAATAAAGTCTTGTTTGTTTCATGATTTAAGACCTATCATTGAGTTTGGTTTATATGTGAGCGGGCATGGAATTAGACAGTTAAGAACTGGGTGGGCAGATGGGCCTGCATATATCACACA
Organism: Sequoia sempervirens; assembly: GCA_007258455.2. NCBI lineage: Eukaryota > Viridiplantae > Streptophyta > Pinopsida > Cupressales > Cupressaceae > Sequoia > Sequoia sempervirens. The sequence goes on along the minus strand of VDFB02026320.1, from coordinate 45,565,613 downwards.
GTGCCCTATTCAGACCCGCCAAAGCTTTGTATACTACTTTACAATCACTGGGCAAAGAGGCACACTATTCTACCATGCCCATATTCTGTGGCTACGTGCAACATTGCATGGCCCCATTGTCATCTCGCCAAAGAAACATGTGCCAGAAGAGAATTAGTGTCAAAAGAGAATCAGAAATGAGAGGGCACGTGAGCTAGAAGATAAACCATAAATTTCTAGTTAAAGACTTTAAAAGTGAAGGCGAACAAAACAAAACAAAAAGGTGGAAGGCTGCAAATGGAGGCAACGTGAAGAAGAATTAAGAGAATGGGAATAGGTGCGATAGGAGGGAATTCAAAGAGTTATGATAAAAAAAAAGTTTGCAGGAAATGAAGAGACACCATCTTGAAATGCTGATTTTATTTTGGGATGGTTGTTTTGAAGAGAAAGAGAGGGTTGCGCAGAAATTCATGGAGGGAGGGCTGCAAATTAAGTTGTAAACTCCACTCACACCATGTAATATGGCTGTGTAAAAATATTTAAAAACAATAAGTTACTAGAAAGGAATGAGGGTGCCGACCGTTGTGAAGATTAATATTCTTTTAATAAACTACTAAGTGCATCTGAGAAAGGAGGGCATACATTTGGTGACAATTTGCTAGTATATGTAGAACGTCATTCTAGTTCCCAATGTGCTCAGGAAGGCTCGAGACAATGAAATGATTAATGATGCAAAGAAACCCACAACACTCTGTTCACAACCATTAATTTTTTGATAGTCACATCGCAATACAATTGAAAACCACCTACAAAATGCCCAAACCTATGCACGTAGCACAAGAGAACGTGCAACAAACCCACAAATCCTCCATTCATTCATTATGGCCATGGATCTGATGTGTTAGAGCCTAGTCAAGCCAAAAAATTCACTACAAAAGTGTTGACAGAGCATGTTGTGTTAAAACGGGTCAAGAAAAGTTGAAACAGTTCCTTGCAAGAAAATCTTCTCAAATCAGTGCCTCGGTGATTAAACATCACTTAATCGCAAGATTTGATGCCAGGAAAAAAGATAAGAAACAGAACAAAAAAACAAAAACATGGGGCACACCTAGTCTGTTGCTGAAAGGCCCTTCGTAGAAGCTTTACTGCTGTGGCTTCCCAAGATCGTGGACTCGTGACTTGCTCTGAGCTTTGGGCCCTTTTAATCTTCTGAAAAGCCCTTTGTCGTTTCTGATGAAAAAACCTTTGTGCTTATTAGAAAACCCCCATTTGTTGTGCTTTGTCTCTGTTGTTCACTATTCTTTGTGCCCACTATGTTGTGCCTCTTTTCCTCCTGCCTCTGTGCTTTTGTTCCTGCTCGGGTTCTTGTTTGTTCTAGACCATTGTGGCTTACTCTGCAAGTTATTCAAAAGAAGAAAAATGCATATTTGAGCGACGGAAAATGAAAAAGAAGAGGGAAATAAAAACTTTATTTTAGAAAAGTATTTTATTTTATTGTCTTAATTTAAGACAATTAAAGAATTAAAATATATTTAAGACAAAATTAATGTTTTGTCTTAAATTAATGTCTTAAAGGCCTTCTTTATGTAGTAGTGAAACCTATTTACTTCTCAAATTGTTTGGGTCTAAGGAGCGGCTGTGTAAAGCTATCAGGAGGACACCTGAGCTTCTGATGTATGGTTTTCAGACATTGCAAAAGAAAATAAATATTAAGGAAGACATGGGCTTGTTGAAACACCAGATCCATGAACTTCTTGGAAAGGATCCTGTATTCCTTTTTTTGTCTAGAGGTAAGATAGAGAATAACATGGAGTTCGTGACAGGTACCTTGGGTTTACATCCAAGCATTGTGGTTAGGTATCCTCAGTTGCTAAACTTGAGCGTACAGAAGAGATTGAAGCCACGCTATAAGGTGATTAAATATGTAAATGCATTGACACCTCCCACGAACCATAATGCCAGTCTTATTTCTTTGCTTTCTTGTAGCGAGAAATCCCTCGAACTTTCTGGAGGGCAGTAATGAGCTCATAAATTTATATGAAGGTTACAAGAACTCTTTGGATGTTGAAATCACTTGAAGGCCTGTCAACTCTCCAAGGATGATATTTAGAAATTGAATGGTAAAACATCTCATGGCTAGAGAGAGAAAATAATGAAAATCTCTTCCTTCTATCCACTAAATTTACAACTCAAATATTTAAATATTAAATATAAACATAATTCAATATATTAAGAATATTTCAATAAAATAAAAACATCAAAATTTAAAATCTATTGTTTATATTATAAGTTGTTATAAAAAGTTAATTATTTATTTATAATAATTTAATTAAATGTTTTTTTTTAAATGTTTTTGATCAGGTTACAAATGGTTAACCTTATACCAAATATAAACATTCAACAATAACATTTTGACGACAAGAAATGGTTAACCTTATATCCAATATAAACATTCATTTATAACCACTTCAATAGGGTTTGAATTTGATGGCATGAATAACATCACAACTTAACCATCGCACTATTGACTAATAAATTGGTTTTTAAGGTTTACTTTTAGATTTTATTAAAAATATTTATATAACTGAAAATAAATGTACTAGAATAGTGACTTAAAAGAGTCTTAAGTCTTTTGAAGAGCCTTTGAACCAAGAAAAGATTTTTTCTATCTAATCTTAATGTAAATCAAAGTAAGGTATTTTAAAACATGGGGTTTTCACTTGTAATAAACACAATTTAATTTTACAAGATATAAATAGAATAAGTTGGTTGTATGCGTGATTTCATATTGTTGCTAAGTGAATAGTTGTGATCTTAAGGTTGAGTTGTTACCCTAAATCAGATAGTTGTGTTGCAACCAATAAATTTGATAAAAAATCTTTAGCTTATTGTGTCAAGGAGAGAGAAGGAAACAACCACTTTATGATAAATCTAAGAGATGCATGGCTACTATGAGCTCAATTGCCATTTTCAATCTTTCAAAAGGCTTATATTCATTTGGCTTGACAAGTCAAGCTGAATATGATTATGTACAAGTTTAGTTTATAGGAGTTTGTAAGTGCCCAAAATTGGAAAATGATATATCACAAAATCTAGAGATGATCTAGAGGCTCAACACAGTACTTTATGTGGCATGAGATAAAAAAATCTCTTTCCTAACCAATCTTGAAGTGGTGCAAGTGTTTAGCCAATCCCCAAAACCTCCCCCTTTTTTTTCATGTGCTTATTTGATCACTAGCTAGCATTTGTCCCTTCTCATCTTTTCAATTTTTTAGTTTTGGCCTTCAAATGATGTGTTATCCGCTTTTATAGTAATTTTCCCCTTTATTAATCATAGGAATGCCTTGGTGAATACATTTTTTCTAGAACGAATTGATTGCTAGGAAAAGGGCAAACACATTAGGCTTTTTTTCTTTTTTCTTTTTTGCATCTCTTCTTTATGTGTTTTACTTTGTTGGTTCGAGGCAACCAACATAGCTAGAAAGTCTTTTTTCTATCTTTAGTTATTTGGTGGATTGTATATAGGTTGATAAGAGCTTATTGTAGGGATCCCATTCTTTTTAATTTGACCTCTTTTTCATCCTACAACCATCTTCTTAGATTTTTTTTAATCAATTTTTAGCATACAAATAGGTCTTAAAAGAAGATGATCACACCAACAAGCTCCTTCAACTTCTACTTGTTCAAATAAAGTGGTTGCAACATCTAGAGACTCCCTTTCATACAATTTCCTCCAACTTCTAAGCTTTATTTTCAATAGTTTGGTAACTAACTTTCTACATTTGTTTAGAGTCAATATTTTGCCTATTTTTATCCTCATGACAAAACCCACAATAGAGAGAGAACAAAGGATATAATAGCTAGGTCTCCAAGGACAATATTATTATAACATCAATCTTACATGTCTTGAATCTTCTATGTCCAACTATGGGTAGTTTATATGTCATTTACAATTTGCTTAAATTATTTTTTTGACAGACTAGATAGTTAGATTAGATTGCTAGAGTTATTATTAGAGTAGCGGTAGATTATATTTTTTTCTTTAATCTAAACTTAAAGCACTCCACTTCTAGTTTAGATAGGGGATAGTGTTGGATTGATTTTATTTGTTAAAATTATTTTATTTCTATTAAAAGCATCGTTAAAAATAATAGTATTAGTCTTTCAACAACTTGCACAACATCAAAGATAAATCTATTGCTCAATTTGCACAATTAAACAAGCAACTTCCCAACTGAAAACACCTATTTCACTCAAACACACATTGAAATCAACAAATAATATTTTACATTTTGAACAAACAATAATGTTTTAATATAGAAGCAAAAAGGGAAAGTAAGTTTATTCACATATTGCTTGCATGCATGTGGTTTTGCCCTTGGTTTTTTACATTATTATACTTAACCCCTAACCCCATGTTGCTTAAGTGTATTTTCGGCTTAAAATTAAGCATTTAGATGTCCCCATGAAAATTTTTATTTACGAGAATAGGATAATTTGGAATCTTTTCCTATTTTCATGGAGCGCTTAAAAATTGAAAATAGGATGTGGAAAAATGTGGGGGTTGAAGTTGTACATATTAAAAAAAATTCCATGTGGCTCCACAAATCTTTTTGCCTCCCTTTTTACATTTGACTCCAATTTTTCCCTTCAATTCTTACTTGCACAAAATATTATTAGCATTGTTCATTTGATTATATAGTTGAAAAAATTAAATTTAGATTGACTTACTAAAGTAAGCAGAAAAAAATACAATCATGAGGACACCAGCTCCACAAAATGCTCCTTAAAATGTTGAGCAGTGGCTGCTAGCCAAAATAAGCTAAGCATCGGCATGGGGACCTACCCTTAAATTGTTAAAAGGAAAGGAATTATTGCTTGGTGATATTTGTATTGATTTTTCACAATATATTTGCATGCGTGCACATGTAAACACAAAATGCACAAAAATAGTAGTTTCTTAGCTTTTTTCCATGCATGCTAATTTAAATAGAACTTTATTTCAGCATCACATATCTAAAAAGCATAAAACTTTCAAAAGCACCAAAAAAAAACTAAAAAAAGATTAAAAAAAACAAATAGGACTTTTGCTTTTTGAGTTGAGAGGTCTAAACTTTGTTCCAAATTAACAAGTACTCAAACTAGCAAATCCAAACACCATGTCTCAAAATAAATGATTAAACATTTTAACAAACTTGAAAATTACACAAGAATTAAGAACAACACAAGAAGTCCATTTACACTAACTAAAAATCCATTTATGATAAGTGCACACATATACCAAGGCATTGGAGAAACCATTGCTTACATTTTCCCACTTAATCACATTTTTACATTTCACACCTATATGTATCCAAGGGTAAGGATAGATTGGGTAGAAGTTACTTTTAGTGAGCTATGGGAGTTGTTACCACTTCCAATAGTTGTTGAGGTTATTGAATAAGAAGAAGCATTTAAATAATTTGACAAGAGAATAATTGCTTGTTAGCCATTGAACTAGAATATCTGGGAACCCTCTTTGAGCTAGAAATCATTTGTACAAACAACACCCTTTATGACTACACACAACACTACCACACTTTATGAACTCCACACTTTATGAGAAAAAATGACTACACACAACACTACCACCACATTTTAACTTAAAAACACTCCCACACATTAAGAACTATTTGTTGGTGTTTGTCATTGATGTCAAATATTTGTCATTGATGCCAATTGATTTCAAAGATGATAGAGGATGTCAAAGGTGCATGTGATGTCAAAGGTGCATTCAATGTCAAAGTGATTGATGGTGTTTGTTGGTGAACTTGCTCATTCATTTCATGGTTTCTTTGTGTTGATTATCTCATTTATCTCATGATGCTTGATGCATGATTCATGTCAACTATATGACATGATTGCTTCATGTCACAAATTTGATTCTTTACAATGCAGTTTGTTGGTGAGTTGATAGGGTGTTCTGCTATTCATCGTGGTATTTTCACAAGAATCTTACAACATAGCATGAGTTGTTATTTTGCATAAATCAGATTAGGTATTCAGTGGAAAGCATGAGTGAGTTTTGGAATGATTGATAAAGTTGAGATATGGACAGTGGCATGAACAAAGATTGTTATTAAGATCTTTTATTGAGTATTCCTACAATTGGTATCACAGCAACAGGTTCCCTATAGAAGTTTAATCAACTTGGGTTGATCCTAATAGTGGAATACTATGGAAAAAAGAAAAGGACAAAAGAAAAAGGTTAGTGCTAAGCAAAAAGTAGTTCAACAAGTCTCAATCAAATCAAGTGATGTGTTGTTGCAAGAAACACCCCTACCAATTGACACAAGATATGATATATTTGAAAGAAAAGATGATTTTGTAGTTGAGAATGTTGACAAAGAAGGAGACCACATTGTGAGTGAATTTCAACAGGAAGGTTCTTCTATTTTAAGGGCACCTCTGTTTGATGGCACTAATTTTTCTTTTTGGAGTCTTAGGATGAAGTCTTACTTATTTTTTTGGGATTTAGTGTATGGACATCAGTAGAAAAAGGTTATATGTCAGTGCCTTCAACACCTCCTTTTACTATTGATGAGAAGAAGGCTTATGAATGCAATATAAAGGCCATGGATGTCATTCTTTGTGGTTTGAAAAATGAGATTCTTGTTAAATTCATGCATTGTAAGAGTGTAAAAGATGTTTGGGACAAGTTAGTCAGTATTTATTAAGATGATGTTGTTAGTACAAGCGAAAATTAGAAAGAAAAGTGTGTAAGTGAATCTGATAAGGATGAAGAAAATGATGAATGTGAGATTGATCTTGAAGGTGAACTTATTTGTCCCCTAGATGTGATCAAGAAACTCATACAGGAAAACCAAAGATTAGAGTTGCAACTTCAAGAAGAAAAGGAGTCCAAGGCCAAAACACTTTCAACCCTTGAAGAAGCAGAAAAACTAATCATAGATTTGAAGGTACAAGTTGTAGAAGTTAAGAAAATAGAAGAAGTCATAAATCAATTTCAAGCATAAGAGGTTGATTGTGAAATATATGAGTTAGAGATAGCTTCTTTGAGAAAGGAGCTAGAAAAGGCATCTACCAAGTTACACAAGAATCTTCAATTTGAAAAGAGCACTAAATGCTTAAATGAGATGTTGTGCAAGCAAAAATATCACAAGCATACTACTGGTTTAGGGTTTGAAAAAGGGCAGAGTTCTAAGGTCAGATAAACTCCTAGGAAGAAAGTAGATTCAAACTATCATTATGTTGCTCCTAAGATTGAAGACAAGAAGAAGACAATAGAAAATACTTCTACACAAGCCAACAAGAACAAGTTTAGAAAATCCTTTCATTCAAGACAACATCAAATGACCAGGTTTGCAAACTCTTTTCATGGTTATTGCTATTCATGTTATCAATTTGGACATAGAGCAATAGAGTGTTGGATGTATGCAAGAAAATTTGGATGGAATAAGAGTTCTTGTGAGTGGTCAAATAGAAAAAGTAATGTCCTATGTTATAAATGCAATCGTCTATGTCACACTGCAAGGTTTTGTGGTACACAAGTAAGAAATGATGTTTTTTGGATTTTCAAGAAGATATAGTTCTTTTGTACCTCTGGTTGATTACAAGATCATTTTTTATAAGTGTAATAATCTTGGTCATACAACAAGGTCCTATAAAAGTAAGTTGATGGAATCATCTAGACATAACAAACAAGAAAATAATCTAATCAAGCAGAAGAAAGGTACTATGAAAGTTTAGAGAAGAAAACAAGACCAAGAGAAGGAAGACCTTAAACTTGTGCATATTGCATAAGAGGTATCACTAATTGCTTAAAGAGTAGTATGGGGTCAGGGGGAGATGATTATTGCTTTATCATTCAACCTTATAGACAACAATAAAGAGGTTGTATATTAGTCAACAATTCAATCAGGATGAAATCCATAGTAGACAGATCATGTTAAGGACATTGATAGTACACAATATTGTTGGGAGTCGTAAAATTATACTTTGCAATCTTTGCCAACATAAAATTGGAAGCTTTGGAACGGGGTATGGAACCCATCAAAGTGAATATGAGGAAGGGTTTAACAGTGAGACCCTAGTGAGCTATGCAAATATGAGACCTGTCAATTATCAAGTGAAGTCATTGTGAGATACCTTTAGGGTGAAAGTCATAAGCATTTTGTATGAGTTGCCAGAGTTATGTTGGCAGGAGATGTGTGTTTTGTCCATGATTCAACATGGAAAGTGATTGTGCAAGTGAAAAGTTGCAGTGACAAAAATAAAGCAGGGTTTCATGAGATCAGACCCCTGCATAGTGAGCAGTTCATAGTGTTATTATTCACAAGTGCATAATGAAGGACAAGAGGTCCCAGATACATGAGTATGCATAGTTTTAAACTCTATGAAGGTACAATCTAGTAGCCTTGGTGATGGTCAAATGCTAAAAAAATGATGATTGTGATTGTCCAAGAAATCTAAGCATCATGTGAATTGGGTTCCAGGCCTTCAAATGCATGAAAGATAGTCATGCCAAAAACAAGTATGAGACAAAGGTTCATTGTTTTAAGTGCAAGAATATGAGCAGTATTTTTAGATTCATGAAAATGTAAGACAATGGTGTCAAATCCAAAATAGTGAGCTTTGAGTTGAAGGTAGTAATGTTAATGCATAACAGTGAAGTGATGTTTTCCCTATTGAAAGCTCAGTGAAGTGAAACCAAGTATCATGCATAATTCAAAATTTAGTCACGTTCCATTGATTGACATAGGGTTGTTGTGATTTGTGTGATCTCAGAGATACTAAAGAGTGATGAACAAAGTGGTAGTCAAATTCAAGTGCACAATTCATTCTTGTTGCCTTGTGTTTTGTTCTTTAGCATTTTTATCTCTTTTGTTTGGTCTTATGATGAGTATCCAGGTTGTCATCTTGTTCCATTTGAGGTTTTATATAAGTTTGTATTGTGATTGCAAAATCTATTTATAGTCACTTGAGTGTTTATAGTGTAATCTTCAAGAGACAGTTTTCTATGTGCAAGGGAATGGTAGTAAATGACAATGTAGTGAAGCCAAACCATGTACACTAAAAAGAGATTGCAATGGCAATAGGATTGTAAGGTGTAGTCACTATGTCTAACTGTGTGTTCAAGGAAGTAGCCAAAAGTAAACCCTAGGCTTTCATGGAGGTTAAAGACTTGGTAGTGGACAATGATGTGTTTTCTATTGGAGCTACAATTGTCTTTAGAGTATCTTGTTGTAGGGGTATGATGTTTGTAGAGGTATGGATTACAGTGTGCTAGTGTAATGACTATCTTGACCATATTTGTAGTGATATAGATCTTGGACAGTGATTTCCATGTATATTCTCTCAGTCATAGTTTGCTCAGTCATAGAGGATATGCATGATAGTGATGTGCTTGGATAGTTATTTGGTGTTGGTGATTGCTAGTGACATTCATGTTTCATATCTGTAGAGTGATATTGATCTTGGACAGTGTTTCATCTCTTACTTGTCAATCCACAATGCTATGACTCAATCCATGTTTATCCTTGCATAATACAGTGATCTTCATGTCATCTTAGTTAAAGTTTGTTGTGACAATAGTATTGGTATGGGTATTTCATAGTGAGAGTACAAGGTGATATTTTGCAGTGGTCTCACAATGATGCTTTTGCTTTAAGCATGTTGTTGGGATAGTATGATGTTTATCTTGAAAATCACAATGGTAGTATGGATCTTGTACATTGATGTTTGTTTTGAGAATCACAAGGGTAGTATAATGTCAGTACTATTCATTGCATCTTAGCCTACATTTACCAATGTGCTCATTGCCTACCTCAGTAGTCCAAGTTTGATAGTGTTATAACCATGCCCTATGCAAAGGTAGTGAGTAGTCTCTTTGTCATTGATTTCACTTCACTTTTGCAACCTTATCTTCCATATGTGCTCTTATTGTGACAGTAGTATTGATGCAAAGTCTTGTGGCAGTGGTATACTACAAAGTATTGTTTTGGTCAGTGACAATTTGGTGTGCAATCTTTTACAGTGCTTTTGAACTATGCTATCCTACGTGATAAAGGATCGTTTTCACTCACAGTTTTCCAGTGGTATTCATTCTTTTGGACTGCTAGTTCTTGCAAAATCTTGCTTTTCCTTGAATATTTCTATTTTGCAGGGATATAATGTTCAGTGCTACAATGTAATCTTAGTCATAGTTTGTAGGTGTAACCAATTTTTTTCATGACAATGGGTATGTAGATGATAACATGATATTGATAGTGCCATAATGGCAGGTTAGGGGGAGTCCATTTTCCTTTGTCATTTGATGTCAAAGGGGGAGTGATAAAGTCACAAGTAAGAGTTTTTCCATTAATGACTAAGGGAGATTTTGTTGGTGTTTGTCATTGATGTCAATTAATGTCAAAGATGACAAAGGATGTCAAAGGTGCATGTGATGTCAAAGTGATTGATGGTGTTTGTTGGTGAACTTGCTCATTCATTTCATGGTTTCTTTGTGTTGATTATCTCATTTATCTCATTATGCTTGATGCATGATTCATGTCAAGTGTTGATTATCTCATTTATCTCATGATTCTTGATGCATGATTCATGTCAACTATATGGCAAGATTGCTTCATGTCACAAAGTTGCTTCTTTACAATGCAGTTAGTTGGTGAGTTGATAGGGTGTTGGTTCATTCATCATGGTATTTTCACAAGAATCTTGCAACATAGCATGATTTGTTATCTTGCATAAATCAGATCGAGTATTTAGTGCAAAGCATAAGTGATTTTTAGCATGATTGATAAAGTTGAGATATGGACAGTGACATGAACAAAGATTGTTATTAAGATCTTTTCTTGAGTATTCCTACACTATTTCCTCACAAAGAGAGTAGTACTAGGTGGAATGCTTTGTGAATTTCATAATAAGTAGATGGAGGAAGAATTGATCCTTCTTTATGAAGATAAATATTTAATCCAAAACATAAGAACTCGTGGAGGTATTGACCAATGGAGGAGGGGATGTAAATAGAGGATAGAACTAGTAATCTGAACCTACAATAGAAAGTTGTAACATAGGCTCTATGGGGACATTAACTCCTTGTTCCATGTTCTCAAGACCATTTCTATTATATTCATGTTTAGAAATAATTTTTAATCTAGGCCATAACATGTTTCCATTTTAAAAAGAGGAGGATCTACATCACTATCCTTGTCAAAATGACACATGTAACTACATGTTGGAGTAGTATTATAAATGACATAACATGAAGTAAGTTTTCTACCATAAGAATGTGGATTTAGGTTCCATAGAGGAATTCCAAAGTGAGTAAGGTCAATCTTATATTCAAGAATATAATAAAATGTGAAATCTAAGGAGTCCCAATCATCACAAAGACATGTAGAAGGAGATGAATGGTGAAGAGGCACAAAATCGTCAATTGAGGGTGATAATGGTGTGTGCATTTTCGGTGAAGAAAAGGCATGATATTATGATGAGTATAATATTTTAAAACAATCTTTTCATTACCCAATTCAACCCATTGACAATATTGTAAGGGAGTAGGATAATCTTTTATTATCAAATATTTACGATTATGCACAAATTTGATAGACCAGTGTAGAGTAGATGGAACTACACTCACTCAATAGTAGACAATAGGCATTGTGATAGTGGCTAGATTCTAGTGACTAATATTATCAAAAAATGTAATCAAAATATTTAATAGAGAAATAGCAGAGCTAACAACATTGATAATATTATGGAGATCTAAACTACAAATATTTAGATCATTACCATTATCAACAAAGTTTTTCTTAATCCCAATAAATTTAACACAAATAGTGGTCATAAGAGGGTCATTTTTTCTTTGAACTTCAAGAGAAAGAAGTTCATATTGAAGAAAAATAATATAAGTATTTGTATAAATGCACTCAAGAAAGTTAGTCAAATGAATAGATGAGAAATTTCATTTCAAATATTCCATAAGATAAAAGTAACACTATTTCCTAGTAATGAATCCACTTAGATTCACATACACGTGTGCAAGAAAGATAACATACTTATATGATCCCCAAAATATTTACTAGTTTTATCAGAACATAGGATATAGTATGAACTACATTACTAGATTATGTAAGCATGGTGGGACAAAAACTAATCATAGTCTAATCAGAACCAAAGATAGTACATGGGAATACACTTGCTATTTAACATCCTAGACTTGTGCTTTCTCCAATGAGAAACAAAGTCATAAATTGCAATTAAGAAGAGAGAACATCTATAAATCATAAATCGAACCAAAGTTGCATACACAAAAAAATCATAGATAAAATATTTTTACAACTAAACATGCTTAATAATCCATTTAAAAGTTGTAATAACCTATATGAAATAAGAGAATACCATTGAATAGGGTGTATAATACATTACAATGGTGTCACACATTTATCTAACTCCTATTACAATCATGCAAGAAAGTGTGGAGGAGGGAACCCACATATAGGTTCAAAGATTCCCCTAAGTTGTTACAATCTACCAAAGGGACATCCAATTATAGACATATATTTCGACTACCTTTTCTATGATTTATAAAGCATGGTGTTTTCCCTTACAAATTTGAATTGCAAAATTTGATTCCCTAAAATAACCTAACATACACACAATTATAAATTTCACTTAAAATACCAACCCAAATGCATATTACATTCTTGTATATAGAGCAATTCATTATAATGCATTTACTTCCTTGGACATAATCATGGTGATAATTTCCAATCAATACATGGAATCTAACAATATAATCATCCTCACAATAAATCTCCCTTAGATATGTTGATAGGTACCCTAGGGTAGATAAAAAATTCTCTATATGTGTAGATAGGTCACCAAGTACCAAATTGTAGGCCTAAAAATGTAGGTGTTCATTAGTCATATTGAAATAATCCATGTGCTTATTTCATTAGTAGTACATAGACTTGTGTCTAAATTCATACCTATAAGGAGTCCACAAATATTTGGGATTGATTGAGATTTGTAAGTATTTGTTGTAGTTATTTTATTTCTTTAAGGGAATGCTAGGATATATAAGGGTTAGATGAGAAACAATATTCAAATAGTAGAATATTGAAGTAAACTTACAATTAGGGTTTATAAATTGCATGAGAGGCTCAAAAATCCACAATTTTAAACTAGTAAGGATCAAATCATAACATGCAATTTGTAACTTGCAAGGAAGATTCAAATTCTAATGGGCACATGTATAGGGGAATGGTAGAAAAATGGAGCTAAGAACTTGGGATGTAATTTGTAGGAAGAGGTAAAAGTTTTATAAAGAAAATGTATAAAAAATTAGAACTTTGCATGAAATTTTTAAGAGATAAAAAGTTGCATAGAGACTCTGAAATTCCACAAGGATAAAAGAAAGTGCGAAGGGAAATGAAAGTGGTAAAGTAGTCAAGTGAGGATGCAAGCATTGAAAGAAAGCCTTTATAACCATAAATTCTTCAACTCCGTTTTACTTGACATTAGTCCAAGAGAAGCCAACCTAGCAATCATCAAAAGCTCATAGATGACATCTACTAAGTGTAATACTAGAAACATGATCCACGTGAAGTGGTCATGTATACAATTCAATATTATCAACCTACCATGAAATAAAATGCATCAATCTAAACATTGAAAATCAAAACATAAAAAAACTAAAGAGAAAAAATATTCAATGATGAAAACCATTCTTATAATGCATTGGGAAAGTACTATGATGAAAACCTATTTACAATAATCATGCATGAATTTGACACCCATGTGTATTGTAAACTTGGGGGAAAGCTTCTTCCACTCACTATCCTATTCATCATTTGTGACTATCTTCTTGCTATCCATATCATGCCATCATATTGTTCCCATCCATTGCATCTACATCATCATACTATCATACCTATCCTCATTCCACTTTTAACCTTGACCTTGGTATGTGGACAAGATATAATTGTTGAAAACAAGGTGAAGAAAAGATACAATATGAACTTATACAAGTGAATTCATATTTGGAAATAAAATTACCAAATCATATTTAAACATGTGATTGCAACATATGTCACAATATAAAAATCAGTAAACAAAATGTGACATTAGATTTACATGGAGAATCCCTTTTAGAAAAATACTCTGCATGAGAAAAGAGGGAAAGTATATTATTAATCTTCAAATGAGAGTACACAATAATACACTTAATACTAGTGATCTCTGATCAACCTAGTAGCACCCTATTTTTCCCCCGGTAGCACCCTATTACTTGAAATACCTCAACATAAAACTACCATCTCATGGATCCAATTCATAGAGGTAAAACCACAAATGGTAAAACAAAACAAGAGGTACAAAACCACCTGAAAAACCCACACCCCCTTCTTGGACAACCAAAATACATGTAATAAAATACTAAATGGAAATTACAAGGCTCCAACATGGGTTCCTAGCCCATAGCTTATCCAACTCTTACTTTCTAGATGCTCTGATGACCTTTTTGCTCCCCAATGGAACACCAACAGACATCTTTTCTCCTCCAATATTGGGTACCCCATCCAAGACATTTCAATTCCCAAAATGGATGCCTAAGAAAGATGCCTTATCCATTTTTGAAGTATAACCTCCACCAAAATTAAATCCTCTCTTTAAAATATAATAATAGCATGTTGAAATTTAATGAATTCATCTTATGTCCCCTAGAACACATTCCAAGTAATGTGGAGACATAGGATTAATAGGCTAATGTTACCTTACCATAACATTCTCCCACTTGATATTATACATTTTAATTACATCCAAGGGATACAAATAACGTATCAAGTATAGTGATCAAGACCCATGGCCTTCCTCCACCAAGAGAACTTATTCATGGTCATTGGCTTCATAAGAGAATCTGCAACAGTATCTAAAGTTTCAAACATACCAATCAAAACCTTACCATTCTCAACTATTTCTTGTAAAAATTGATACTAGACATCAACATGATTAGTACAAGCATGATACATAATATTTTTGGTCAAAAAAATAGCACTCTGAGTGTCACATCCAATCCTCATTGTCTTGCAATCAAAATAAATTTCATTACCAAGCCTCTATATCTATATCACCTCCTTAGAGGCATATGTAACAACCATATACTTGGCTTCAATGGTGGAAAATGCAACTATAGGTTTTATTTTACTCATCCAACTCATTGCACCTCCAAAAAAAGTAAATACATAGCCACTAATTGACCTTCAACTATCCAAATCACTTGCCCAATCTACATCAACAAACCCCTATATGTCCAATGGCTTGACCACATCATTAGTACCATGATAAACCAAACTTGGGCTATATTAATCAAATAACAAGCAGTACCAACTATCTCTTCCCAAAATCATCTATCAAGCTTCACACCACTCAACATAATCCTAGCTCTTTCAATCAAGGTTTGGTTCATTATTTCTACTACCCCATTTTGTTGGGGAGTATAAGGACTAGTATTTTTCCAAACAATACATGTATGCTTATAGAAATCATCAAATTCCTTGGAACAATATTCACCCTCAATGTCAAATCTCAACACCTTTATCTTATAATCCATTTACTTCTCAACTAAGGCCTTAAATTCCTTAAAATTTGTGAAAAATTCATATTTATAATGCATAAAATAAATACATGTGTATCTTTTCCTTACTAGTTGGTGGAGAAGCACCTAGTGTTGTTATGCCTCCAATAGGAAATATTGTAAAATGGTCATGTGTGGACCCATTCAAATGTATTTAAGTCACCATCAGGTTTCTAGGAGGTCAAATTACTAACAAAGTTGTCTTTTTGTTGCAAAAAAGGCAAAAAAGGAAAAAATGAGGAAGTTCATAGGTCATACGGAGTTAAAAGGTGGTTATGTTAGTTTGAGCATGTGAGGAAGTTTAAAATCCTTTACAAAGGCCATTTGCATAGTTGTAAAGCAGATTGGTGGGTTTGAGGAAGAAAATGAATAAAAAATAACACTGTTTTATTATCATTTCAAGTGTTTTCACTGTTGCATGCCATTGTACGGCCATGTACAGACAAAAAACCCACTTCTCTTTGATTGGAGGTGAAATTATTTTGAATCTAGTTTCTAATTCAATTTTTTTCATCTCATTTCATTGAGTTATGCGAAAGATATGTTAATTTCCTTATGGACAACTTGAAAATTCTGAACTAGGGGCAGCACGCACAAAAAAATGTATAACTCTCATTTTAACCACTAAAAACTCATAATTTTTGGTTTGGAGGTCTATTTTAACATGTTATTTGATATTCCAAAGTTTCAGGGGTGTATGTTAATGTTTGATAAGGTTTCAAGGAGGCCCTAGGCTGTCTTAGCCTTGATTTTTTCCATTTAAAGAGCCTAGATGCTAGGGTTTTGTGAAAACTAAGTGGAAACCCATGGAAGATGAATGAATAAGCATTTTCAGACCAAATTTGAGGTGTTTGAAGCAAAAAAATAGGTGCTTAGAGGTTTGGAATGCATACTTTCAATAAACGCTCACTATTTGAGCATAATTTTAAGCATTGAGCAAGGGTTTTAAGTTTTGTTGTTTTGGTGAGTGATATATTTGCTAAAGATTGTGGATTTATGAGTTTTTTGACATTTTGAAGGAATTTTTATAGTTATTTGAGGTTGAGGAGTGAGTTAGTGAGTACTTGCTTTGAAAATTAGGCCTATTTAAGGCTCATTTGTTGTGAGACAGTCATTTTTTCTGATATTCTTTCCAAAACAACAGCACTTTATTTTGAAGTATGTATAATAAGGCTTAAATGGGTCCTAGAATATGTGATTATATTTTAGGAACTCCACTTGGTTTGCACATTATGCCTGATTTAGTGTTTTGAACTCCTACAAGCTATGTTGGTCCTTGGGTGCAAGCAATTGAGAAATTGATAAAATAGTGTTATTGAAGGGTGTTTTTGGTTTAATCCATCTTATTTTATGAGAATGGAAATATACTAAGGTCTGGTAAGAGTTTAGAATCCTAATTTTGAAGATTTGGTGTCTTTTAGCATGTTGAATCAAGTTTCAAACAAGTGAATTTTGGTGTAAGATTAACTAACCTTCTCAAGTTTGTGGTTTGGGTTTTAAGAACCCTTGAAGTGTGTAAATGATTTGCATAAATTGGTATCAGAGCTGGTTGATCTGGTAGTTTTTAAAGTTGTTGGTTGCAGGTGCTTGGTCCATCTTAAAGTTGTAAGAGAGAAAGAGTTGAAGGTGTGTTGGTTACAGACAAGGATGGGGTCTATGTTCATTGTCCTCCAATAGAGATTGAGCTGGGGAGAAGGTGCAGAGAGAGTGACACTACTGAGAAAAATAGTGGTAGGTGCATCTTCCAGGATCTACTGTTGGGTAAGATGGATGGTATGTTGAGGTTGTGTGATGAAGCAGTGAGGGAGATGGATATTTGTCCGAAAAGCACTTGAAGAGTCTACAGCCATTACAAAATTGAAAGTCAGTTTGAAAAATGATTCAATGATTGGAAAAGATGATGAGATGATTGCTTAGTGAAAGCATAGTAAGGACAGTCTTGTGTCCTTTGATTGGAAAAAAAGGTGAAAGGGTAGTTAAATACTATCAAGGCAGTGATTTAGAGATCTGAGAATACTAAGAGAAAGGAAAGGCAAAAGACAAAGACAAGTGAAGACAAAAAATGGAGAACAATGGAATCAAGACAAAGGAAAGTGAATGTTTCAAGAATAAGGCAAGAAGCAGCCCAAGATAAATTGGTAAAGGTATGCAGGTGTGATGAAACTAGTTGGATGCAAATCAGTCCTCAAAGGGATTTGAGGTCTTTTTCAGGCCGGTTGTTTGGTGCAAGAGCACCTAGTGTTGTTATGCCTCCAATAGGAAATATTGTAAATTTTGAATTATCATCATGTTATGCATGTAAAATGGTCATGTGTGGACCCATTTTTTTAAGTCACCATTAGGTTTCTAGGAGGTCAAATTGCTAAAAAAGTTGTCTTTTGTTGCAAAACATGCAAAAATTCAAAAAAGGAAAAAATGAGGAAGTTCAAAGGTCATAGGGAGTTTAAAAGGTGGTTATGTTAGTTTGACAATGTGAGGAAGTTGAAAATACTTTAAAATTTCCATTTTCATCGTTGTAAAGCAAATTGGTGGGTTTGAGGAAGAAAATGAATAAAAAATAACACTATTTTATTGTCATGTCAAGTGTTTTTCACTGTTGCGGGCCATTGTATAGCAATGTACGAATAGAAAACCCACTTATATTTGATTTTAGGTGAAATTATTTTTAATCTAGTTTCTAATACAATTGGTTTCATCTCATTTCATTGAGTTATGCAAAAGATATGTTAATTTCTTTACAAGTAGCTTGCAAATCCTGAACTAGGGGCAACAAGCACAAAAAAATGCATAACTCTCATTTTAACCACTAAAAACTCATAATTTTTGGTTTGGAGGTCTTTTTTAACATGTTATTTTAGATTCCAAAGTTGCAGGGGTGTATGTTAATGTTTGATAAGGTTTCAAGGAGGCCCTAGGCTGTCTCAGCCTTGATTTTTGCCATTTAAAGAGCCTAGATGCTAGGGTTTTGTGAAAACTAAGTGGAAACCCATGGAAGATGAATGAATAAGCATGTGCAGACCCAAATAAATTTTTTTGAATAAAAAACAAGGTGCTTAGAGGTCTATAATGCATACTTTCAATAAACCCTCACTATTTGAGCATAGTTTTAAGCATTGAGTAAGGGTTTTAAGTTTTGTTGCTTTGGTGAGTGATATCTTTGCTAAATATGGTGGATTTATGAGTTTTTTGACCTGTTGAAGGACTTTTTACAATTATTTGAGGTTAAGGAGTGAGTTAGTGAGTACTTGCTTTGAAAATTAGGCCTATTTAAAGCTCATTTGTTGCAGGACCATCATTTTTTCTGATATTCTTTTCAAAAAAATAGTACCTTATTTTGAAGTATTTTTAGTAAGGCTGAAATGGGTCCTAGAATGTGTGATTATATTTGAGGAACTCCACCTGGTTTGCAAGTTATTCCTGATTTAGTGTTTTGGACTCCTACAAGCTATGTTGGTCCTTGGGTGCAAGCAATTGAGAAATTGATGAAATAGTGTTATTGAAGTGGTTTTTTGGTTTAATCATAATTATTTTATGAGAATGGAAATATATTAAGGTCTGGTAAGAGTTTAGAATCCTGATTTTGAAGATTTGGTGTCTTTTAGCATGTAGAATCAAGTTTTCAAACAAGTGAATTTTGGTGTAAGATTAACTAACCTTCTCAAGTTTGTGGTTTGGGTTTTAAGAACCCTTGAAGTTTGTAGATGATTTGCATCACTAGTTACATTAATAAATGAAGATCTATTTTGTTTACCAAACACACAATTCTCAAAAAAATATTTTTTCTAATAGATTAAAAAAATAACATGAACCAACTTTTGATTAAGAATGGTCTTAAGACCTTTCTCAGCAGTGTGCCCCAATCTATGGTACCACAACATGCATGAATTTTCAGTGCTAGTTACATTAGAAGAGTTACATAAAGTAGATAAATTTAGCCTAAACAAAATCTATATATAAGATCCTTTATCTATCACCAAACTCCCTCTTAACAACCTACAACTAGACTTGTCAAATGTTGCATGCATTCAAAAATTATTCAACTTGGATGCTAAAAGTAAATTTCTTGAAAGTTTTAGAATATGAAAAACAACATCAAGAGATTTAATCATCTCATCACTGAAACACAACTTTATCTTTCCCTTACCAACAATCTTCTTAGTGTTATTATCACCAAGGAAAACATCACCTACATGATATGTTTTTAAAGTAGTAAAACACTCATTGTGATGAGTGATGTTGTAGGAGAAAAATGAATCAATAAGACAAACATCATTACTAATAGAGTTAGCTGAAATAAACAAAGCATTAAAATCATCTTCAGAGGACTTTTTTGTGGAGGAATCAACATTATTTTTCTTGTTCTTACACTCCTTCACATGCCATATTTTGCCAAAATTCCAAAACTTATACTCTTTTTGGGGGGATTATAATGTCCTTTAGACTTATACCACATTTTATTCCCTTTAGGCCCTTTCTCTTTAGACCTTCCTCACACATGCAAGGCGTCTTGGGAGCCAACATTCATAAAATTTCTCCTCATCTCCACTAAAAGAAGTATGGGAACAATGTTGTCCATCTTTGGCTCTTCATTACCACTACTTGTGGCAAAAATTAGATTTTGCCAAAAATTAGGTAAAGAACAAAGAAATAAGATACATTTTTCTTCATCTTCTAATTTAATATCTACTCATACAAGTTGACTTATAATTAGATTAAAAGAATTTAAATAGTTTGCAGTAAAATCACCATCTTGTATTTTTAATGAATATAACTATCTTTTGAGATACAACTTGTTAGACAAAATTTTAGATATACCCATATTTTGAGATACAAATTGTTAGAAAAACTTTTAGTTTGATAAATATCACCTATCCTCTTCCAAAAATAGTAAGTGGTGTCTTTTGTGGAGACATTCAAAAGGACAAAATCCATGAGACATAAATTTATGGTTCCTCGTGCCTTCTTGTCTAAATTTTTCCAATCTTCACCAAACATTTAGCTAGTTTAATTTCTTATGAATCTAGCAACCAATAATATCTCTCTTCAAGGAGATCCTTCATCTTTAGTTTATACATCTCATAGCCCATGTTATTAAATTTCTCAATATCCTAGTGTTACCCATAAACTTTTCTCGATTCCTACTCGGGATGGTATCTTTCTTTTCGTCGAAGTATTGGACCCAATCTATGTTCAGGCAGTCTTTTGTTGTTTCCTTTAATCATGGGGGGTTTTGTAAGTTCGTTGAGCCTCTTACTTTACTACCCACCTTATTTTTCCTTCACCAGGCAATGTTTTTCTACCATGTTCAAACTTTCTTTTCTCCTAGGTGAATGTACAAATGTTGGGAAACCTTTTGATGAGTCATAAGTCAAGTTTAGAAACTTATCCCACAAGTTATGCCTTGGGCGGTATTCTTGATACTATCTTGAACCTGGGTGGGGTTTTATTAGGTTCTTCGAACCACCAATTTTTCTGCTTAAGAAGAGTTATTATTGATTAACACGATTATAGTCAAGTTTGGTTACTTTACCAATGCATTATACAAAAGAAAACTAGAAATTTCCAAGCATGATATGAACAAGAAATAATGGAGCCATATATGTAAAAACACAAATTTTACCAAAAAGAGATATTTCATTTATATATGTAAAAAAATTTACATCATTCTGGCATATCCAAAAACTGCTTGGTTCGATTACAAAAACTCATGTGGTGGACACAAAAAGAGGCAAAAGGAAAGATATTTCATCTCAGGCACACAAAGAAAACATTAGAACACAGACACCCTTTGTGACAATTTGTAGACGTTCAATTTGAGTGGGCGACAACATATTTTCATGTGACTGGAGGAATTACATGAATAGTCCCATATCATTCCTCACCACTCATGTGTGTAACAGAGCCACAACCTCCTCCAGAGTCTCATCCTGGATAGCAGACGCAATGCAGATGGCATCAACTATCAACCCAATTCAGGGATAATAGCTGACTCCATTTATTGCCACTTTGACGCGGTGGTGGAATTTAGGCTTCACAAGGCACTTCAGTGCTCTCACACCCCAGTCCCGATGGCCAGAAGTCTTGATGACAATGTAGATGAAATGCTCCAACATGGTGGTGTTGTGCACATGGGCTTGGCTCAGAAATTCCTTGCCAAGGGTACTCTGGAGCACTTCTTCCTCCACTTCACTCTGCACTACAAAGACCTCTTTCAGCTGGTCAGAGATGTGTTTGAATAGTGGGCTACACTCAATTTTCTCCAGGATAATGTAGTCATTAGTAGAATTTCCATCGCTCTGAGAACTCGCCATATTGGATGTAGTTGATGATGGAAGAAAGGTGATGCTGGTTGAATTTATAGAGTCACGGTTAGACATGAGTGTATTCTTCCAAGCTTGACAAAATATTAATTTAATTCATATTTAAGGCTAGCTTGCATCGATTTGAATTACAATTTCCTATCAAGCAGCTCACACATGCCACTACTTGATATTCTTATGTGTTGCATTAAAGGTTGATGAAATGATTGGTCCCTTGGCAGCTGTTGCTGAGGTTATGATCGGTTTTCTTTATCGATACTTATTCCCTACAAAATTTTCATTATTCTGATCAACTTCCCAAGGAGTGTTTGGGATACAAGAATTTTCTATTTTAGTAACGACTTTGGTACCTATGAAAATTTTAGCCATACTATAAATTTGAAATAAAAGGATATAGAAGGGAATTTTTTTGGATACACCCAGGGGGTGCTATCGAGAAGGAATAGCATTTATTGCAAACTGTAATAGCTTGTAATCGATGTGTTATGAATTAAAAGATGCTAAGTATGTTGATCTTAGTATTATGTGTACAATATAGTTGTATCTCCTTTGAAAGATGAGATGTACATCATTTACTTATTGCTGTCTGGTTTGATTTCACTTGTTCGATTTGATTGTGTTGGATTCTCAATCTTTGTGTTGATTATAAATGGTTGTGGCATCTGCTACCATGTTAGTTTCATATTTATGAGCTAATGCTTGTCACCTTTTCTTCTTTCTGGTTAAAAGTATACACTATTTTCTTAGGATTAGATCAATTCATTGAAAATCTAGTGAGGGAGTTGTACCTTGAAAAAATTTAGAGAAAATCCACAAATGCAATTGTGGAATTTTCAGAGTTGTTAGAAAATTTCATTTAGTGTTGAGTTTGGGTTTAGAGTCATTTCCTAATTTATCTATCAGGAACCATTTCATTCACTAATAGATTTTTGGTGACTCCGCCAGGGAATCGAATTAGTTGGAAGTATGACAATCGATGTCAAGTCATGCAGCAAGATGATACTTCCTTATAATAACGTATTTCCTATTTTGCAACTGGACTTAGATTGGGTTGAAGTGGAGCAAGAATATATCATATCACAATTAAACATACTCGTGTGGAGACATAGGAGGAGTGCAGAAAATTATATGCGAGTAAATTTCATCTTGGAAGAAGAGGAGGAACGGGCCCAATGACCGCCTATACCTGTAATTGAACAACCCTGAAGGTTGATATTTGAATACTATGATGGCCCTCCTCATCAGCACAATCGTCAGCCAAATCCACCATTACATCGACCAAGGGACCCACCTACATATCGGCTTCATAATCCACCTTTGGCTCATCCACCACAGTAATATCCTTTCCTTAATTTTACTCTAGGTGAGTTGGCGACTCTGTCTTTTTGTTTATGGCTTCAAATCTCTAGTGCAACCAAGTTGGCCCCCTTGCTTTGTCATAGTATCATGATCTACCTCAAGGATCCCAGAAGGGGTTCCCTAAATTTTCTAGTCAAAATGGATAGGATCCTAAGGACCATATTTTATCTATGACAATTGTAAGCATTATTCTAGGAATCCAGGATGAAGATGTGTTTGTGAGGATTTTTATGGATAGTCTAATTGAGAAAGTGACAAAATGGTTTAGAGGGATTGAAAGAGGGAGCATCACTAGGTGGCATGTTCTTAAGACAAAATTTCTCCAACATTACAGAATCCCAACTAATGTTGCAACTGCCCTATGTTTTTTCTTTCAAATCATGAAGAACAATGATGAAACAACGAGGGACTTTTTTATCATTTCAATCGATCTCTTCAAAATATTCCTACCCAGAAGAGCCCAGTGCAAAGATCTAGTACCACATATTCATTTCTGCTCTTGAACCAGACATACAATTACTTCTAAAAAGAGATAAAATTTGAGGGATTGAGCAAGCTCAGCTAGAGGCGGTGAAGGTTGAAGATGATTTTATCGCCGTTGGGAAATGGAAACTAGGTTCAAGTATGAAGCTTGAGACCAATTATAAGACACTTCCCAAGATTTCGACTGAATGTAGCCCTGTTGTAGAAAAAATGAATTTAACAATTCTTGATAACTTGTAGTTGCCTAGTAGAAGGCATGATCAACTTTGTAGTGATTTATCTCTGAACTTATGTACATCCTTTGAAGTCAAAAGTGATTGCAGTTC
The DNA here is from genome assembly GCA_007258455.2 of Sequoia sempervirens. Taxonomy (NCBI): domain Eukaryota; kingdom Viridiplantae; phylum Streptophyta; class Pinopsida; order Cupressales; family Cupressaceae; genus Sequoia; species Sequoia sempervirens. Next base: position 45,541,512 of record VDFB02026320.1, on the reverse strand, counting down.
ATCTAGTGATGATGAAGATGGCGAGCTGCAAGCAAGGTTACCATTAATCTCAACCCCTCCTTCTGATAAAATCTCTCCTTCAGAGGCTAGTTCAAATGATTTGACAATGACCTCTCTTCTTTCTCTAGAATATGAAGTTTTCCTCTTTGAAGAGGAGAATAAAGATATATGTTGAAGTTTAGAAAGAAATGATGATTCTAGGGATTATGACCTCTAGGAGAAAGAATTATGGTCAATTCACCTTAACCCTCTTTTATGTTTTAATGAATTTGAAATACATGATAATCCTCTTTTCACAAATTCAGAAAATCAATTAATGTTAGTGTGGACATCTAAATTTGGACACTTAATTTATCCAAATTCATCCCCTTTCATCTTATTTTCATTAATTAAGTAATACTGCTATTTTTTAATTAATATCCTTAATTCTGCCAAATCCCTAAGGTATTTAATTAATAATTAAATACCTTACCCTCTTTTAATCCTCCTTTCATCAAATAAATTAAATAAATAATACATTTATTTAATTTCAAACATGCCATTTTCATCTAATCCTAATCCATCTCCTAATTTCTTCATTAGGGATGTGCACATGCCTAATCCTTGATTAGGATGTGTCACATCCTCCAACTTTTGCAAGTTGGCTTCTAATCCTCATTTATCTTCTAATTACTGATTAATTAATCTTAATCAATACCTTGGTCAACTCTCTCCATCCCCCAAGGAATTTTTAATTCCTTTTTATTCCTCCAAGAATCCCCTTTTCCCATACATCTTCTAGAACCTTTGACTTGTCACATCAAGTCACATGTGACAAACTCCCACCTTTTGGGAACATTGTCTTATCCACTAGATTCTTCCAATCATTGTGAATTTTTAATTCACTTTTATTCACCCAAGATTCTTCCCATCTCCCAATGTACCTGCAAGGTACTTGTACTTCCTCCACATCATGTACTTCTCTTCCACCTCACTTACACCTCATCTCCTCTTAGCCACTTCACCATCCACATGTCAAGATGTGAAGACTTGTGGGTTCTCAACCCACCATAGCCCTTCATCTTGGCCTTGTTGGATGCATCTCAACCGTTGAATTCTCTAAAGAATTCAAATTCTTCTATAAATAACCCCCTCCTCAAGGGCATTTTAGAACACTTAGCCATTTGATAACTACATGCTGTCAATTTGCATTCTCACTTATTCACTATCACCTCGCCATCCTTTTGATCATTTTGCACATTCAATCTTGCATCTAGCTACATCACAAATCATCTAAGGAGCACACAAAATCATCCCAAGCAAGGGCCAATCAAGGAGTCTTCAACAGCAAGGAAGGTGAAATCATTTGCATCTTGTTTTATCCATTTTCCTTCTTGTTTTATCACTCTTTAGGCTAATCTTGAAGTGTCCTTAGTCTTTTATCACTTGCATTTTTAAGTTATTTTGCGCATTAGAGTAGGGTAAAATTCCAAGGATCACAGTTAGAAGGGGAACGTTGTTTACCAAGAATTGAAGTTGATCATGAACAGATGAAAAAGGGGAAATTACTAATCTCTTATTTGGGGAAAATGAGATCAATGTTCAACTAGAAGTGGAAAATAAACCAATTCTTGCCCTATATCGGTCTATGAAGGCAGCAACCCTTCATAAAAGTGATGGGAACAAAGACAGTATTATTTTCAATAGTGATTCTTCGGAGAATGAGAAAATATTTGAAGGATGCAAGGGTCAAAGAGAATTTGAAACCTAAGGTACCAGTCAATTATTGGAAAAAATGGCATTTACTTTTGAAGATGATAATACTCATTATACGATTGAAGGGGAAAATAAAAATCAGCTCCGAAAGGAAACTAAATTCTCAGACATCTTCCTTCCTGGTTCACAATCTAGTTATAAGGTACCTAAATCTACTGATGGAATTCTTAAAGGTAGGACAACTATAAATGAAGTAATTAATTATCCCATCTCTGAATCTCTTCATCTCGAAGAGAATATTATACAAAGTTCAAAGGTTCCAAAATAGTTACTAAGGTCAATGTTTGGAGTGGATGAAATTGAAGAAGGGATTATGATGGGTGAATCAACAATGGAATTTGATGAGTCTTCTTCTACACATGCTACAACTTGGGATCATGAAGCTTTGGAAAATACAATAGCTTCCACATGTGATGACCCTTCGTCCCCTAATATGTACATGGGATGTCCATTCTGAGGGCTAGTTTCCTTTTATTCAGAAAATCAAAGGCAACATAGTATTACAGTTGACATTGCCCAAGCAAATTTTGATGATTTCCTGCAAGGCAATACTGGTTTGGACCATTTGGTTGTTGGATTATGTGAAGAGGAATGGATTTTCAAAAATCAGATTTTACCTAGAGAAATTTTACATGACCCTGATTTTACTTATTTAATGGCGGCAGTCATAGTTTGGCAGTTGGTTGTGCACACAGTTTTCAATTACCTAGCATTATTTTGCACATGTAGCTACTTCTCCCAACCTATTAATGGATTTGCATGAATACCTTGGGAATCAATTGAGGTTTTCCCTTCCTACCATGTACATAGTTGAGTTTTTGTTGTGCTGGTAGTTTAGGTGTTTTCTTCCCTTGCTTTGTTTCATTTTTTGGCTTGGTTTTTTTCTTCCTTCTCCATTCTCCTTGACTATGTGCCCAATGGAAAACATTAGTCCATACTCATGATTCTAAGTTCATTACCTCATCCTTTGCAGTCCTTGTCCCCAACTAGAGCCACTGTTACCCATAACTTTTCTTGATTCCTACTCAGGATGCTATCTTTCTTTCTACCTAAGTATTGGACCCAATCTATGTTCAGGCAGTCTTTTGTTGTTGCCTTCAAACATGGGTGGGGTTTTTGTAAGTTCATCAAACCTCTTACTTTACCACCCACCTTATTTTCCTTCACTAGGTGGTGTTTTTCTGCCACATTCAAACTTTATTTTCTCCCAAGTGAATGTACAAATGTTGGGAAACCTTTTGATGAGTCATAAGTTAAGTTTAGAAACTTCTCCTGCAAGTCATGCCTTGGGCGGTATTCTCGAGACTATCTCGAACCTGTGCGGCGTTTTATTAGGTTCTTCGAACCATCGATTTTTTCACTTAAGTTTTTTTTTATTAACCCGATTATAGTCAAGTTTGGTTACTTAACCAACACATTACACATAAGAAAAACAAAAATTTCCAAGCATGATATGAACAAGAAATAATGGAGCCATATAAGTAAAAACACAAATTGTACCAAAAAGAGATATTTTATTTATACATGTAAACATTTTTAGATCATACTGGCACAGCCAAAACCACTTGGTTCAATTACAAAAACTCATGTGGCGGACACAAAAAGAGGCAAAAGGAAAGATATTTCATCTCAGGCACACAAACCAAACATTAGAACACAGACACCCTCAGTGACAATTTGCAAACGTTCAATCTGAGCAAGTGACAATAGATTTTCATGTGACTGGAGGAATTGAATGAATAGTCCCATATCATTCCTCACCACTCCGATGCACAATAGAGCCATGGCCTCCTCCAAAGTCTCGTCCTGGATAGCAAACACAATGCAGATGGCATCAACTATCAACCCAGTTCAAGGATAATAACTAAGTCCATTTATTGCCACTTTGACATGGTGGTGGAATTCAGCTTTCACAAGGCACTCCAATGCTCTCATACCCCAGTCCCGATGGCTAGAAGTCCTAATGATAGTGTAGATGAAACTCTCCAACATAGTGGTGTTGTGCACATGGGCTTGGCTTAGAAATGCCTCACCAAGGATACTTCAGAGCACTTCTTCCTCCACTTTGGTCTACACCACGAAGACCTCTTTCAGTTGGTCAGAGATGTTCCTGAATAGTGGGCTACACTCCATTTCCTCCAGGATAATTTAGTCATTAGCAGAATTTCCATCACTCTGAGAACTCGCCATATTGGATGCAATTAATGATGGAAGAAAGATGATGCTAGTTGAATTTATAAAGTCACGGTTAGACATGAGTGTATTCTTCCAAGCTTGACAAGACATCAATTTAATTCACATTTAAGGCTTGCTTATGTCGATTTGAATTACAATTCCGTATCAGGCAGCTCACACGTGCCACCACTTGATATTATTATGTGTTGCATTAAAGGTTGGTGAAATGATTGTTCCTTTGGCAGTTGTTGCTGAGGTTATGATCGGTTCTTTGCCGATACTTATTCCTTGCAAAATTTTCATTATTCTGATCAACCTCCCAAGTAGCATTTGGGATACAAGAAGTTGTTAATTTAGTAACAACTTTGGTGCCAAACAAAGGTTTAGCCATACTATAAATTTGAAATAAAAGGATATGGAAGGGAAAAAATTTGGATACACCCGGGGGGTTCTATCGAGAAGGAATAACATTTATTGCAGACTGTAATAGCTTGTAATCAGTGTGTTATGAATTAAATGATGCTAAGTATGTTGATCTTAGTATTATGTGTACAATATAGTTGCATCTCCTTTGAAAGATGAGTTATACATCATTGATTTATTGCAGTCCATTTTGATTTCACTTGTTCGATTTCATTGTCACGGATTTTCAATCTTTGTGTTGATTATAAATGGTTGTGACCTCTGCTATAGTGTTAGTTTCATATTTATGAGCTAATGCTTGTCATCTTTTCTACTTTCTGGTTAAAATCATACAATGATTTCTTAGGATTAGATCAATTCATTGAAAATCTAGCAAGGGAGTTGTACCTTGACAAAATTTAGAGAAAAGCCACAAATACAATTGTGGACTTTTCAGAGCTGTTAGCATGTTTCATTTAGTGTCAAATCTAGGTTTAGAGTCATTGCCTAATTTATCTATTAGGAACCATTTCATTTGCTAACACTTAGCAAGAGGTAGAATCCATGGTAAAAAATCCTCTTCACAAATATTCAATATACCATATGACAAAATCTCCCATTGTAACCAAAAACCTTCAATTCTTAAGAGAAATGTGTCCCTTCTCAATAGAACCATTAGCTTTGATACCAAATGTTGAAAACAAGGTGAAGAAAATATATAGTGTGAACTTATGCAAGTGAATTCAGCTATGAAAATTAGAAAACAAAACGTGATATTAGATTTATGTGGAGAAACCTTTTCAAGAAAAAAATCCACACAAGAAAAGAGGGAAAGTATATTATTAATCTTCAAATGAGAGTACACAATAATACACTCCACTACTAATCTTGATCAACTCGATAACACCCTCTTACCTACAAGAACTCAACATAAAACTACTACCTCATGGCTCTAATTTATAGAACTTGTGGGAGGTAAAACCACGAATGGTAAACCAAAACAAGAGGTACAAAACCACCTACAAAAACCCAAAACTCCTTCTTAGACAACCAAAAGATATAATAAAATACTATGTGGAAATTACAAGGCTCCAAAATGCGTGCCTATCCATAGCCTATCCAACTCCTAACTTTCTAGATGCTTTGATGACCTTTTCGCTCCTCAATGGAACACCATCAAACATCTTTTCTTCTCCAATTTTGGGCACCACATCAAAGAGCTTTCAACTTCCAAAATGGATCCCTAAGAAATATGCCTTATGCATTTTTTATGTGTAACCTCTGCCAAAATTAAATCCTCTCTTTAAGATATAATTACAACATGCCAAAATTTAATGAATTCCTCTCATGTCCCCTAGAACACATTCCAAGGAATGTGGAGACATGTGAATTGTTGAAGAATGCCAAGATAAAAGAGATTTAATTGATTACCTTCAACAAGTGAAAATATGAACACAATAATATATCTATCAATATAAAATGAAGTGTAAAATACAATGAGAAACCTTGCATATATAGGCAAGGTACTAGGTAGATAAGTTAGGAAGGTAGGACTGAACAACAGACTAACCCTCCAAATGTGCAACATTTGTGAGCTCACTTGACAACTGTATGAGAAAGTGGAAAGTATGCATGTAATAAGTGTCTCAAGTGGTGAGGACACATGTCTCAATGCTATGAAGTGAGACAAAAGGCTAAAATTCCCTAAATGGAGACTTAAGCAATGTGAATAAGACTCTCCTAGGTAGGTTAAAAGCTAACTAGTTTGATAAATTCACTATTTACACTAGCATTAATAACATAGGATTACAAGGTTAATTCCACCTTATCCTAACATTAATCCATTACTAATTTTAAGTATGAGAATCATAAGTGACACACAACTAAATGTGGAATATCATTCCTATGTGATGTAGTCCTTTGAAGTTGCATCCTATACCCCTTCCCATTTCCATATCACATCCAATCCCTCATAGATATCCATAATTTCATTCATTCATCCCTTCTAAAATCCTCACCCTTGGTGTCATAACAGGTTCTATCCTTAAACAATTTGAGCATCAAGCAATCCCAATTATAGATCTAAATTTTGACACAAGATCCCCAATCCTACATTTCAAATCAAACCTTGAATATTAGGATCCCCAACATGTTATCCAATCCACATGGCTAATTCCTCCAAATTTGATCTACACATCCAATCCATCAATCCAAAGCTCCTAATTTTCCACACACTAGATCAACAACATCGTAGAACAATCTTGCCAAATCTAGCTAAGTATCCCAATGTATATCTAAAAACTATCTATAAGCTTCATGCTTGGTCTTTTTGAAATCTAACCTTTTTATCTTTTATGCATGCTTTCTTGTGTTCTCTATTGGTTTATTGAATTTTTGAGTTGATATTTGGGGCACATCATGAGTAATGTCATCATGGTCCTCCATATGATACTATGTTTCATTACTTTCCTACTTAGACATTTTTCTTTTATGACACAACAATTGTTTCGTAAGGATTTTCCATATCATGTTGTATCTTGTTATGTGATATAATAAATAAAATTACTCAAACATTTAAAATTTAGTTGAAGCTTCCCAAATTTCATAATTACATAATCCACTCATCTTCATTTCCTCTTAACTAACCATTCATAAATAACATTCATCCTTTGATTTTAACCTATCCATTTTCCCCAAAGTCTTTTATTTTATTTCAAGTGTTTATCCATCTCTCTGATCACCACATGCCTTCTTGAGGGGTATCTATCTAATCATCATGTCATTTGGTGTATCATCTAACATCCATTCTTTAATTTCTTCTATTTCTTTTAGATGCAACATTGTTTCAAAGAGGGGAAGATATAGGCACCTAGATTCTACCACCTTAAATTTATCGTAAACTCATGTTTTGTACTAATTTATCATTTCAACTAATTAATTCTATCATTATTCATTTGTCAATCAAATAACTCTATCATCTTCATTATCTAATCATGCCATTGATTAATTAACTTTACCATGTTTTTTATTAGATAAGTAGGGAAAGGGCCCTGATCCCATGGTTACAACCAAAAAACCAAAAAGGAACCAGAACAAGGTGGGAAATAGCACCACTAGCCAGCATCAAAGAACAACAACCAGTGTGGCACACATGCCATTATTCAACACCATAACCATAGACCATCCAAAATTAATGAAAAACAAGAAGCTTCTACAAGAGTTCTTAAAACTATGCAAACCATTGATCAAGTCCACCAAATATCAAGTAGTCCTAAACCATAACAAGGCTATTATAAAATAGTAGTCTGAGATAAGGAAACAAAAATACAAAAAGAGGATAGCAGTCATTTAAACAACAACAAAGAAAGCCATCATTTGGCTTTTTTCAACAAGTCCCCATATTCACCAATGAGGGACATGTAATTCCTCTAGTCCATCTCTCTGACTTGTCCAACATCTTTAATTCATCAAACTTTCCCAATTTTTTTAGCTTCTTGGTTATTTTTCTTTCCCCAAAAACAACACCCATATTCAACCATCACATCAGCTTTTTAGTCACCTTCATCAACGTAACCAAGGATTTCTCCATATCGTCCACTTGAACCTACAAATAAGTTAGTCTGCTCTTCATAAAATCCATGCCAGAGTCATCAATATTAATCACATTTCCCATGTTTCCATCATCCTGACCAGTCAAATCTTCATTCTTTTGATCATCTTCAATCTTTGTTTGCTCCTCCTCTTCATTTTCCTTATCATCTTCTAACTCCTCTTCCCCCATATCATAGGAAATATCCTCAAAGTCCATATCTTCAAAATCTTCATCCACCTAGGCTTCATAACCTTCAATTTCTAAGTTTTCCTCTTCATACACATTGATTTTTTTCTTTCCTTTCTTGTCCTTAGAAGCAACATTAGCCAGGCATGCTAATCTCTGACCACCACTTCCACCACTACCTTGCCCCTGCATGTTCTCTTTCATCTCCTCATTTTGCACACCCTCTTTGCTAATAGTTATGACTTCTTTATGAGGATTTGGATCCTTTTTAATCTTCTTCGCCTTAAGTAAGTCCAAGAGAAGAGGAGAGTGTTTTCTCTTCTCCAGAGTAGCCTTCACAAGCTTAGTCTCCATAACACCTTTACTAGCAATTTTCTAAGTCACAGGGGTTGAGGGGTTTGAAACATCAGCGGCATGAGAAGGGCTTTTAGCTGGAAGTAACACCCTCCTAGCAGCAACTAAGGGAGGAGGGCAGGGGTTAGGTACCTCAGTAGGAATATCATCCACAGGGGGTTCCTCATTTTCTTCATAAAAGTAGTCAAGATTATCATTTTTTCCTATTAGAGGGTTACCATGAGGGTTAAGCACAAGAGTGTACTTATAAAGGGCTAGCATCAATCCTTGATGTAGGGGAGGGCTAGCACCCTTCTCTATGTTCAATTGTAGAGAAGACAATAAGTAGAAGGGTAGATTAATTCTCTCACCATGCCTAATATGGTTTAACAAAGGGAAATGGTATGCATGTACCAACATATATCTACCTTCCAATGTAAAATACCTCATGACAAATAGACTAACCAGAGCATAGGCAGGTGGGAGTTCTAACCTAGCATACCCATTTTGGAAACATTTCAAATTCTCCCCGTCATGCAGAAACTTGTCCACAAACTTTGGTAGTCAGCCCCACTCTTCTTAGCCACCTTTAAACCTTGATTCTGTAACATATTTGCTTCTACTATGAAACTCATCTTCACCTTGAACTTGATAGATCCAATAGTAACACTTCCCTTCCTCCATGAATTGGTGAAGTTGGCAGTTAAATTCTCATTGTAGCCCATCATAGTTTCAAAGAAAGTAACCATGCCTGCATTTTCAAATAACCTACACATGTCCACATTTTTCTTCAATGCCTAGTAGTTAGGAGGCTTTGTGCACCTCCTTGGCCCTCCTATTTTAACACTACAAAAAATTTGGATGTTGCAAACTATTCCTCATAACCTTCCTCTTCTTCGGCTCTCCACCTGTGTCGCAGAAAACACTCTTTCTCCACGTAACAAAAAAAATCCCATAAAAAATGAGAAAATAGAAGTTTTTTTTAGGGGAAGCCATCAGCTCAATTCTTGGTACCACAATCTCATCATTTTTATTACAAGTATTAAACATCACATTAATTTCCATACCTTGCAAATCTTTAGAAATTCAAGGAGGGTTGACATTAGGCATATTAGCATGATTAGAATTGACGTTCCTTCTCATTTTAAAATTATCCATCTGATCCTTGATCACCTCGAGAAGAAAAAATGATTAATTTTACCTCAGAGTGAGCTCATCAAATACAACACCATACACCCAATAACATCATTAGTTTGTAAACCTTTAAAAACATAATGTTTCCCATGCTTCCCATGTAACTTCAACTCTTCATCTTTGTAAATTATTATCATATTCAAATTTTTCATTCAAAATAATATCTCTTAAAGACTAGGGCGTGTTATTTTTTATCCAATGGGTCCACCCCATACCCCTAAGTGCCTCATTGGTTGCACAATCAACAACTTTGTTGCCTTCTCTATAAACATGTTGCACCCTGCAGTTGGTGAAATAATTCTTCAGGTTCAAGCACTTGTCAATAATATTTTTTAGCTCCCAAGGTGGTGTAGCCCCTCCATTCAGAATATCCACAATAAGCTTAGAGTCTCCTTCCAGAATGATATTTTTATAGTCATAATCCTTAAGGATCTTGAAGCCCCCTAAAATAATCATAGCTTCAGCTTTGTTATTGGAACAAACACCCAAATTAACACCAAAACTCACTATGCACTCCCATTTGTGGTTTCTAAGCAGACCCCCTACCCCTGTTAATCCTAGGTTGCCTTTGGAGCACCCATCAAATTTTCACTTTATCCAATCTTTCTGAGGAGGGATCCACACTGTAGACATTCTAGTTAGCATCCTGGACCAATTGAGGTTAGTAAGATCCTTACTGATACCCCAAATCTACTTTATCCTCATCTCTTTGTAGTTAGGCCAAACTTTGGAGAAATTGTATCTTCCAACTTCCAAGTTTTCCTTAATCTATGTTTTGATATCCATGCAAACCTCATTACTACTTCTCTCCACCTCCCTAAATATCATGTTATTCCTTTCCTTCCATATTCCCTAGGTAACAAAGGGGGGAACTTGGTTCCAGAGATCAAAAATTACATTATGGGAAAAGGGGAAATTTGACCAACTTTCAATAAACAGCTTCATTGAGTGAGGAAACATCTAGTCAGTGGACAACAATGGTAGGAAGAAGCACCAAATCTCTCTGGAGAACTCATAGTGAAGTAATATGTGCATTATGGACTCCTCATCCTGCTTGCAAAGAGAGAATCTATTAACCAAATGGAATCCACTTCTAACCAGGTTGTCAATTGTTAGAATTTTTCCATGTGAAGCAGCCCACCAAAAATAGTATATTTTAGGAACCAAATTGTTTAACCACACCTTTTCCTAGAGATTATCTTCGATGTCCACCAATGGCTTAACCAATTCCTCATAGGTTTGTTTTACCGAGAAATATCCTAAAGAGTTGTCCTTCCATAACCATTTGTCTTCCCTTTCTCTATCAAACCACTTAGCCTCCCCAATTAGATTATGAAGCCTTAACAAGGTCGGATCCCAATTGATTTTTCTCTGTCCTCTTAAATTATCCCTCCTTAATATAATTTTGAGCTCCTTCTAGTTGGGTTCACCCATCTCCCAGTTATCATAGTCTGAAACCTTTTTGTCATAAATTTTGGTTAGGCTTTGATTGAGAGGATTCAAAACACCAAATGAAGACAAGGTAGAAGTCTCAATCTATGGGTCCTTCAAGAAGTCAATATTTTTACCATTCCCTTTATCTCTTTCTATCCCCCAATTTTACCATATTTTTTATTTTAACAAGATGATTCCATAAAGCAGAACCACAAGGTAGGTCAGACATAGAGAGAAAAGAGCCTGGGTTCATGTTCTTTAGGTACTTGGCTTGGAAAATCTTCACCCAGTCTTTAGAGCCTTCAAGGAGATTCCATCTAATTTTGGCAGTCATGGATTTATTTAGCAAGGTGATTCTCCTTATCCCTAGACCACTTTCCCTTTTTGGAGTGCACACTTTTTCCCAACTAACTAGAGATGGTCTATTTTTTTCTTTAGTTCCAAACCACAAGAATCTTCTCTAAATCTATTCAATATTTTCCCCTATAAAGGCAGGATTTTGAAGAGGGATAAGTAGAAAATAGGAATATTCTGTAAGGAGGATTTCAACACATATTTACCGTGTTAATTGACTTGTCAATTAAATTTAATTAATATTATTTAGCCTTATATCACCCTATGAATAGTTAATTGGTCAATCATTGGTAATTAATTAATTATCCATACACATATATTCAATTAAAATAAATAAATAATACTAATTATTCTCACCCATGTGTCACTTATGTCAATTAGTCAATTTCACCTTTCACTTATCAATCAAATTACTTAACTAAATAGTTGATCTAGTTAACTCTTAATCAAATTAGTTAGTTCAATAATAAAATTACCTAACTAAACAATCTAGTTAGTTGACTGATCAATCAAGCTAGTTAACTAGATAGGTGAGTTAGTTGACTAACTAAATTGAGTTAACTAGTAAATCAAATTAGTAAAAATTAAATCAAATCTCTAGTATTGAAGATTGAGTAAATCAATATTCTCCATTTATTTTTCTTTCAAAAATCTTTAAATTCATCATTTATTTTTCTCTCAAAAATATTTAAATTCATGATTTTTTTGAGGAATTGATAGCTCTCAAAAAATAGTCCATGATCTATTTCTAAATATTATAATCATGTTGTCATTATACCATAAAAAATAGTGCATAACATTAAGCATCCACAATCATATCTAAGTGCAAGAAAATCCACTTCATGCTCCATTTAAGGTTTGCATGGTTTTACAATAGAAACTTTAATTATTGATTATTCTTAATTTCATTTAGATTTTTAATTTTATTGCATTCAACATATGGGTGGGTGCAAAAAGATGGGGGACCAAAAATTGACCACCCTACTTTTTGACCCCATCAAGGCCATAATGTGAGTGCATTATTTCTTACTAAAGAAACACAAAAGAAAAACTCATTTCCTATTCCTCGTTTTTGTGTATTCCTTCCTCTGCACGCGGCCTGCAAACCCTACAAAGTGCTCTCATGTTCTGGAAGGGCTAGCTTTTCACCAAATCTTCACAAAAAATTTCCAAGATTTTGAGGAGGTCAAATGAGTAAGTTTTTGTAGTTTTTTAGTGTCAATTTATTATTAAATAGGTAGATTGAATTTGTTTTTTAATTAAAAAAATTTTAGAGGAATTGACAATTCACCCCGAATTTTGAAAATCCCAATACACCTCATGATGAAATACCTCCTAAAGAAAAACCTCAACAAACACCTCCTACAATTCCTCATCATCCTCAAGGAACACAAGAAAATATATTGGGGAAATTTGGAAATAACAAAAAGGAAATTGAGGAGTTAATTTCAAGGTTAAGAGATCTTGAAGGAACAAACTCCCATAGGACCACCTTCCTCAACAATTATAATATATAATATGTCATGTAGAATCAATTAGCAAACAAATAAATATTTGGTTGAACAAAATGAAAGAACAAAATTAATTTTATGCGAACAAATTATCATATAAACAAGTTAAAGAAAAAAATTGGCACTTGACTTGTGTGCACTCTTCACCAACCCATGAACGAATTAGCCCTTATGTACATGCAAGAGGTTCCCTATCCATTGGTGCCACCACCAAGGGATAAAGAAATTTTTTTGGGATAGGTGGTGGATGGCTTTTTACTATCCTCCATGTAACAACAATGAGGTACCATAATATTTTTTTAGGAAACTCTATTGTGATTTTATCCTCTATAAAATCCTAAATTATTTTGACATGCTAGAGTTATGGGGTAGAGAAGGGGGATCCACATTGGATAGAGTGGGGGAACATCTTGACCCACGTCGGCCAATGAGACCACTCACTAGACTAGACTATGATCATATGACTATCTCTTTTATTGTGAAGGAGGGTGTTGATGTGGACACCTTACAATCGATTAGCTCACTCACTCAAAGCCTTATACATCATACTAGGCCTCTAGTATAGGGAAAGGCGAGTGTTTCTTCCAAGCATCTAGTTCTACCTTATTTATGTCAGTCTTATGGGTCACTCTATGTTTATGATCTTGAGGATAGTCGGGATGTATGTGCCCAGGGTACATTTGCAAAGATGGTGATGACATAAGCTCTCCTAAGTGATACATTCAACTTCGATAGTTAGGTAAATGTCAACAAGTTCACTCAATTCAATTTATTAAATTTCATTTTGAAATGAAAGGTTAACTAAACTAGTTAAATAATTATAATGAAATTTTAGGGTTACAATGTTCACCCTACTTCTAATGGTCCTCCACCTCCCTATTACATGATGATGTCAAGTGCAAAGGTATGTAACTAGTAAATAATTATAAATATTACATGTGAATAGTTGAACCTTATATGGTGGTATTATTATAACTCACTTTGGATGTTGAATAGGTTAATATTGGGCCTTCGACATCAAATCATGGTAGTGGAGGTGCTCATCAAACTTTCACTTAGGTAATACAAATAATTTTTAATTTTAAAATAAAAAAAATGTATTTGGCAATTGAATTATGTTTAATGACTCAAACATTGTACATATTTTGTAAGTATGCTTTGTAATTTTTAATTAATTTTATTTTAGGTTGTTGTGTACTTCATATTCTATGAATTTCATTTGATCATGTTATTGACCTCTAAAAATATAGGCTACTAGTTTCAATTAATTTTCCACCTTCTTGTGGTTGGTTTTGTTAATAGAGAATTTTACATTTTTGAATCAAAGAGAATATTTTATTTGAGTGGTTGAGTAAATATCCAACTCTTTTAGATTTTCTTGGTTCATTTCTAATCCACCCATGATCAAAAAAATCATGTTTATTTCAGAGGCCTCCATCTTTGTTTCCCACTCAATTGTTCCTTTCACTTGTAATTAGGTTTTTCAAATTAGAAACATAGTTTCCTTAGTATAACGAGGTTGGTTTGATCCTAATAAAGTTTAGCTAGGTCCTAAGTGGTGCTTAGAAACCCTTTTTGGCGTGTTGCTTAGGTCATAAGAGGTTTTTAGGTCTTGTATCTCCTAGTTTTATTCATCATTATGTACCTTTTTCTTGACTTCTAAGTCTTTATCACACTACAAAATATTCCTAAGAAGCTAATATGTGTGGATCTAAAACATTTTATCCTCTAAATAGTTGGTTGCATCGAATTTTTAACTTATACACAAATATAGAAAGGAAATATAGGTGTCCAAATGTGTATCTATATCCTGTAAGAAAATGTAGTTATACATACAAGGCTCTTCAACCACTTATTTTATTATTTTATTCTTGATTTTTTATCTTATTTTGGTGAGGATATTTTCCTTATATTATCATCAAAATAGAGATCCCCTTTTTAGCTTGATATTTTGAGAGTGTTTCTACCTTCTTTTAGATTTTATCTTTTGTGGATGACATAGATCCTAGTTGGTGAGTTGATTTGATCTTCATGGGTCCTAGTTGACTTTAATGTTCTAGATGACTTCCTATGCTATGATATGTTTTATTTGGGGTAAATTTGAAGTTTTATCATTCACTTGATAGGTTATAGCATGATATTAGTTTGAGTCTTATATCTAGATTCACTTCATTGCTTGATTTGACTTCTTGGCTTACATGGATATGATCACAATACTCTAGTCATTTTGACAAGAATATGTGATTCCACATTGTGACAATTTTATGATTGGAGGTATTTAGTCTTGAAAACCATGAGGAATCCTTCAATTTCAGGCCAATTAATACACTTGACATGGCAATGCTTGAGTATATATATAAGGATTTGAGGTTATGATTTTTTCACACCATGATATTAGAAACCTTTATGAGTGATATTAAACATTTTTATGAGCACTATCATGCTTGCACATGTATTGGTATGGAATCTATATTCCATGTAAATACATTGCTAATGGTTAAGTAGGGTCTTTATCATTGTTGGATGGTTTAAACCCTTTAAATATTTATGTAAAAATTCTATATCAGATAATACATAGAACTTTCACTCAGGTAGTTTTGGTAATTGAATAATGTTGCTTCATTTTAATATGATGCAAGTAGACACTCCTCCTGACATTCATATGATAGTGGAGCATGGTGTTGCTATAGCAATAGCAAGTTTGATGTCTTTGAAATATGTACATGAGGCAAATTAGTAAACTTCACATTATATTTGTTGTTTTATTTCTCTATTATTGAAAAATCAAATGATATTCATTTGTAGTTTAATTTATATATGGATGGTTTCCATAGGGCTTTGCAACTCCAAATCGTGAGCATGCCCCTATTGTGGATGAGAATAGTGATTATTTTTTTATATGTCATTTTTTAATTTAATCTCCATATATTAATGTCTATACTTTTTATTTTATTAGGTGAGGGTATATGAATCTTTAAATAGGATATCCAGTGAACAAATTCAAAGGAGATTACCATCATATGCATCTTCATCCCCTCGACAGTCAAAGACAACTTGTGGTTTGATTCCCTCTCATAGAGCAAAATGATTGTATTACAATCCTTTGTTGTATGCTTATATGGCATGTTTGAACATATATTTTGTATTACATATATGTGACATTGTATGTCTATATGGCTTTTGGTAAGCTCATATGGATTTCTTGTATATATGTTATGCTTATATCAACATATAATGATGAATTCCTATATGGCTATTTGGTTAATACAAATATATTTTATCAATGGTGTCCATATTTGTATTATAAATGATTATTTGAATAAACGAATAATGAATTGTGCAACTATAAATGATTAATGTATCCATATTTGCACTATAATTGATTACTTAAATAAGGATCACTTTTGCACTTGTACTGTAGTATGGTTGCATACTTATTAAGACTAAATAATTGTTGGGATATGGTGTTGTACACCATTGCATAAATTGATAGATTATAATTTTGTAAATAAATAATATTTAGTTGTGGTTCAGCTAGGAGGTGTGTTTAGCCACACTAGGTAATTATTTCAGGACCACTTGTATGTTGTATTGTAACATTGGATTATTATTTAATGTGTGAGATACATGGTGATTACCATTAAATTAGCACCCTCATACACTTTGATACCAACAATAACTCAGAGGGAAGTACTACCTTTGCTATTCATAGACCCAATCTCCACTTACAAAATTCACAATGACAAATAGGCAACATTCTAATTGTAGATTTCAACAAACATCCTTTCTTTTCTTAAATTTCACAATTTTCAACATTACTCAACTCAAAAACCAACTACACACTTGGATTGACAAATCTAGTTCAATGACTATTCAATTCCTACTCACAAACCAGTTTTTGTTTAATGAAATAAGACAATTTGAGTTCATTTAATTAATTCATGAATCAAACCTTTACTATCAATCGTTTCCCATTTAGATGCCTCTCCTCCAGAAGAATTGACACATCCTCTTTCCACCTACCCATTCCCTGCTTCCTCATTTCCAAATTTCTTATAGTGCATTTCAATCCAGTCTTCATTGAATGTCGTCTTCTCTATGTGAACCAATCAACACCTCATGCCCTCTATGGCTTTTCCTACACCCATTCTAATGCAACCCTTTACTACTATGTTGTTGTATGGCTCTTTCATTAACTAATTTTTTTTTTCTCCTCCTCATCATCAATTCTCTTGTTTGCATGCCCCAGTTCCAACTCATTTTGCATTTTAATTATTAACTTTCCTTATAGTGCCCCAGTTCCAACTCAATCTCTCCAATGTTGGCTACTCTCCATTGAATTTACATCCAAAACTCTACTCTTCATATCGCCCTCACTACTCTTGCATTTGAACTTGATTCCTCCATGTTTCTTATGCTCCCTGTCTTGGTTTTGATATAGTCCCATTACATATCTCATGTCCTACTCTCTATCTACCAATTGTGCGGTATTCACTCACTTTCTTGCATTATCATTGCTTGGCACTTCCTTTAATTGACTTGCTGACAATTCAACTTTGACCCTTACACCAAAGGCACAATTAAGGCTTCATTTGCTTTACCTTACACAATTATTCTACACAAGTTCACATCCCTCTCTATTCCTGCTGCCTATTCATCTCTTCTAACCACCCCAACTGCTTCCTTTTGCATCCTCAAAATTTGGTTTCTTCCATGTCCACCACTACACACCAAAATGGGCAATCCTTTTATTTTCTGTCCTCAATCATTCTTTCTCTCCTTTCTTGATTGAGCTAACTAACTCTAACTATGCAAGATTACAAGAAATGAAGATTTAGCATCTTGATCCCACATAGAATTCACCACCTATCACAAAACTACACCAAAAATCCATAGCCAAAACTCAAATTATCAAAAATCAACACAACTTACAAATAAAACCAAAATTGCAACAATGCCCCTGCATTAGACTCCCTAGGGGACTAAAATATCATGCGCTCCTACACATGGAGTAATCAATCAAAGTTATTCCTCATTGTTCCTTTTCTTTTGCTTCTTCCACCATTGTTCTGGAATGACCTCCATAATTCTCTAGCATTGTTTCCCATTGTTTTTCTTCACACTCTTGAATATACAATCTTCACTTGCCATCCTTCTTCATCAATTTCTTATCCCACAATCAAGACAAACAATTATATGGAATTCAAAGATTTCTATGACTTCAATCTCTTGCACCCTTGACATCTTTCCTTCCACAACAACAACATCAATCATATCCTTATACAAATCTAAACTTACTATCTCATATTCTTCTTGCATCATTTTCTCACCTGAAGCAATTAGCTTGTCCAAATCATCACACTCCACATCTTTATTCACAACTATCTATATTATTCCATACTCTTGCCCAAATTCCTCATCACACAACATAAAAATTGAATTCAAAACAATATCGTCATGGAGTGTTAACAAATTTACCTTTTCCTGTATGGTTGTGTCAACTTCTTCATCAACTACTAAAGGATTTATCATAGGATCCTTTGTTGACTCATCTATCTTCATTTCTTCATTCACAATATTTTCCATCCATTCTTTTTCTATTGCAAAATATTGATCCCATAGATCTCCTCCACCGTCACAATTTGTTGCACCCTCTTCACATTTCATTTCTACAACTTCTTCATCTTCCTCACTCTTAGCTTCTGTTGCTCCAACATCTATCTCTTCATTGTTCGTTGCACCTTCTTGGACTTCCTCACTTCACAGGCCCTCATCATGCCATTTTTTCACTATCCACTCTTGTTTTCTATTCTTCTCATCCCATTCTTTGTGCATTCTAACTTTCTTGTTTTGCCTTTGTTTATTTTCCACTTTCTTCTTGTATCTACCTCTTCTCATACTTTTCCCATCTATAAGCTTTCAAAACTCCACTTCACATTCATACATTTCATATTCATTGTTAAGTTCAACATCCCTCTCATCTTCTTCTTTAAAATTCTCAATCTCATGCAAAGTGTCAAAAGCATCTTTATTACAGACATCTAAATCAATTTGCTTAACTTTTCTTTGTGCTTGTGTTTGTTGTAACCTCCTACCAATATGTTCTTGTAATTGTTCCATCCTCTTCAATTAAATCACCTTTTCCCTTTCTATACTCTCCCAATTTCATCTTGGTCCTTTTCTCATTGGACTTGACCTTTTTCTCACATCTTCTATTTTCTTGTATTGGCTACTCCTCACTATGTCCCACAACATCACTTTCTTTTTTTGTTGTCCCACATTTAACCTTCCACACTTTGTGTCCTTCTTTATGTCTTCTCCTTAATCCTACATCTTCTTTATGTTTCTTTATTTTCCAACCTTCGGATTTCCTCTTGCACCCTTTCATGCCCTTCATCCATTGTACTTGTTGGCCATTCCAAACTCCTTTATAACCAACTCCTTGATTACCCTTTATATGCTGCTCCACATAGATTGGTTTCCTTTGCCAACTTGGAAATTTGTATCTGTGAACCTTTGCAAGTTTCAATAACTCCAACTTTCTCTCCTCCCTACTAATTTATGGAGCAATATTCTTGTTTCCATATACACAATCAAAACTAATATTTGCACTCACATTTACTGGCTCGATACCCCGTTGCTCGGGAAATCCTACTTCCTCGACCTCTTTGCTTGCTAATTCTTTCCCTTCATGGGTTATTCTATCTTCATCAACAACATCTTATAGAGCATCATGGTACTCTATTGCATCCCTGGGGTATTATTCATCATACTAAAAAAAATCTGCATCTACCTTTGCCTCATACTCTGGCACTTGGAAATGTACCTCTATTGCCAATAACTTCTATATGCCCTCTTCCCAATCTGCTTGGCATATTGTTGTGGCTAATCTCTTCTTGTTCTCTTCTTCAACTCTTTCTTCATGCGCTTCTCTTTCCCCATCTTGCATTATCTTTATGATCTCATGCTTTCCATTTTCTACAAGGTTGCTCACACCTACATACACATACTCAACCACAATATTAGACAATAAAACAAGAGACCACAATGTCTCCAAGAATACCTTCGTCATGCACATTCTTCTCTCCTCTTTGTTTCTTTGTTGAGTGCTTCTTTCTGCACTTCTTCTCCTCTCCATTTAATTTCAAATTTCTTAGATTCTCCTCTATGAGAACTTATTTCACCTCTTTTGGTCCATGTTGCTCACTTGGAAACTCTTTGTTGTCCCAAATTCTATGGGTTCCTCTCATATTCTTATCTTCTCTTCCTAAGCCATCCAACTTTTTCCTTCTTCTCACAATCATCTTCACAAGCCACTTTACTCTCTTTCTCATGGGCTACCACTAAGTATCCTCTTGGCTCCTTTCCTCAAACCACTACTTCACCAATTCCAAATCTCTTCACAACTTTTCCATTTCTCTCACAAATTCTGCATCTTGCTTCTTCCTAATTTCTTTCCTCTTGTCTCACTTTGTGAGACTCTCTTTCCCAGAATTCTTTTGCATCTTCCAATCTTATACTCTCATCTTTGTGATACCTAAATCTAGGTTCTCCACAACCTTTCAATCTACAATAAAACTACAACACTCACCTTTCAATCTACAATAAAACTACAACACTCACCTTTCAACAAAGATCAATAACACATTCAATATTCCCTACCCAGATCTTTTGGGCTCTGATACCAAATTGATGACCATTAAATTTACACCCTCATACACTTTGATACCAACAATAACATAGAGGGAAATACTACCTTTTTTATCCACAGACCCAATCTCCACTTGCACAATTCACAATGACAAATAGGCAACATTCTAATTGTAGTTTCAACAAACATCTTTTATTTTCTTAAATTTCATAATTGTCAACATTACTCAATTAAGCAACCAACTACACACTTGGATTGACAAATCCAATTCAATAACTGTACAATTCCTACTCATAGGCCAACTTTCGTTAATGAAAGAAGGAAGACAATTTGAGTGCATTTAATTAACTCATGAATCAAACCTTTACTATCAACCATTTCCCATTTAAATGCCTCTCCTCTAGAAGAATTGGTGTGGCCTCTTTCCACCTATCCACACCCTACTTCCTCATTTCCAAACTACTTATAGTGCATTTCAATCTATTCTTCATTAAATATTATCTTCTTTGTGTGAACCAGTCAGCACCTCATACCCTCTATGGATTTTCCTATGCCCATTCTAATGCAACCCTTTACTACTATGCTATTGTATGGATCTTTCATTAACTGACAAATTCTTTTCTCCTCCTCACCACTGATTCTCTTATTTGCATGCCCCAGTTCCAACTCAATCTGTATTTTAATTATTAACTCGCCTTATAGTACCCCATTTCCAACTCAATCTCTCCAATGTTGGCTACTCTCCATTGAATTTACATCCAAAACTTTACTCTTCATATCACCCTCACCACTCTTGCATTTGAACTTGATTCCTCCATGTTTCATACCCTCCCTGTCTTGGTTTTAATACAACCCCATTACATATCTCATGTCTTGCTCTCCATCTACCAATTGCATGGTCTTCACTGTCACTTTCTTGTATTATCATTACTTGGTACTTCCTTTAATTGGTTTGTTGACAATTCAACTTTGACCCTTACACCAGAGGCATAGTTGAGGATTCATTTACTTTACCTTACACAATTCTTCTACACAAGTTTGCAACCCTCTCTATTCGTGTTGCCTATTCATCTCTTCTAACCACCCCAACCTCTTCCTTTTGCATCCTCAAAAATTGGTTTCTTCCCTTTCTGCCACTACACACCAAAATTGGTGATCATTTTATTTTTTGTCCTCAACTATTATTTCTCTCCTTTTTTGATCAAGCTAACTAACTCTAACTACGCAAGATTATGAGAAATGAAGATTCAACATCTTGATCCCACATAGAATTCGCCACCTGTCACAAAACTACACCAAAACTCCACAACCAAAACTCACATTATCAAATATCAACATAACTTACAAATAAAACCAAAATTTCAACAATGCCTCTGCATCACATGGGATAACAATTTAATATTGGGGCAATATTTAATCAAGTGAAAACTTAGTACCCAATATTAAAGGAGGGGTTAGTGGTTTTGTGGTACATGGTTTTATCTTACCACTTTGTTGTATTTATGTGAGCTTGTATCTATAAAAGAAAACACATGTTTAGTGGTTAAGGTTGGTTGGGTGAGTGGGTTGTCATTATTGAGTCTTTTTGAGGAGTGCATATGTGCAGCATGGCATGGGATGTGTGGATTCATGTGTGGAAACATGAAGGATGCATTGGAGAGGCTTGATGCTTTAGAAGTATTTATTGCAACTTTTTAAGTACATGTATTATTTTATTTATTGAATAATAGATAGAATATGGATGCTTTTGGAGGCTGGTTTTTTCTCTCTTGAGAGTTTTCCTAGGGTATATTTTGTGTTATCTAGTGGCTTATCTATTTTTATCTATGTAATATGGTTATTCTATAAGATTACACACATGATTTTCTCTCATGGGGTTATGTAGGAAATGGATTAAGAATGTGGGTATGATGCATTATATTGTAACAATAATGAAAAACTAATATTTGCAAAACAGCTTGTTGATACCCACTAATTGGTTAGTATCTACCTTTAATATTTTCTAGATTGAATTCCCCCTACAACTCATGCAACTACAAAACTTAGGGATCCCAAGGACATTCAAGTACCCATCCATCCTTGCACATTTGATCCTCTATCAAGGTTATCATCTAACCAACCTAGCATTTCATAAATTTATTAAATGGCGTGACCTATTTATAGTATAGACCCCTATCCTCTAGTTGACCAATCACTATTTCACATTTAGAGAGATATTCCTCATGCCCACACTTTCCTTCCTCTCAAATAAATATAGTCCTATATTGACCAAAACTTTTATGACTACCTTGAATTCAATCCATGGAGGAGACTATTTCTTTGGTGTAGATATTATATTCATAAGCGTATATGGGTTCACTAGATTATTATACAAGCTTCTAAGAATGGTGCTACCATGAATGTTTTCCTTAGCATTCTCACATAAGAAAAATATAATAAATATTTAACATGGAGCCGAAAAATTTAGAGTTACATTCTACTCCCTCCTACATACTTTTTTGTGACATCAATGTAACAAAGAATAAAATTTCTTACCTTGACCCTATCTATCTCTAAATACTTCCCCAAGATTGTGTCCCTTAATCTTTATCATAGGTTATCCCATGATGCTCATTGTGCATTCCTTTACTCTTTCCACTGTCAAATGTGCCATTTTCTTGTCATTGATAATCATCATATTCTCCTTTTCATGATAATTTTTTCTATATTTTTGGTATAAACAATACTATTATATTCAACTTAGGTGAGGAAACTTAAAAAACAATAATGGTAGGCCAAAGAAAGAATATTCAATATTTTCATGGTAAAAAGAGACCTCAATTTAATCACCATCATCCACACAAAGGTTAATTCCATTGTCAAAATTTTATTGCATATCTTAAACTATGACAAGGGTTTAATGAGGATTTTGAAGAATAGACCCTTCACAAGTTAACTCCATCATTGTTTGTTTTCAGTGTATCTTTATTTAGCTCTTACTCCATTCCTTGCAATTGTGATGCTTGGATATTTCATACTTAACATAGTTGTCTACTATCAAATCTCCTTTTGACTATCATATTGGCTGTCATATTTTAAAAATTGTGTTTTGACCAATTCTAGGCCACTACTAAATGTTGGAGAAGATAATAATGCCTTTTCTGAGAAAGACCTCACAAATTATGATAGATTTTGAAAATATAGGTTAACAATACCTCCCATCAAAGTTTTAAGATAACCCTAGCCACCATGAAGGACTAAAAAATCTCATGCAAGGAGACCTATGGTAACCAAAACCCCTAAAGTGAACTCAAACTCTAAAAATACCCTAAAGTTTTAGAATTTTTATTTTTCCCCATGAGATGAATAATGTAAAAAATGTCTCTTGATAACTTTTTACTTAATACAACTGACACTTTTTGTAACATTTAAACCATTTTTTCCATGGTGAAATGGCTTGGAGATATTAAAAACTAATATATGTTATTGTGGAGGGACCCTACGTGACCCTGTAACTTTAGAAAAAATGTTTATAGGTTCTATGGTTTTTGAGAAACAACTCATCAACATTTTCCACTTTTTGGCACTAATTGCTCTTAAGAGAGAGAATCAACACAATATAGTCTAGAGCGATTGAGAATGTTGGGGTGAAAAATAGGAGATTTAATAGCATAAACCCACCCACCTAGACATTTTGGCACTGTTGGTTTGACCCCATGATGAACAAAATGAAATTTATGCTACCTTGCAACTTTCTCTTTAATGCATTCAATGCTTTTTCAACATGCAAGAACCTATTGCCACAACCAAAAAAATTAGAGATATGAAAAAATAAAATAATTTATTGTGTAGGGACCCTACATGAACCTATAGCTTTAGACAAAAAAAAATTATGTCACGGTTTCTAAGGAATAACTCGTCAAAGTTTACTTTATGGAACTTAAGGATCTTAAGAGAAAGCATCGGCACAGTGTAATATGGAACTATCGAGCATGTTGGGGGTGAGAAATGATATTTTTCCTAGCATAAAACCACCTACCTACACACATTATCACTATTAGTTCGGCCCTATGATGAAAAAAATGAAAAGTATGCTACCTTGCAACTTTCTCTTCAATGTATTTGACATTTTTTGCAACATGCAAAAACTTATCACCATGACCAAATTGATTGGAGATATGAGAGAGAAGCTATTGTAGAGGGACCCTATGTGACCTTGTACCTCCATACATAATGTTTTTAGGTGCCATAGTTTTTGAGAAACAACTCATCAAAGTTTGCCACTTTTTGGCACTTAGGGTTCTTAAGAGAGCATCGCCACAATGTAGTCTAGAATGATAAAGCATGTTGGGGTATCAAATAAGACCTTTCCTAGCATAGACCTACCCACTTAGACATTTTTTCATT
This sequence comes from Sequoia sempervirens, assembly GCA_007258455.2. Taxonomy (NCBI): domain Eukaryota; kingdom Viridiplantae; phylum Streptophyta; class Pinopsida; order Cupressales; family Cupressaceae; genus Sequoia; species Sequoia sempervirens. The sequence goes on along the minus strand of VDFB02026320.1, from coordinate 45,516,539 downwards.
ATTGATTTCATCCCATGATGAACAAAATGAAAATTATTCTACCTTGCAACTTTCTCTTCAAAGCATTTGATGCTTTTTGCAACGTGTGAAAACTTGTTGTCATGGACAAATGGATTGGAGATATTGAAAAAAAAGAGAGGTTATTATGGAGGGACCCTACATGACCTTGTATCTTTATAAAAAAAATTATAGGTGCCATGGTTTATGAGAAATAGCTCATCAAAATTTGCTACTTTTTGGCACTCAGGGCTCTTAAGAGAAAGCGTCAACACAATGTAGTCCGGAATGATCAAGCATACTAGGGTGAAAAATGGGAAATTTCCTAGCATAATCCCACCAATATAGATGTGTTAGCATTGTTAGTTTGGCCCCATGACGAACATAACAAAAATTATGCTACCTTACAACTTTATCTTCAATGCATTTGATATTTTTTTCAACATGTGAAAACTTGTCACCATGGCCAAATAGATTAGAGGAGATATGAAAAACTAAGGGAGGTTGTTGTAGAGGGAACCTATGTGACCCTATAACTTAAAAAATATATTTTCCTATGCCACGGTTTCTAAGAAACAACTCCTCAAAGTTTACCACTTTTGACACTTAGGGCTATTAAGAGAAAGCATCGACATAATACAATCTAAAACGATTAGGCATGTTGGGGTACGAAATGGGACCTTTCATAGCATAAAAAAACACACTCATACATGTTAGAACTATCAATTTGCAACCATGATAAATAAAACAAAAACTATGCTACCTTGCAACTTTCTCTTCAATGCATTTGACACTTTTTGCAATGTGCAAAAACTTGTCACCATGGCCGAATGGGTTGGATATATGAAAAAATAAGAAACTAAGAGAGGTTATTGTAGGGGGGCCCTACATGATCCTATAAATTCAAACAAAATATTTGTAGATGTCATAATTTTTGAGAAACAACTCGTCAAAATTTTCCACTTTTTGATACTTAGGGCTCTTAAGAGAAAATGTTGGCACAATGTAGTCTGAAATGATCGGGCATGCTAGGGTGCAAAATGGGACCTTTCCTAGCATAAAATCACCCACCCGAACATTTTTGGCACTATCAGTTTGGCCCCATGACAAACAAAACGAAAATTGTACTACCTTGCAACTTTCTCTTCGATGTATTTGATACTTTTTGCAACATGCAAAAAACTTGTCGCCCCGACCAAATGGATTGGAGATATGAAAAATTGAGAGGTTATTATAGAGGGGACCTCAATTACCATGTACATTTAGACAAAAAAAAATTAGGTGCCACAATTTTTGAGAAATAACTCATCAAATTTCACCACTTTTTGGCAGTTAGGGCTCTTAATAGAAAACATCGAAACAATATAGTCTAGAATGATTAGGCATGTTGGGGTGTGAAATGGGACATTTCCTAGCATAAAACTACCCACTTGGATGTGTTGGTATTTTCAGTTTGGTCTCACAACGAATAGAACAAAGATTATGCTACCTTGCAACTTTCTCTTCAATGCATCTAACGCTTTTGCAACGTGCAAAAACTTGTCACCACAACCAAATGGAGTATAGATATGAAAAACTAAGAGATGTTACTGTAGAGGCACCCTACATGACCTTGTACCTTCAAACAAAATGTTTTTAGGTGCCAAATTTTTTATAAATAACTCAGCAAATTTTACCATTTTTTGGCACTTAGGGCTCTTAAGAGAAAGCACCAACACAATGTAGTCTGAAACAATTGGCCATGCTGGGGTGTGAAATAGGATCTTTCCTAGAATAGACCCACCCACCCATACATGTTGGAACTATTAATTTGGTCCCATGAAAAACAAAACAAAATGTATGGCTATTGGCAAGTTTTTACTAAACACATTTGACTCTTTTTACAACACTTGAAAAAATTATCGCCACAATCAAGTGGATTGGAGATTTCAAAAACTAAAAGAGGTTATTGTGGAGAGATCCTACATGAACTTGTACCTTCAAACAAAAAAATTGTAAGTGCCATAATTTTTGAGAAATATTCCACCATATTTTTCTTTTTTGGCACTTAGGGCTCTTAAGAGAAAGTGTTGACACAATGTAGCTTGCAACATTCAAGAAAGATGGGATGTGAACTAGGAATTTTTCTACCATAAACCCACCCATTCAACATGTTGGAATTGTTAGTTTTTCCCAATGATGCAATAAATACACTGTATGGATCCTCACAAGTTTTCTTGAGTCAAAAAACTGAGGAGGTCTATAAATCTACTTAAGAGTATTAAAGGAAAATAATGAGGAGTTAGGGAAAAATATAGTGGAGTAGGCTATGCAAGTCAAGAATATTTTTTGCATATTCTCCACAAGGAAAGTGTGGATATGAAAAGAAGAATGGATTGTGACACATGATAGTGTTTCAACAGTTTGAGAGCATACATATTGAATATGGGAAAGCTGGATATGAATATAAGTAGATAAAATGCATAAAGGAAAAACATAAACAAGATTATACCTTCATTGCTCCTTCCTCTCCATGGATTGAGCTCACAAGTTGCACCCTTGTCTTGTAGATTTTCTCCAATGATTGAAGGGATGTGGTTGCTCACAATTTTAGTATGATTATTGTATGATGAAGATGGATTTGATGAAGATTTGGACAACATATGGCTATGGAGAATGTGTGTTGAAATAATGAGATTCAAGGCCTCATTATATAGAAATTTGGAGAGAGGAATCAATGGCTAAGATTGAATGGTTAATGGAGGCTTGAGATTGATTGAGAAGGTGAGGTTTGGATCAAGGATGAGGATTGATTAGCCTTGTGAAAAGTGTCACAAGATGGAAAGGGGTGAAATGGGTAGGTTTTGTCACACATGTGTGAGCACACTTTGGGAAGAGAGGCATTAAATTTGTGTAAGAGGTAGGGTGGCTCATAGGGTGGCTTGTGTAAAAGGTTAGTGGGGGTAGGTGAGATGTAGGAATTTAAAATTAGGAAATAATTGTAATGAGGATTAGCGATGAGGGTTAGATCAATTAATCAAGGATTAATTAATTAATGAAGATGGGTTGAGTTAATAAACCAAGGGTTTATTAACTTAGGTGGAGTCAAAAGTTGGAGAATGGGATAATGATGATTAGGAGGGAGAATTTAATTAATCAAGGATTAATTAACTTAAGAAATGTTAGGGGATGTAGGAAAGGGTTAAATTTAATTAAATAAACGTAGATTTATTTAATTAAAGGTGGTGGATAAAGGAAATTAAATAAATAAATAAATATTATTTAATTGATTAATGGGTTAGGATAGGCTAAAATGAGGTGTGGATGGGTAAGGTCACATTTTAGGTGTCTACACATATCATGATCAACTTGATTTTCCAATGATGACCTCTTCAAAACCTTGCTTTAAACCCTCATGGAATTTGAGTAAAAATAACTTAGGAAAGATATGAAAGTCATAATGCATTGAGTAAGTTGCTGAAGTTTTAAAATATTAGGAGATATTCCTAATGAGGTTATTACTGCCCTAATTAATTTATGACAATCCTAATGAAGTTATGTTTGTCCTAATAAATTTATGATATTCCTAATGAAGTAATAGCATCCCTAAAGAATTCATGACTGTCATGATGAGCCTTAGACTATTCTGATGAAGTTATGACAGCCCTAATGAACCTATAACCATCATAATGTCAAGTTATGACTTCCCTAATGAATTTATGATAGTCCTAATGAATTTATGACTATTCTAATGAACCTATGACTATCCTAATGAACCTAGATTTTCTTAATGAATTTATTATTGTTCTAATGAACCTATGACTATCCTAATGAACCTAGACTATCCTAAATACCTTATAAATTGTTAAAACAAGTCATTTATCCTTTTTAATAAGTCAAAAAGTACCTTCAATTCATGTATGCACATAAACCCTTCTATTTTTGCTTTTGCATAAATAAAGTAAAAATGATATCTTCTATCATGCTAAATTTCACCAAACCAAATCTAAATGACACCCTTGATATTTCAAGTTCATGTTTATCATTCCCTAAGGCCTTAATTCATTTACAACTCATAGAAAACATAAATGCATAATGCAAACTAATTAAAAGAACACATTAATAGAAGCACTTATTATTTTTTCATAGATAGGGATCTTGAATAATGAATGATTCAAATAGGGAAAGTGGTTAAATAGATATCATTTCTTATTACCCTGGACATGGATCACAATGAGTTACAAAACTTGGCAAATCGTGTGTTTTTGAAATAACCACTTGTTGCAAAAATGGTGTTCTCATTGGTGACAATTGTGCAATGATTGAGAAGATATTGTTGCTTTGATTAGTTGCATTATGTTGTCATTAGTTAAGTTTCTAATGTTAATCTCTAGTGTTGCTTTGACAAGCTTTTGTTTATGGTTTAGCTATTGAAGATATTGAGAAATTTGATCAAATAAGGAAACAGAGTGTTGCAGAGGTGTTATGGTTTTGCTTCGAGTTTATTTTAGGTTGAAGATCTTCTTGTGTGGTTTGTATATGTTGAATAGAGGTGTTTTAGAGTTTCTTTATCCAAAAATTTGGCTTCTGGATTGATGGTTATAGGAAGTTATGTTCACCAGTGTGTGAACCAGTTCTGCAGTGTTGCTTACACAGATGTTTGGGAGAAATTTATTTGCTCTGCATTTCTCTACAATTTTTCCTTAGGTCTTGTGATTCTAAAGGTATGTTGATGGTGTTGATCTCTTGCTTGCATCAAGAGTATTTATGATTTGGTGCTCCAAAAGTTATATTTTAGTATTGTAGTGTCTAGTAGTGTAGTCTGAATGTATAAACTATGTACATTTTGAAGGTGCAAATTGTTGCGAAGGAGTTTGATGGATTTCAGGTTGATAGAGGAATATTCCAGCTTGTGATGAAGCATGGTATGTGGTTTTCAAGTCATATTTGGATTTGAGGAAATGTGTATGTCAAAGTTTAATGGTGTTTGCATGGGTAATGACTGACCTGGTGTTTACACTATATTTAAAGATGATCAAGCATTAATAAGAGTGTAGCATGGCTATGAGTTAATTTGGATCCCAGATTAAAAAAAATTTGGTCTACTTTTCATTCCTATTCTCCATGAGAATGTTTAGTTCTAACCTATTTTGAATTTGTAAAGTGTAAGGTGAGTATAGTCGACTTGAAGATGTTTTTCAAGTTATGGATGGTATAAATGCAAGGTGAATTGATGTAAGAGAAAATGTGTGGAAGAGAGTTGAATGTGGTGATGCAAAATTAAGTGCAGAAGTGTGAAATATAGTGCAAGCTATAATGCAATATTGTTGAATGCAGTGAGCTGAGGTCTCTTGATCTTCTGGAGACTGCAAGTGTTATGGTGGAATTTTTTGTTGTATTGAGATAATGTTCTCTAAGAAACATTCTATCTTTATTCCTTCTATTTTGGCAGTGAGCCTGGGTTGTGAGCCTTTTTGGATAGTGTGTCCTATTTTGGAAGTGAGCCTCTTTGTACCAATTTTGTAATTACTTATATTGTGAGCTAATCCTCACCATCGTTTTTCCCTTATATGGTTTTCCACGTAAATCTAGTGTTCTCTTGTGTATGGTGTTGGTTGTTTCTAGTTTTTTTTATCTTCTTTTCATTTTCAAACATTATAATAGAATAATGGTTTAATGAATGCATGTGGATCTGATTACTATTGAGGGTTTTAATTTTTTAATTTGGTACAATTGATTCACTCCCCCTCTCAGTTGTCTTGTTCATTCAACACCACCATCATTTCCTAAATTTTCAACCTCAATTAACACATCAAGTGTACTTGAACGATATGATTAGATCAAGAACAACATATAATAACCAATGTGAATGTAAAACATACAAGGAATATCCCTCTTGTGATCAAATCATATACATCCAACAATATTCTTTGAATTTACCATTATAAGGTTAATAGAAGATGCACAACTATACTAAATATCATAAAATTATCAAATAAGAAACACTGAAATTAATCAATTAAAATCACATAATATTAATTAATTAATCTCTTGTGGGGGATGACCCTGTAGTGCAACAGTAGTTGCAAGGAAGTTGCTCCACTATCGTAGGTGTTCGAATCCCACAAATGCTGGTGGGATGAGCGATCATTGGTGTTAGCTACAAGAAGCTAGAAGCCAGAGGATAAAAGATGGAGGATGTTGCAGAAGTTTGACTACAGGGTCAAGGCGGCAGGGAATGCACTATGTGACCAATGATAGAGTAAGGGTGTAGGGAGTCGATTAGACTACAAATGGAGGTGACCAGTTACATTGTGTGGCGCTAGAGTTTGGTGATGGAGTCCCAGCTAGAGGGAGAGCAGAGGATGGAAGGATGGAGGACAGAGGTTGAGCTGTGGGGAGGAATAAGGAAGGAACTAGTGGGAGGAAAAGAACGTGGAGAGTTAAGGGTGGTGGGTGGCATGGAGGAGACAAAGTACAAGGTAGAGAAGGAGATACAGAGAGGTGGTAGGTGGTAGATGGTAGGATGGAGATGGAGTACGGGGTAGAGAAGAAGGTACAAAGAGAAGGAAGAATGAAGGAATTGGAGGACAGGGTGGAGAAGGAGATACAGAGAGAAAGGAAGAATGAAGGAATCGAAGTATGGTGTAGAGGAGAAAAGGACGTACGGTGGTGCAAGGAGGTGGAATGGAGAAGAAGATGAAGAAGAGATAGAGAGGTAATGAAGGAAGTGGAAGCAACAAAGGGAGGAAGGAAGGAAAGGAAGGAGGACTGATGAAGGATGGAAGAGAGAAGACAGAGGAGCCAAGAGAAAATAAGAATAGAGGAGATGAAGAGGACAAAGAAATGGACCGGTGTAAATACCAAAAAAACATGGGGATGAGCTCCCCCATAAATTGTGGCCTCACTGGTTCAAAGCTCTAGTCAAAAGCAATCATTGATCAAAAAAAAATTTAATTAATCTCTTGCAATGGTGAAGGCACAACAAAAGATAGGTGGGGAGAAAGATTAAGAGATCTAAGTGAAAAAAATGGATAAAAGGGGTAAAAGTATAAGTCCAAAGAGGGTTAATTTATGTGATTGAAAATATAAGTTTAGGGTAAAATAGTGTGGTTTTTGAAATAAATTGGGAGAGAAAACTTAAAGTAGGCATTTAAGGACTTTGAAAAGGAGATAGAAGAGCTAGGAGTGGGAGATGATAATAAAATGGAAAGCAAAGGAAATTTTTTTTGAAGAGAAAATGGATATGATTGATGTGATGAGAGTGTGAGAAGGATTTGATAAGTGGGTTAGGAGATTATAAAGAAGCAACAAAAATGACAATTAAGTTTCACAAATATAACTAAAAATGACAATGACTAATGTAATAGTTAAATGACAAGGTTTTAAAAATAAATAAAATAAATCTAAAAGGAATATGAAAAAAAAAGCTAAAGAGAAGTTCTCTACAGTGGAATTATTTTAAACATTATGTGAAATTTAATTTATTGTAAAAATATAGAAAACACTAAAATGGAATTACTTTTTTAGAAAATGTTGTTGAACCAAATTTCTCAAGTGAGAACTTATTATATATTATAAAGAGATGAGGAAAAGGAGGTCCATTTTACAAATTTAGGGGGAAATTTAGGAGGGGAACTATCTTAATTAGAGAAAGTGATCATTTCAACTAGTAATAACCCCTCATTGGAGATTTGTTCTTGAGCACAAGGAGGTATATTTTTTAATGAAAGGTCAAGGGTAAAGGGGGCCATCTAAATATGATATTTTCTATTCAAGATTAGTTTTATGATACATGTTTTAATAACCAAAATAAAGTGATAAAATACCTAATAAATCAAATATGAGTCATCAATAGCATGAATTTATAAATACAATATACATATTTACAAATCAACATGACTAAAATTTTTTAATTTACAATCAATCTAAGCAATATGGGGTTTCTCTAATCCTTATTATGTCAAGTATTACCTCATGGTCAGAATCAGAAACCTTCCACAAGTTCTTGTTCAATGGTCTTGTTGTCACTAAAAGTGTACACCCTTGTCGAGTTGATAGAATCACTCAACCACTTCATCAAACATGGGATGAACTCCCTAATTGTGGGCTTAGATATTGGAGATCAACCTCCAAAGAGGGTTGGTTCCCTTTGAAACTTTACCTAATTAACCCATCCTACTATTGCATGCTAAGAAAAAAGGTGATAGGAAACATAAAATAAAACCTAAGACTAATAAGTGGTGCAAGCATGGTAGGAGGGTCCTCAAAGAGAACAATCTAGACCGTGCAGCAAGAGTCACACAATAGAAGCAAGACCGAATATGGAGGAAAATGTAGATTCAAACATTCTTATTATTAGAAAATTTAGTTACAATTGAACATCCGGGTTTACAGATTTGGCTCGTAGGCCTAATACATGCTCAAAATACAATATTCCTATATGCTCCTTAATGCAAGCTGAAGTCTTACATATCAAAACCTATATTAATCTACTTAATCAACTTTTTCTATCCTAATGATTGTTACAATGTTTTATATCATATCCGCAGATCTAGAATCTTTCGCATCGGCCAAAGATCATTACAATCTCTGATGAAGGAAAATGTAACGTGTGCATGAAATAGGTCAGCCTCAAATTTGAATTTCTCCTCGACGGGTGCATAGGATGAAGTGTGGACCAATAATTAAGGTCAGGGACACTCCATGGAACAATTTGGAACACCTCACAAGGATCCACAAGTTACGAGAAAAATCCATGAGTGATCAAACTAGCTGTTAGGCTTGAAAATTATTCGGGTGTCGGTTCAGGAAATTGTCACTTAATCCAGAAGTGATAACTTGCTAGAAAAAGATCCAATCAATCTAAAATATTGGAATAAGGAAAATGAACATGTTCATGATGTAAACATATATCCATAGGGTATGGTGAGAAAATATGAAGAAATACCGAATTTTCCAACTTGAACTAAACAAGAACAAACTAAACTGAAAAAATATTTTTGGTTGATGCAGGATTGCAAAGAACCGAGGATGCTCCTGCATCAGACATCTAGGGTTATTTGAAAAGTGAGTCCCTCACTTTCATGGGGCTAAAGGAAAACCAATACGATCTACCTTAGTTTGAGAAATCCAAGAAGAATCCTCCACTGGTTTTCCTTTCCATTTCACAAGATATTATTTGTTTTATCTTCCACGTGTTTTCCTCCCATCTCTAGTATCTAAAATCTCTCCTATCTCATCTAGTTGTTGTTTAGGAAACAGTTTCTCCAAATTTGCTTCACTATCTTCACTAAATTCTGCTTCATGGTACTGATGTAGGTCTGCAATGTTGAATATAGGTGATATACCCATGCCATTTGGTAACTCTACTTCATATGCATTTCCTGAATCAAATTCCTTCAAAACCTTACAGGGTCCAAACTTTCTCATCTTGAGCTTATTATATGTGCCAACTAGAAATATTTATCTCCTCAAATACACCATCACTTCATCTCCAACTTCGAACTCCTTATGTCTCCTCTTTTCATCTACTTGCTCCTTATACTTCTGGTTCATATCTTCCAATTGTTGTTTAACTTGAGTATGCACTTTCTTCATATTTTCTGCAAATTCCTCTGCTTTTGTACTCCTTTTATCTTCCATATTGATGTCTTGCAACTCTGATATGCCTCTAGGATGAACTCTAGTAACAATCTCAAAAGATGTCTTTCTAATACTTATGTTCACTAAATTATTGTAAGCAAACTCTGCTTGTGCAAGGATTAAATCCCAACTTCCAATCTTCTTTCCGACCAAACATCTCAACAAATTTTCCAAACTCCTATTTACTACCTCTGTATGTCCATCAGTCTATGGGTGAAAATTAGAACTGAACTTTAAACCTATCTTCAACTTCTTCCAAAGTGTTCTCCAAAAGTAACCAACAAACTTTGTATCTTTGTCTAAAACAATACTCCTAGGTAATCCATGCAATCTAACTACTTCCTTGAAAAACAAGTCTGCTACATGTACTACATTTGTTGTCTTCTTACAAGGTATGAAATGTGCCATTTTAGAAAATCTATCTACTACCACAAATATAGAATCATTACCTCTTTGTGTCTTCGGCAAACCAAGTATGAAATCCATGTTGATATCCTCCCAAGGTCTCTCAAGAACTATCAAAGACTTATACAATCCAACATTTTGACTACTCCCTTTTGCAACTTGACAAACTTTGTAACTCTACCAAATTTCCTAACATCCTTATGAATTTCTGACCAAAAGTAATTCTCACTTACCAATGATACTATCTTATCAATTACAAAGTGTCCTGCCAATCCCCCACTATGTTTTCTTTCACCAAGCTATCCCTCATTGAACTCTAGGGTATACACAATTGATTTCCTCTGAAAAACATATCCTCCTGAATGAAATAATCCAACCACTGACTCCTATCTTCCAAGACTAGTTCTTTACAAGCTCTCTAAGGTTCTACAAAATCTAGGTCTTCCTCATACAAGTTCTTCAATTCATCAAAGCCTAATACCTCCACTCTCATCTTTGCCATTAAATTCCTTCTCCTACTCAAAGCATCAACAACTCTATTTTACTTTCCACTCCTATGTTTCAAAGAAAAAGTATAAATCTGCAAGAATCCCACTCATCTCATGTGTCTCTAATTCAACTTACCTTGATTGTTCAAATACTACAATGCCTGATGATACGTATACAACACAAACTCCTTAGGCAACAAGTAATGTCTCCACTTCTTCAAGGCTTGAACTATGGCATAAAACTCTTGATCATACATTGAATACCTTCTCCTAGCATCATTCAATTTCTCACTGAAATAAGCTACTACTCTTCCTTCTTGACTTAATACTACTCCAGTTGCATTTCCACTTGCATCACAATCTACCTAAAATACCTTATTAAAGTCTAGTAAATCCAACAAAGGTTGCTCAGTCACTCTCTATTTCAACAACTCAAAACTTCAGTCTGCTCCATATGTCCACCTAAAATCTTTCGTATCCCCTCTCATTGTTTCTCTCATAGGACTACAAATAGAACTGAAAATCCTAATGAAGTTTCAATAGAAACTAGCCAATCCATGAAATGATCTTACCCCTCCATGCTTTCCAGTGTAGGCCATTCAAAATTGCTATGATCTTACCCCTCCATGCTTTCCAGTGTAGGCCATTCAAAATTGCTCTTACTTTCTCAGGATCCATCTTCAATTCATCCACAGATATCACAAATCCCAGATATACCAGTTCTTCCTTCATGAAACTACACTTCTTAATGTTTGTCAACAACTGCTCTTCTCTTAACCTCTACAAAACTTGTCATCTATGCAACAAATGTTCTTCTCTAGTCTTACTGAAAATCAAGATGTCATCCAAATAAACAATCACAAACTTACCCAAGAATTTATTCAATACCTCATTCATCAGCCTCATGAAAGTACTCGTCCCATTTGTTAGTCCAAAAGGCATCACCAACCACTCATACAATCCTTCATTTGTCTTGAATGTTGTCTTTGACTCATCCCCTTCTCTAATTCTGATATGATGATATCCACTCTTCAAATCTATCTTTGTAAAGTATTTAGCTCCACTCAAACAATCCATAATGTCATCCATTTGTGGAAAAGTAAATATGTACTTCACTGTGATTTTTTTGATGGCTCTAGAGTCTGTACACATCCTCCATTCTCCATCCTTCTTAGGTGATAACACAACAGATACTGCACAAGGACTTAAAATTTCTCTAATCAAACCCTTCCCCAACAATTCTTGCACTTGTCTATTCAACTCTTCATTTTCTGTCGGTGTCATCTAGTGTGTTACTTTATTAGGAAAACTAGCTCCATGAATTAGATCCATGCAATGACTAATACTCCTCATAGGTGGCAATCCATCAGGTACATTATCTAAAATGATATCTTCATATTCTATCAACATCTCCATTATCTCTTTTGGATGTTCTTCTACATGCTTCAAGTCTTCAACCTTCTTAGGAACCAAGGCATAGCACATGTTCTCATGTCTCAACCCATCCAGAAATATCCTTCCATCAACCAAACAAACTCTAGCACTTGTACAAACCTCAACCTTAGGAACATCCTCCAATGGCAAAAAAGTATCCTTCATCCCATAGCAACAATGGTATATGTGTTATTCTTTCCATCATGAATAACCTGTCTATCATACTACCAAGGCCTTCCCAAAAAAACATGTCATACATCCATAGGCATGATATCACACAAAAATTTATCGTGATAATTTCCTATCTTTAATCTCACCAAACATTGTTCACTTACCAGTATCTTATGCTCATCTTCAATCCATGCTATCTGATATGGTTTCAGGTGTTTCAATATTTCTAGCTTCAATTTGGTCACCATTTCTTCAGAAACCAGGTTCTCAAAGCTTCCATTTTCAACAATCACTTTGCAATATTTACTAGCTACCTTGCATCTGGTTTGAAACAAATTCTTTCTCTACAACAGTACCTGTTCCATCTCACTTTGACACAATACTCTTTTGTTCACCAACACTTCTCCCTCTTCCAGTTTATTAGATGATCTCGAATGATCTTCCTTAACAAAGGTTGTTCTTATATTATTCTTTGTCTTTCTACTTGTCTCTCCCTGATTACATTCAAATGCTCTATGTCCTTCTCCACCACACTTAAAACAAGTTCCCCTGAATGCTCTTTTCTCTTGTCCTCTATCATCTTTTCTATAACCCTCATTTCGGTAACCACCATATCCTCCTCTCTGATAAGAGTTTCCATCATCTCTATGGTGCAAATTATCATTCTCACAAACTTCCTTATCTTTATTCTGATCTACAAAAGACCCTCTTCCTCCTCCAGTAAAGATTCTTCCTCTATGAAATCTTCCACCTCTTCCTCTCTATCTTTGCTCATGTCTTTTATTTAGCTTCTCTTATGCTTTTAGGGCACATTGATATTCCTCCTCCACACTCAACAACTTGATCAAACTGATCTCATCCTATATAGATGGATTCAAACCATTCACATATCTAGCTACTTGCTCGACCTCATCTTCTGAATGTTTGGATCTGATATTCAACTTGTAGAATTCCTTAGTATACTCTATCAGTCTATACTCTATCAGTCTTAACTCCTTCTGCTTCAAATTTTGCAACCTTCAAAACAAACTGATTTGATAATCTACAAGCATAAACTTTGTCTTTAACTTATTCACCATCTAATCCCATGTTTTTATCTTCTCCTTTCCTCTTCTTTGCCTATCTATCTGCAAATGTTCCCACCAAAGGGATGCATGTCCTTTCAAATTTGTACAAGAAAATTTCACCTTCTTGTCTTTGGCGGTACCTTCAAAATCAAAATACTTCTCTATCTCCATTATCCAATCAAGCAATTCATTTGAATCCAATTTACCATTACAACCCAGTGGATTGAAATGTGGTCTAGTAATTACCCTAGTTAGGGCTCTTATGAACCTCTCTTCTCCCTGATCCAAGCCAGGTTGATTTTCTCTTTCCCTTTCTTCATGTTCTTCTACCTCTTCATCACTCACATCATCAATTGGTCAACCTCTCCTCGAGTCATTTCAATTGCATCTAATCTAGCAGCAATTCTTCTCAACATCTCCATCATAGTTGGGTCTGCATTTACGTGTGCTCCATTTCCTCTAACATTTCTTCTTCCTGCCATTTTTACACAAGTCCTCTACAGCTGCAGGTCAGATCCTCAGTCTACCACCCCACAAAAAATCTTCAACAGGACTTCACAAACTTTGACGATCTCTCATGAAATGAATCTTGCTTTGATACCAATCTAGTGCAGCCACGGTAGGAGGGTCCTCAAAGAGAACAATTTGGAAAATGCAACAAGATTCACACAACAGAAGCAACATAAAACATGGAGGCAAATGCATATTCAAACATTCTTGTTATAAGAAAATTTAGTTACAATTAGCCAACAACATCCGGGTTAACAGATTCGACTCATAGGCCTGACACAACATGCTTAAAATACAATATTCCTATATGCTCCTTAATGTGAGCTGAATTCTTACATATCAAAACCTATATTAATCTACTTAATCAACTTTTTCTATCCTAATAATCATTACAATGCTTTATATCATATCCGTAGATCTAGAATCTTATGTTTCAGACAAAGATCATTATAATCTCCGATGAAGGAAAATGTAGCATGTGCATGAAATAGGTCGGCCTCAAATTTCAATTTATCCTCGACAAGTGAATATGATGAAGTGTGGACCAATAATTAAGGTTAGGGACACTCCATGAAAAAATTTGAAACACCTTGCAAGGATCCACAAGTTACGAGAAAAATCCATGAGTGATCAAACTAGCCATTAGGCTTGAAAATTATTTCAGTGTCGATTCAGGAAACTGCCACTTAATCTAGAAGTGATAACTTGCCAAAAAAATATCCAATCGATCTCAAATCTTGGAAGAAGGAAAATGAACATGTCCATGATGTAAACATAGATCCATAAGGTCTAGTGAGAAAATATGAAGAAATACCGAATCTGCCAACTTGAACTAAACAAGAACAAACTTAAGTGAAAAAATATTTTTTGGTTGATGCAGGATTGCAAAGAACCAAAGATTCTCCTACATCAATAAGGTGATGCATCAAAATAATTTTTCAATTCCTATATTGTTGTTTGGATACATAAAATGATCAACAATTTAAACCTAGAACATACACAACTCAGTATTTTGTATGTCTTTGTGAAAGTGTTTCATAACTAGGTTTAGTGTGTCAAAAATAGCATTTAGAAGGAGCTATGAATTATATCACAACTTAAGCTCTATTGTTAACCGGTTAACACAAGTCAAATGACCTACGAAAATGCATACTTTCTACACAAAGGTAATTCAAATTAGACAAAAATCAAGAGGAAAAGATATCGCCATAAGCTTACATCAACAATTTTAAGATATTTACATAATGAACAACAATTCAAAGGTAAAATAGCTTATCTTCATTGATCAAAAAGTATTACATACCGTTGCACATGCTTGAAAATGGAGTTACAAAACTTCTCAAGCTTGAAAGAACTTTAAAAACAAGTTACAATGCATTGCCAAGAGAGTAAGAACTAACTAAAAATATGCCCTTAGGCTTACTTATAAGTTTCTCAACAACTTTCAACTAGATAATAGGAGCATGTGTTGCTTTAGATGGATAGGGTCAAGGCAAGAATTTTTTTTCATCTAAACACCATTTTAGAGAATTATAAGGTTTTGCACACCCAAGAAGGTTTGACCTAGCCAACTAAAGCAACATATGTTCCTATTATCTAGAAATTTGTTGAGTAGCCTATAAGCAAGCCTAAGGGTATATTTTTAGTCAGTTCTTACTCTCTTGGCAATGTATTGTAACTTGTTATCAAATTTATTTCAAGCTTAAGAAGTATTGTAACTCCATTTTTAAGCATGTACAACAGTATGTAACACTATTTGATCAATAAAGATAAGCTATTTTACCTTATCATTGTTGTTCATTGTGAAAATATCTTAAAATAGTTGATGTAATCTTGTGGTGATATCTTTTCCCCTTGATTTTTTTCCTATCTCATTTCCTTTTTGCAAAAAGTATACATTTTTGTAGGTCATAACTTGTGTTAACTAGTTAAGAATAGAGTTTAAGTTGTGATAGAATTCATAGCTCCTTCTAAATGTTATCTTTGACAAACTAAACCTAGTTATGAAACACTTTTGCAAAGACATACAAAATATTGAGTTGTGTATGTTTTGGGTTTAAAATGTTGATCATTTTAAGTGTCTAAACAATAGTATAGGCTTTGAAAATTTATTTTGGTGCATCACCTTTTTAGTCTAAGGTTTCATTTGTTTTTTTTTATCTTTTTCTCAGCATGCAGTCATAAGAGTTTAATTAGGTTAAGTTTCAAAGGGAACCAACCCTCTCTAGAGGTTGATCTCCAGTATCTGAACCCACACTCAGGAAGATCATCCTATGTCTCATGAAATGGCTGAATGATTCTGTCAACTCGAAAAGGGTGCACATTTTTAGTGACAATAGGTCTACCCCCATACTTGGTCAAATGAACATTGGATGCCACAACAAGGTTTGAGTAATGAAGAGTCTTCTTATACATGTAAAACTCCTAAAACAACCAGACACCATAATTCTTAATTGGGTACCTTCTAATTCATTTTCCAATAACAACACTAGCCCTGTAGGATACTTGATGTTTTCTCCATCTTTAACAGGGCTTCCAAATTCTTTTTGTCCTTAACAAAATGACACAAGTAATAATTTGTTCCCTCTTCATTATCTTTATTTTCAATAGCTACATAAACATGTCCTGCATTGATATGTGCATCCAATTAGATGAATTTAGTCAACATTACAAAAATTCAAAGTAAAATAAAAATTAGAAATTTCTTAAACTATGTAAGTAGTTATATTAGCTAGTTGAACTAGATCTAAAACATGATCAAAGTCAACTGATGATTTCAAATCTATGATTTTTAGTGTCTTTTGAGATTCGATACATCTCAAGTGGGCTTAGAATTATTAAGCACCATTCATCAATCCACTCATTTGAATCACACTCATTCCAAGCTTGATCTATACATGACAAAAGATCATACCATATTTCGTGTGTGAATACTCATTGAACCTACATTATACCTTCTAAAAGAGTGTAGCTCACTTGATCTTATCAATGTACAACAATCCACAAGTTTTTCAATGTTAGTATCATATACCAACCCAAAAAAATTACAAATTATAGACTTACCTTCAATATCTGGGCCCATTTTAGTGTTCCACCATTTGACGATAGATTTCACATCTGTCAAATTTGCATTGAATTTATACTTCAACTCTTCTAATGCTAAGGCTTTTTTAATGCATGCTCCTGAACCATCATGCTACCCCTTCCCATGCTTAGCCTCAAAAAAATTACACATATTTTGAACACCTATAATATTATGCATTATTCCCAACCAATAGAACATTCATGAGGCCTTGAATTTTGATGCACAATTATCTGACCATATGATATGTTAACGGAATTATATGGGCCCTTTCTAACCAAATCATAATATAAAATTTGAAAGGAACCTTGCACAAAAATTTTAAAATGTATGTGATCATCACTGATATAAAAATGATACTCCTTTAAGATCTTTTTTTCATACTCTATACTATCACCCACATGAATAAATGTTATATGCACAAATATAGCAACTTGTGTGGATTTTTAATGCTATGATTGCACCTCATTTTGTGGTTGTAGAGTGCAGTTCTCTATGAAGTCAAATAAAATAATGTTATCAAGTGGAAAATTTTCCTTGCATATCTTTAATTACAATTCAAACCATCAAGCTCTATGGGTATGCCTTGCATTCCCATACACTATAGTCTCTCAAAAAATAGACATAAACTAATACACTAGTATCTTTTCACTTACCAATTCACACATTTTTGCTTTTGTACCATCTCCTGTATTGTAAGCCACTTTATTGTAGAATAATTGGCCATCCACTCTTTCACATAAAATTCTTGATATGAATTGTCTTGAAGATCTAGGTGGATTATGTATGTTACACTCCTACAAAATGTTTTTAGTATGCAAATGTAAACATATATGTCGATAAACATCATAATGGTTAGAAAACTCAATATGTACTCTACAACAAGTAGTGTGTGTGTGGTTTATTTTGACACAAAAAGGATTTAGCATTTCAAAATACCTTTGAAATTTTTTAATTTGAGGATACATATCTAGAAATTTGGAAAAAAATTGTGCTTTCATCATATCCAAAAAATGCTTTGGATGTGGTTCACAGTTTTGACTGCCAATTCTCCTTCTTAAAAAATCTCTTTAATTAGGAGACACCCTTGTGTATTCTTCCAAAAAAAATCAATTAAGGATCTCAAGGCTTTAACAATTGGTTTATCTTTCCATGGTAGTCTACTAGATAATGCCCATAATTCATTTTTATTTGGGTCCTTCGCTCTTTGATGCTTTGTAATGAATATCATTAAAGTTTTCCTACTTATTCTCAATGCTTGACTTGTCTTTATAATGAGACAAGCTTTCTTGGTTTGACTGCTTATAATTGTTGATGTGATGACATGTCGTGTGACATTATTATCTTTGGTGTATGAGGTGGAACCCACACTCTCATACGCACTCATTAGATTCTTGACACTAGATTTCTCACTTAAAGCATTCAATATTCTTAGCCCAAGAATCTTCATAATGGACCTAAATTTTAGACTTCTTATCATTTCAACAAATAGTTGACATCTTCTAGTTTCATTTAATTTTTCAAAAAATAATCTCCAAATCTTATTAGCATATGGGTCATCCCATTAAAATGGGTCCCAAACTTGGAACATCTTGATTTTCGCCTAAAATCACATATTTTTTAGAAAACCTAATGATCTAAGGCTTGAAGAATTCCATCTAAATGGTTTTAATTGAAGAGGGTTAGATATCCACCATGGAGTCTCCTTCGCACCTATCAAAATTTTGATGAAAAAACACTTGTTGTTTACCTTTTGAGGGATTAAATAAAGTTATTTAGAAATTATGTTTTGTAAGTATGTAGCTCCTATTATAAGCTTTCCAAAAAGTAATTTTTTTTTTTTAATTATTATATTTATAATTTATTTCTTTTTTATGTTATTTTTTCACAAAACATCAAGGTATTTGTTTCACACATGCATAAAAATAGAAAAATAGAGAAAAAAGTTCTAAAAAATATGTGTGCACTAGGTATTTGTGTTGTTTCATCAAAAAAATTAATCTACATATAAAACAAGTTATGTGTAATGACATACACTTATGTCCAAATTATAATTACTTTGACTTCAAAAATTAATTAAAAAAATCTATGCAACAAAAAGTTATGGAAGAACATCCATGCACTAGATATTGATGTTAAAATCTATATTTTAAAAATTATAATTTATCATTTCAATAAAAAATTTAGGTGTGATGACATAAACATCACTTTTTAAAAATGATGTTTACTATAAAAAATAAGTTATTAAAAGTTACATAAAAAATCACTATTTATTTATAAAAAAATTATATATATATATATAAAATCTACATACAAATCCTCACAAATCACTATTTTACATCATCTTTGAATTGTTAATTGTTTAGTTGCTATAGGTTTCATAAAGTGAAATTTTGTAAAAAATATTGATATTAATGTCCTATTTTAGCCAAAAAGTGGGACACAGTATTATGGGTTGATCCATATCTTCGATAAGTACACTTTACAATCTTATCAACCATCGGTTGCGAAATATTCTCATTAATATCAATCAAAAACTTGGGTTTTCTATGCAAAACTCTAGGAGGTGTTCTGAAAGGTAAATTTGCTTCAACATTAAAAATTATATCAATATTTAAATGAGATGGGATAAATGGCATACCTTCAATCGGAGATGAAAAAGATGACATACCTTGAAGTTGAGATGGAAAATATGGTGTACCTTCAACTTCAAATGTGAAAGATGGTGTTCCTCCAACTTGAAATGTCAAAGATGGTGTGCCTCCAACTTGAGATGTGAAAGATGACGTGCCTCCATCTTCACATGTGAATGATGATGTACTTTCAAGTTGAAATGTGGTAGATGGTGTGCCTCCATATTGACTTGTGGTAGATGATGTGCCTCCAACTATGGGATTTAAATTTCTCATTGCCCAGAGGTTTTAAATTTGTTTCCTTTGTACTGTCGAATCCATATCACTTTTACATAGAGTGGATTGTTCATGTTCTCTCAAATTGGAATGTCTTCTTCTATGGTGTTCAAGCTCCTACTTTCATGAAGTTGCCTCATTCCTTTTCTTTTCTTTGCATTCTCAGCTTCATTCTCATCTAGTGTTAGAGTCTTTGATTGTTTCCTCAACATGATGAATGATTCTATATGTATCACGAAAAAGAGATAAATATTAGTTCCATCAAGATACTATAGATTAAACCAATCTCTTACATAAATTTGAAATAATCATAAAATTAGGATGTATAATCTCATACACAAATCTAAAAGCAATCATAAAATTAGGATGTACAATTTCATACACTACCATATGGCATGACCATGGTAGGAGGTTTGGGTAGTCACAAATGTTATTTTATAGTCATGATGCATACATTGGAAAATTTGGGTAGTCTACAAGACAGTGAACATCACAAGATAGAGCTTAGAAGTTGGATGAAGTCATTAAAGTCATCTAAGATCATGAAGAATAAGATGATAGTGACATGCTCTATGTTGAAAGATGACAAAGGGAAACCAAACTAACGAAGGTTAAGAGAAAAAGATGGTTCATGGCATAACCATTGCCACTGCCAAATGGAGGTATAGTCAAGTAAAAATCACCATAGAAGAAAATTTGTTGAAGGTTACAAGTGATGACCAAGAATATATGATCTTAGAAAAGAGGGCAATCTATAAAGCTTCAAATTTTCAAGAGCAATAGATATAAGAGATCATGGTGATATGAAAACAATGTGGTAGGTATTGGATGTTGTGGTTATGTTGTTGATATGTAGTTGTCATTGGTGTCCACACTATTAGCATTATTGTACTAAAGGTTGTATATGTTGAGGATATTGAGAAAATTGTGAAAGGAAGATTTGCAGGTTGCTAGTGGAACAATGAAGGTCATGAAGGTGTTTTGTTTTGAATGTTGAAGATCCATTGTTGTGGACTAAAGGGCTTGTTTTTTAGAGTGTCTAGTTCATCTACTGGAAGTTTCAGAGGTCTGCGTGAAGAATTGATCACGTTGTGTTCTGACAATGTTTTTGCGGTCTCTGTCAGTGTTCCTGATTAAATTTTGTGAAATTCTGATAATTTCAGTTGTTGTGGATGCCTCTCTATCAGTTCCTAGTGTTTTTGTATGTTTCTAGATCATTTTCCATCATTCTTGTACGTCCGTGTTGATCGGTGTGCTCATGGTCAAAGATTTTTCCTATGCATGTTTCAGTTTTCATGTTCCTGGCTGACATGATAGTGGTAACATGTTGTGGATCCTTGAAGATTAAAATTTGAATGTTTGGCACACTCGTGAATATTTTTTTGGGTCATATCATTGTATTGGCCAACGGTGTTTAATTCGCATTAAAAATTTAATTGTTAAATTGGGCCGACATTGTAAATATGTTTTATTTTTCTAGCCAACTAAGTGGTTGATGTAATTCCATGATGCAGATATATATATGAGTGATTGGTTGAGAAGAGTTAGTGTGTGTGTGAAGTGAGAAAAGTTAGAGATTGTGCAAGTGTGCGAACATATATCTATTCATTCGATTGCTGAGGAGAGTGAGAGTGAAGAGTGAAGGATTTTTTTTGTGCTTAACTAGAACTGTAATCAGGCTTGTTCAGAAGCTATATTCTCAGTTCATACCTTCTAGATTTAATCCTATTTTGTATTGTTGGGAAGTGATCCCCTTTTGTATTTGAGCAGTGATCTCTAGGAAGTGTGCCTTAATACATGTGCATTCCCCTTATTATCTTCATTATACTTTTAACAGGGTATAATATTGTGGACTAACATCCACCATGGTTTTTCCCCTAATAGGGTTTCCACGTAAAAAAATCTTGGTGTTCTCTATGTTTCTGATGTGTTGATTGCTTATGGTTTATTGTTCATTCATCTGACCTGAGGTTAAGCTAAGAAAATATTGAAAAGATTAATATTATGTGACAATTGATTCACCCCCCCTCTTAATTGTCTATCCTTGTTTTTCCAACAATTGGTATCAGAGAAGGTTCCTTTTGTGAACCCCCAATCTATGTACTTGCAAAACGAAGAGATTAAACACCCTAAGTTAGATATTGCAAGTATAAAAAAGGATTCCCCATGGAATCCATTTACAATTCAAACTAGGAATGGAAATATGCAAGAACACCATAAAAAATGATAAAACAAAGATGAAATCCTAATTTAAATAGCAAACTCTTGATCCCATGGGGGAATTGGTGCCAATTTGATGTGGAAATTTGGCCCTTTCCCAATTCCTATGATTTCAAACTTCGATATGTGAACTTGATAATGAACTTTGATCCACTTTTGATGATGAATGATGAAGACTCCAAGCCAAATATGCAAAAGAACCTAGCTATGAACTCAAAGGTGTGAAACTTGATAGATATTTGAGCATAGTAACTTTACTCAAATTGTGGATGATGAAATGAGGAGAGGAGCTCTTCATTTATAGGATTTCAAGATGGATGAAAGCCCAAATTTGAGCAATGTGGGACTAACTTTCATCCAAGGATATGGTGCCACTTGTCAAGCTATGAATGGATGATGATTGTGCAAGATTTGGGGTTTGTGCCAATAAATGCCAATATTTGAAATTCAAATTTGTTGAAATGACATATAAGAGGGAAGAGAAAATGCAATAAATGCCACTTGGCTCAAGGCAAAGGACATGTAAGAGATCTTAAATGCCTTGTTGGATGTACATGTTGACTTGGAATTTTTGAATTCAAATTGAGAGAATATTCCAAAATATGCCATGTGAGGGAAAATAGGGATTTAATAAACGAATTAAATCTATTTTCATGTGCAACTTGCATTATCTAGAGGATGTGACATGAGATGAGGTTAAATTAATCAAATGTTAATTAATTTAATAGGAGATTAGATGATGTGACTTATTTGACTCAAATTTATGGATTTATTTAAATCAAATAAGAGAGGAATATGATAAGAGGCTAATTAAATAAGTATTTTGATTTATTTAATCAAAAGGCATGGTGTTAGATTAAATCAAATAAAGTTTTAATTTATTTAATTTAATGGATAGACTTTAGAGATTTAATCAAATAAATTGATTATTTAATTAAATAGGGATAATAAGATCAGATGGATTGATTTAATTAACAAGAGAAAGTGACTTAATCAAACAAAATGATTTATTTAATTAAGAGACGAATATTGATGAATTTAATCAGATAGGGGAATTTGATTAAACAGTTAGACCGAGGGATGATTTAGGAAGAAAGGATGTTAGTAAGTCAAGATCAGATGCATGATGTCAATTAGTATATTTTCGATGTCTACATTTTGCCCCTCTTTGAAACAATGCACTCGTTGTGTTGGTTTAAAGAATAAACGATCTCGATCAAAGCCAAAAAAATTTGGTATCAAAACTTGCCCCACTGCTGCATGGCGAGAGAAAACATGCCATTATGATGCCCCCTCGAGAGATCGGACAAAAATTTCAAATTTTTTGGGTGATCTCGCAAAAAAAGGTGACAAAGTTCCTAACAGGTTCGAAAGGGGTCCGGGAGGCTAAAAATGTGTCTACATGCAATAAAACAATTAAAAGTAAGCCTCAAACGGATGAAAATAGGTTCGGGGTCCAAAACCCTAGCAGGACAGCCCTAGAGGGTCAAAAAACCCTAATTTTTAGGCTTAAAAGGGGCCCGAGGGGTCACTTTCAAGTCATTTTCACACACCTCCGCTAGCAAACCTTGAGAATCGAGCTCTGACCTCCTGACGATATGGCGCAATGATAGCTTCCTCTGCATATTTCAGACCGAGTTTGGACCTACCTGCGGCCACCTAGCATTGGTGCCCTGGTATGTGACCCTAACTGAAGCTTCATTTTTTCATTTTAACGCATTTATTGCATATTTTATGATGAGCTCACCTCTAGCGGTGCTATTATAGCGTTGCTCGGTGTTTAAAGTGCACCGCTAATTGCCATCTTGTGTCACAGTGGCATTGTTTAGCGTCACAGTGGTGCAATTTAAAATTTAAAAAACTTCACCGCTGGGCTCGGGCTCGGCTCGAACTCGCGAGCCAATTTGGAAAATTGCACTGCGGCGGTGCCCTTTTCACGAAAACTGCAATGCTAGGGGCCAAAGTGTGCCACGGTGGTGCTATTTGGTAAAATTCTGGGTTCAACATCGGAGTTTGAGGAAACTTAAACTGTGATGCCTTCACAAACTGCACCACTAGGAACCAGTTTGAGGCGTTAGGTCAGGAATTTTCCAAAAAAAATTTAACATGCCAACTTTGCTGATACAAGATGGACCTAGGGAGCTCTATTCTCAGGAGCACCGGTCGAGGGATTTGGCGAGTGTTCTCTAGGACTTCAGTGACAAAGATCAAGATCGACTAGGTGCCACAGGACTATGGCACATTGCGTATGCGGCGCTTGTGTGCACACACCTCAAGATGTTGTCAGCGCTGGCACAGTGAGACGTTGTCATTTCATCTTCCCACTAGTGAGGCGACCGTCACATTGGAGGACGTATGGCATATATTACGATTGCCCATTCATGTCTGCCGGGTGATCTATGACATGGAGGAGGGACACACTTGGTGCACCCAAGTCCTCGCCACTCGAAACATTATCTACTATGAGGGGCAGATCGAGCTGGAGAGGTACAGAGTTATAGCACCTCCCTTTCGTTGGGCGATTGTGGCTATTATTTTAGGTTTGGTTGCTCCAAACAGACGAGGGCGGTACTTTAGTCCTGGATGGGGATACTGCTGGGAGAGGATGGTCTAGGACAGGCTAGTTTGATTTGCATGGGGGCCTGTGCTTTTGGCCTCACTCTACAGGGATCTGCATGAGTATGCCTATGCAGATGGTAGAGTGCTGGGAGCCAGAGATAGCTTGTTGCATGTCTGGGCATGGGAGCACATTTTTGTGCTATGTCCATGAGTGGTTCCAGTTTCGATGGGGGCAGAGGATGCCCTTGTGGCATGATACAGAGGGGGTGTGTCATTCACACATACTGGAAAGCATGGGATCCCCTACTGGAGGCGGGTTATAGATGAGATGCTCGTGTTTACTTGGAGACCATACCTCAGTCAGCCTGGATGGGCTAATGATGCAGACCAACTCTTCTATTGTCGCCAGGACAGATACATGCAGGGGCGGGAGCATACCATTTAGAGAGGTACCTGCCAGGGCACATGCAGCGTCAGTTTGGAGAGCCGCAGGATCGGCCGGATGATGACTATGTAGCTGTGTTTGCACGCAGCATGACACAGGTGTCATGGGGGCCTGACATTCCTATCGTAGAGGCGATTGACAGCTTCTGACATTTGGTGGTCTGACCTTGGGCCTATGATTAGGGATTGGCAGATATGGGCATGACACAGGCATACAAGGATTGGTTCAGGCCTCCTCTCCAGTTGAATGTTCCAGGTGAGGACCTAGAGGCATACAGGGTCAGACGCAGGGGTAGAGGATGAGCATGAGGGTGAGGTCCGAGGATCGAGATCCAACGGGACCCACCAAAGGTGCCTCCAGTTCCACCAAATCATGGAGATGTCCCCATGTAGGACCAGTAGCAGGATCCGCCAGTCCCACCACCATGAGTAGAGGGTGAGGTTCAGGTTCCTATACACCCACGGGCATAGCCAGCAGGGCAGGCAGACGCACGAGATGCCTTGATTTTGCAGCTACAGGTGCAGGTGCAGGCAGTGACAGCTAAGAGGGACCAGGCATGGGCTAAGAGAGATCAAGCTGTACAGTAGCGACAGGTCGCAGAGCTATAGGTAGCTACAGAGTTGGGTCGTAGGCAACAGATAGAGATTATGACAGCCACTTCGTCCTCGCAGGGTATAGTGCCAGTCTGATCTTACAGGGAGGCCGTTCGAGAGGCAGAGTACTACCGTCAGGCCTATCACGACCATGTGCCTAGAGCAGCCTAGGTTCCAAAGTACTTAGAGTGGGCTAGTCAGAGACCACCAGAGGGTCATGGTGATAGGGCGAGGGTAGCATCCATGGAGGTCAGGCATGATTCAAATGATAAACATTTTTGGTGCCTTATGGGCTCATTTTTGATAGCCCCGATGGGCATTTTTGTACCGATTGACATACACATATAGTGATCTGATTATTCTTGTACTGTGACAGTGACATGGATGCTATGATATATATATGAGCTGATTTTGATGCGATGCCATGTGTACTCCTTTATTTATGCATGTATGATTCCTCTTTTATATGTTATGGATGCATTTATTTCTAATGATGTATGCGATGCGATGATGTGCAATAATGTGTATAAGACTTAATTATGAGATGATTTATGAATGTAATATGATGTGATGGTCGTGATATGATGCAAATGGTTTTATGAGATGTTTTTTAGAATAACAAATGTTATTATCCTAAATGATGTATGTGATGCAACGATAAAGTGATATGCTGATGTGTAATGAATTAAATGTTTATCTGCCTATTTGTTTTGTGATTATGCAATAAATGATTATGAAATGATTCTGTAAATGTTATGTGATGATTTAGATAGTAATGTGAAATGGTTATGAAGTGAAAATGCAATGTTTATGTAATGATTAATATAATGCTATGAGATGCAATGTAATGGGTGAAATGTGATGATATGGATGCACCTATTTATATGATGATGAGAATGCGATGTTTCGCATATGATATGCAATGCAATGTGCTAATGATATCTATATGATGTGCTTATGTAATATGCCAATGATGTGTGGATGCAAGGTCGATGGTGATGATGGTGATGATGAGCAACTGTCATAGTACCTTGGTTAGCGTGGTTAGTAAGAAAAGAAGTCATTTCGCCAAGACACATGATGACACAAATGTAGACGGTAATGATGATGATGATGATTATGACTTGCCAAGGAATTGGGATTTTCAAAAGGCCAAATTTTCTTATGTTTGATAGCACACGTGGTACGAGGCATCAAGGTATAGACAACCAGGATGGTGTGGTACCTAGTGTGATGTACTTTGACTCAACAATCAGATAGGAGTATTCTTGTTCATGCCTGACATACAGAAACCTTCCTAGGATGCACTTCAGAAGTTTCAGACATCTCAGACCAAAACACAAAAAGGAAAACCTATCCCTGTAATAGTCAAGTTGTCCTAGACCTCTTCCATATATGCCTAACAAAGCAAGTATTCGCCGAGGTTATATTGCAAGAACATCCAACAAGCTCAACAAACAAAAGATAATGATCATTGCCCCATTCCTATTTCTCTAAATCCATTGTTTTGGGATATCATCGAGATGTCCTTGGACTGAGCGCAATAAGATAAGTCAAAAGAAAAAGATAAAGCACACAAACAAGTTGATGTTCTTCAATACCGCTAATCAAAAGGGAATGTGTTTTTAAGGATAAGAACCAAAACTTATTGCCAAAAGATAATGCCCATTGTAGGAAGAATACATCCTAGGACATGTTAGTGGATGGTGGCACGTCATTTCGTTTATCCAAAGTGTTCTTTCTGATAAATAATGCCCCTTGTAGGAAGGATTCATCCTAGGACATGTTGTTATCAGATGATTGATATGGGACTGTTTGGATGATGGACTATCGACACAAAGACTTGACCAACTTGTTTACGTACTGACTGAGACTTGAGACTTGATGCTTTTGAGTTTTTACACTTTTAAGCTGCTAGACTTGTTTCTAATTGTTTCACCAAATGTTGAGGATGACGATTAGTTTATTATGAATGGTGTTTATTACGGGTGCAAACGAGATGAGGCAAATGGATTTTTTCAACTATTTGGATTTTTTGATGTTTTGCAATGTTTTGAGGCTATTTTTTGTATTTTTTGAGGTTTTACAAATGTTTTTGGGATTTTTTGAGATTTTGACCAAGATACTAACCTAAAGACCTATCCTAGGGGCCTCGGGGGCTGATCAATAGATTAGCCTTGCCTACATTATACAAGTAGAGACCACGTAGTTCGACTGACAACTTGACTGATTTACAGATGAAGATATACATGATGAAATGTCAGTTTATTATGACGGACTCCTATAGGACTGACCTAAATGTCTCGGGGGATGATCAAAGATCAACCTTGCCTACGTTCAAGCTCAGAGACAACGTAGTTCGACAAGACGACCCTATTTTTTGGCTTTTTGAATGACTTTTTGACCTATTTTTGGATTTTGATATGTTTTGAATGTTTTGGATTTTCTGATGTTTTTGATGTTTTTGGATTTTTCTGATGTTTTGATGTTTTTGGATTTTCCGATTTGAAGACTTTAAGACCATACACGAATCCGATCCGATGAGAACATGCCCCCAGCGTGATGCAATAGACTACCCCGATAAAGACAAGACAAACTGACCTTGAGGATGGGCCGAGTAGTACTAGGAGGGATCATGATACGAACATAGGACCAAGCTATGGTGCAGATGCAAATGGATGTGTGATGGATGGAGACCTGAATGCGATCGATGATGGGAGAAAAATGGGGGGATGATGCAAATCAAGCCATAAAGATCCTGGTGGATGGAAAGTGCTTATTTACACAAGGTGCCTGTTTGCCAGGTTTTCATCGAGGTACTTGCCCAAAGTGCCACTAAAGTGGTTTTCACTAGAGGACGATTTTTTTGATCCTTTTTCTAATTGTTTTGGATTTTTTGTTTTTTTGATTTTTTTGTTGTTACCAAGACACCTGTTTGCCAAGTTTTTTCCGAAGTAACCATTTTGTCAGGACTTTTTTTTATTTTTTTGGATTTTTTTGGTTTTATACCCAGAAGAATTAGGCATAAAACTTTTTGAGATGGGAGTTATTCATTGGCTCCTGCAGAGGTTCCCCTTCGGGTGTTGATAGTTGATATGCCCCTGATTTATAGCTTGCTATGACAATGAAAGGCCCTAACCAATTGGGTTCGAACTTGCCTTTGCTGTTGGGATTTGGGACATTCTTCTAATTTTTTTAAGACCAATTCTCTGACTTGGAAAGTCCTGCTTCTAATCTTCTTGTTGTAGCTTTGTTTGAGTCTATTTTGATAGACTTGTAGATGATTCAAAGCATCTATACGTCTCTCATCTAGTAACTCCAGCTCGTTTAATCTTGGCATCCGATAGTCCTCATCAGTGATGAGATTTTGCAATGATATTCTAAGGGATGGGAGCTCGATCTCAATTGGGAGTACAGCCTCTAATCCGTAGACCAAGGAGAATGGGGTGGCACCAATGGGTGTACAGATATTGGTTTGATAAGTCGAGAGGGCAGGATTAAGCTACAAGTGCCAGTCACAACCTGCATCATTGACTGTTTTCTTGAGGATTTTGAGGATGGTTTTGTTCGTGGCTTCTGCTTGGCCATTGCCTTGGGGATAGTACAGGGTGGAGAAGCGATGCTAGATTTTGAATTTCTCGCACAAGTTGCAAACCTCCTGGTTCTTGAATGGTGTCCCATTATCTGAGATAATGGCTTGTGGGACACTGTAATGACAGATGAGATAGTTCATGATGAATTTTGATATTTTCTTCCCTATGATATACGTCATGGGTATGGCTTCCACCCACTTTGTGAAGTAGTTAGTTGCAGTGATAATGAATTTATGGCCATTGGATGAGGTGGGTGTGATTTTCCCAATGAGGTTGAGTCCCCACTGTGAAAAGGGCCATGGTGTGACAATCGGGTGAAGCTCTTGAGCTGGAGCATGGATGAGGTCCCCATGCTGCTGACATTATAAACACCTTTTAGCATGATCATGTGCTTCTCGCTTCATTGTGGGCCAATAGTACCCCAGCCTCAGCAGTTTCTTGGCTATGGTTATTCCGCTCGAGTGTGAGCCACAGATACCGTTATGAACCTCGATTAGAGTGGTTAATGCCTCCTCAGCATTTAGACAGCGCAGTAAAGTACCCTCTATGCTTCTATGGTATAAGGTATCACCTAGGATGACAAATCTGGATGCCTTTTTGATAAAGATTCATTTTAGGCTTGATGGTAAGTCAGCGAGTATGACTCCTATGCGAAGATATGTGTAGATGTCATGGTACCAAGGATCACCTGGACCAACGATTTCACACACGAATTCTAATTCTGGTACCTCAAATGTAGGAACGAGAAGTTGCTCAATCAGAAATTCATATCTTGGGACATTGTTAGGGATATTCAACAAGGATCCAATTGTTGTCATCGCATCTATTGCTCTATTGTTGGTTCTTCGAATATGCTCAAATGTTATGTCAATGAAGGATTTCTTTAGAGTCTCCACCAATTTCTTGTATGGAGTGAGCTTATCATCCTTAGTTTGATATTCATTATTGACTTGATTTATGATCAACTGTGAGTCTCCATAGACCTTGAGAGCTATGATATTCCATTGTACTGTTATCCTGAGACCTATAGTCAGGGCCTCGTATTCTGCTATGTTATTGGTGCAAGGAAATTCCAATTTGTATGACTTTGGTATGCAGTCCCCTTGTGGGGTGATGAAGAAGACACCAGCTCCTGATCCATGTTGTGTATATGAACCATCGAATTATAGTTTCCAATGGTCTGCTATGTTGAGGTTAAAAATAGACTCATCAGGAAACTCTAATAAAAGGGGATTCTCATAATACATAGGTGCTTTTGCTAGTTGGTCTGCAATAACTTGACCCTTGATGGCTTTTCTTTCCACATACTCGATGTCATATTCTGATAATATCATGACCCATTTTTCCATTCTGCCTATGAGCATTGCCTTGGATAAGAGATACTTGAGGGGATCAATTTTGGCAATGAGCTTGATCTTGTGTGCCAACATGTAGTGTCTGAATTTTTGGGATGCAAACACTACTACAAGGAAAGCTTTCTCGATGAATGAGTAATTTAGCTCGTGGCTGGCCATTGTCCTACTGATATAGTAGATAGCCCTCTCCATTCTATTTTCATCATGTTGAGCCAAGAGAGCTCCTAGGGCTGCTATTGTTGCTGACACATATAAGATCAATGGCTTTCTCAGGATAGCTGGCATTAACACTGGTGGTGTCAGTAGGTATTCCTTGATTTTGTTGAATGTCTCTTCACATTTTGTGTCCCATTTATACGCTACCCCCTTGTGGAGTAGGTGAGAGTATGGGTTCTGCTTGTTTGCCAGTTGTGCTATGAACCGTCGAATGGATTGAAGTCGGCCCTGGAGGCCTCTCAGCTATTTTAGTGTCTTTGGTGCTTCCATCTCAAGGATTGCCTTCACCTTTGCTGGATCCACCTCAATACCCCTCATGGAGACTATGTATCCTAGAAATTTACTTGATTGTACGCTGAAGACACACTTCTTGGGATTTAGTCTAACTTTATATTCCTCCAGTCTGTCAAAGATAGCACTTAGGGTTGCTATATGATCTTGTCTTTTCCTTGACCTGGCTAGGATGTCGTCGACATAGTCTTCGACTGTTTTGTGAATCATGACATGGAATATTAGTGTCATGGCCCTTTGATAGGTTGCTCCTGCATTCTTTAGGCCGAATGGCATCATGTTCCAGCAGTAGGTCCCCCATGGACAAGTGAAGGTAGTTTTATGTTGATATTCTTTTGCTATCATGATTTGGCTATATCCTGAAAAGCCGTCCATTAGTGATAGCATCTCATGCCCCGCTGTCATGTCTACAATCATGTTGATTTTGGGAAGTGGGAAATCATCCTTGGGACATGCCTTGTTCAAATCTCTGAAGTCTGTACAAATTTTGATGGCTCCATCAGGTTTTGAAATAGGTACCAAATTTGACACCCATTCTAGATAATCAATTGGTCGGATAAATCCTGCATCCAACAACTTTTTGAGCTCCATTTTTACCAATAAGGCAATTTGGGGATTCATTTTCCGAAGCTTTTGTCTGACCAGTTTTGCTTCTGGATATACTACTAAATGATGAACCATTGTCTCTAGATCTAGCCCTAGCATATCAGCATAACTCCATGCGAAGTTTATTTTTCTTTCCTTTAGGAATGCTGCTAGGAGTTCTTGCTCTTCTGTTAATAGTGATTCCGCATAGAATGTGATATGCGGGGTCTCCTCTGTTCCTATGTTGATTGGATTGCACTTTTCGGCCAAGACTATTGATTTCTCCTGATGAATAGCTCTTAAGGGAAGATTGAATCCTTCATCCTCAGGCTCCTCAGAGAGGTTTTCACTGTTGGATACGTCCTTTCTTTTTACTATTTTGTTGTCGGAGAGTGCCATAGTGTGGTTTTCACTCAAGGACTTGGATATGATTCTTAGTTTCTCACTTTTGTGACTGAAGGATTCAATCATTTCCCCGTAATATTCCTATGTTTCTAACTCCATTATAAATCCTACCTTGTGATCCCCATCCGAAATGTTATCCCTCAATCCCATTAATTTTGAGAGCGCTTCATCATTTTTGAATGTATCGAGAACTGGTGGTCCTCGTTGGTCATAGTCGATCAGTTGGGGGTAGACTAAACGAATCTCATGATTTTGGCTATCTGGTTCAAAGGATATGGTACTAATCATACACAGGGTGGTATCTTTGAATAGCCTAGGTAGATTGGTCAAGGTATCTTCGTCATCACTACTAATATAGGGCTCAGTTATAAAATTATGTGTGTCCCTACCTGTGACTATTGGTGAGTGTACTTGTACTAGTTGTTAGGATTTAGGTGTCATCAACCTTGTAAATCCTTTATTTTATTATTCTCCTAAAGTGTTTTGTACATTTACCCATAAGAGGTGAAACTGTTTGACCAACAGTGGTGAAAGAGACTATGTAAATGCAGTGTTACCGTTACCGTTTATCCTTATGGAAAAGGACAAATTAGCTAGGCATCCCACCTTGGAATCTTCTAAAATAAGGTTGTGGGTCAAAATAGGGTGTTGTAAGAGCATCTATGACATGCATGCAAGTTGTCATAAGATGCTATGACAGTATGACAGATTCCCTATGACAGAATATGCTATTTTTAGACCCCAGGCGCCCATGCATAAAAGATGCCTTATGCAGTGTAAGAGCATCGTAAGAGGCTACTTTTGGTGTTTTTGACCATTTCAAGAGGAGGCGTGGGTTTCTAGGTGGTATTGCTGCCTATTGTTTGGTGAAACCATGGTGGTTTTCATCCTCACAAATCTCTATAAATTGGGGCCTTGAGCTAGTGTTATTAAGAATTCAGTTTTGCAGGGTAACAGGGTGCTGTTGGATTTACAAGGAATGATAAGAGAAGTCTATTGCTGCATGTAATATTGAAGATTATCAATAATATACTTGCCTCTCTTTCGGTGGTGGAGTTTTTTCCCTTCGGGGTTTCTCCACGTAAATCTGTTGTTGCATGTGTTATATTGTTCTATCTCTCTCTCATTCTTTCTTCACACTAAGGCTAAGGTTAATCTTCATATTTCAGATTTGCATTCACACATTTAAGTTCATATTGCAAGCTTTCTTCACCTTGTTTTTCAACATTTGGTATCAGAGCTAACGGTTCTGTTAAGGAAGGGACGCTTTCCTTTTAGAGTGTTGAAGGTTTTTTTTGCTGCAGTGGGAGCTTTTGTGTTGTGGGTTTTGCAGATTTGTGAAAGATTGCATACCATGGCCTCCACCTCTCATCTAGATATTGAGAAGTTCAATGGAACTGGTTATGAGATGTGGAAGTTGAAAGTGGAGGACCTTCTTGAGGAAAGAGATCAGTGGTTACCAGTTTCAGTTGAAAAGAAGCCATCTACTTCAACCTTGTCAGATGAAGATTGGAATAAGTTAGACAAGAAGGCTCGAGGGACTATTCGGTTGTGTCTCATAGATTTTGTCCTCCTGAATGTCTCTTCAGAAGACACAGCATACAAGCTTTGGAGGAAGATAGGTGAAATCTACCAAACTAAGAGTTTGTCTAACAAGTTGTATCTCAAAAGATGTTTGTATTCATTAAAGATGAAGGATGGTGAATCTATTGCTGAACATTTGAATGCTTTTAATTTGATTATAAGTCAGCTTGCATCTATTGATGTTAAAATAGAAGATGAGGATAAATGCATTTTATTGATTTGCTCTTTGCCAGAATCTTGGGAAAATTTAGTTATTGCTATAACAAGTGGTGGTGCAGAACCTAAGTTGGATACTATTATTCCCATACTTCTTTCAGAGGAGATGAGGAGAAAGACCATGCGCAGTGGCTCCCAAGATGCCTTGCATGTGCGAGGTAGGCCCAAGGAGAAAGAGCCTAAAGGGGATAAGAAGAAGGATAAGTCTAAAGGACGATCTAAGACCCCTGGAAAGAGCAGAGTGAAGTGTTGGAATTGTGGTAAACGGGGACATGTGAAGAAGGAATGTAGAAACAAGAAAAATAATGCAGATTCCTCCACGGAAAATTCCTCTGATAACGATGATTCTGATGCTTTGATTATTTTAGCTAACATAGTTTGTAATGATGCTTGGCTTTTTGATTCAGGTGCTTCGTTCCATATGACTCCTCATAAGGAGTGGTTTTCTACATACAAAGAATATGATGGAGGAGAGGTCTTCATGGGTGATAATAGCTCACAAAAGATTATTGGTAAAGGAAAGGTAAAATTGTGTTTCAGTGATGGGAGGGTTAAAACCCTTGATGATGTTTTACATATTCCAAGACTTACAAAAAGTTTAATTTCAATTTCCAAGTTGAATGATTCTGGGATGCATGTGACATTTGACAAGTCTGGTTGCAGGATGGTAAGGGGAATTTTGGTGGTTGCTAAAGGATCTCGGACAGGGAATTTATTTACACTACATGCCTCTACTTTTTGTAACTCCTCTTTTGTAACTAGCGCTGAAAATGCATGTATGTTGTGGCACCATAGATTGGGTCACATTGGTGAAAAAGGTCTTAGGACCATACTTGATAAGAAACTAGTAGACGGTATTTCTGATTATTCTGTTGGTAAAAATGATTTCTGTGAGGATTGTGTGTTTGGTAAACAAAACAGGTCATCATTTCCTAAAGGAACTAATAAAGCTAATGGATTGTTAGAACTTATTCATTCGGATGTGTGTGGTCCAGTGGATACAGATTCTTTGGGTAGATCTTGTTATTATGTTTCCTTCATTGATGATTACTCAAGATATACTTGGATTTATTTTATGCATTCAAAATCTGAAGTTTTCACCAAATTTAAGGAATTTAAGGCATTGGTTGAAAAGCAAACAGATTATAAGATAAAAGTATTGAGATCTGACAATGGGGGTGAATATTGTTCTAAGGAATTTGATGAGTTTTGCAAACATGTAGGAATTGTTAGGCAAAAGACTACACCTTACACACCCCAACAAAATGGGGTAGCAGAAAGAATGAACCGTACATTAATGGAAAGAGCTAGGAGCATGTTAAGTAGTGCTAAGTTAGACAAATGCTTTTGGGCAGAGGCTGTTGGTACTGCTTGTTATTTAATTAATAGATCTCCTTGTAAAGCTCTTGTTGATAAAACTCCTTATGAAATGTGGTTGGGTAAAAATCCTTCAGTTTCACATTTAAGGGTCTTTGGTTGTGAGGCTTTTGTTCATGTGCCTCAAGAGAAGCGGTCTAAATTGGATCCCAAATCTCATAAATGCATCTTTGTAGGTTATGGTGAAAGTGTTAAAGGTTATAAACTTTGGAATCCACTAACACAAAAGATGATATTTTCTAGAGATGTTATTTTCAGGGAATTTAGAGCTAACTCTAAAGATGTGCAACCAAAGGAAAAGTCAAAAACAGTGCATTTTGAAACCAAGCAAGAAGATGCACATGTGGAAGAACAGAGAGATGGACAAGAAGATGGAGAAGAAGAAGAGAGTTATGACGAATCTGTTGTAACAGAAGAAGTTGAAAACAATGAGGATGAACATGAGGAGGAACCTCTTACTCCACCTTTGAGAAGATCCACAAGACAATGAAATCCAGTTGACAGGTATAGCCCACCTGATTTTCATTGTAAATTTTCTTTATTATGTACTGATGATGAACCTAGATCTTTCAAGGAGGCTCTCTCTTCAGAAGAATGTGAGTCTTGGATGCAGGCCATGCATGATGAGATGATGTCTTTGAAAAATTGTGACACCTGGGATCTTGTTAGTTTTCCCAAAGGAAGAAAGG
The DNA here is from genome assembly GCA_007258455.2 of Sequoia sempervirens. Taxonomy (NCBI): domain Eukaryota; kingdom Viridiplantae; phylum Streptophyta; class Pinopsida; order Cupressales; family Cupressaceae; genus Sequoia; species Sequoia sempervirens. The sequence continues at coordinate 45,480,724 of VDFB02026320.1, read as the reverse complement.
CCATTGGTTGTAAGTGGATATATAAAAAGAAGTTTGGTGTAGACGGAAAGTTGGAACGGTACAAGGCCAGATTAGTGGCCAAGGGCTACTCCCAGAGAGAGGGAGTTGATTTTGGTGAAATATTCTCTCCTGTTACTAAGTTAACCTCTATTAGATTCATTTTATCCATTGCTGCTGCTTATGATTTAGAAATAGAACAAATGGATGTTAAAACTGCTTTCTTGCATGGGGATCTAGAGGAAGAAATTTATATGCAACAGCCTAACGGTTTTGTTGTGAAAGGAAAAGAACACTTGTTTTGCAGGTTAAAGAGGTCTCTATATGGTTTGAAACAGTCACCTAGGATGTGGTACCAAAAGTTTGATGCATTTGCATTAAATATGGGTTTTGTTAGAAGTGATGAGGATCACTGTGTTTATTTTAAAGTTATTGATGATCATATATTGATTGTTGTCTTATATGTGGATGATATGTTGTTCATTGGTAACAATAAGGCAATGATTAAGGGAACTTAAAACTCAGCTTTCTGGCACATTTGATATGAAAGATTTAGGGGCTGCTAAATATATTCTTGGGATGGAAATCATTAGGGATCGGATTCACAGAAAGCTTTGGTTAAGTCAGAGCAAGTATGTTAACACTATTTTGCAAAGGTTTAATATGCAGGACTGTAAACCAGTAAATATTCCATTTCCTATTGGTACTAAGTTGAGTTTAGACATGTGTCCTAAATTGGATGATGATATTGATGAAATGTATAAAGTTCCTTATGCTAGTGTTGTCGGTAGTTTAATGTATGCAATGGTTTGTACTAGACCAGATATAGCCCAAGCAGTGGGAGTTCTAAGCAGGTTTATGTCTAACCCTGGTAAAGAACATTGGAATTTTGTCAAAAGGGTATTCAGATATTTGCAAGGCACTTCTGATTACTGTTTGGTTTATCATGGTACTGACAATATTGATAAGTCATTGGACATACAGGGTTTTGTTGATGCAGATTGGGCAGGTGACTTGGATAGTCGAAGGTCCACTAGTGGCTATGTGTTTACTTTGTTTGGGAGAGTTGAGTTGGATGAGTAAAAGACAACCTACAGTTGCTTTGTCTACCTGAAGCAGAGTATATGGCTGCTACACACTAAGGAGGGTTTGGTTACAGAGACTTGGTAATGGTATTGGTTTTGATTGCAGGATAGTGAGGATCATATGTGATAGTCAGAGTGCCATATGTTTGGCTAAAAATCCTATGTATCATGCTCGTACTAAGCATGTTGATGTTCAGTATCACTTTGTGCGAGAAATGGTTGAGAATGGACAAGTCTTGATTGAAAAAGTTGACACTTTGGATAATGTTGCAGATTCTCTTATGAAGCCAGTCACCACGGAAAAGTTCTCTTGGTGCAGAAAGGCCATGGGCCTTGATCACTGTACTTAATTCTATGTAATTGTATCTCTATGGGTGTAATTTACAATGTATGATGTCAAGTGGGAGAATGTTAGGATTTAGGTGTCATCAACCTTGTAAATCCTTTATTTTATTATTCTCCTAAAGTGTTTTGTACATTTACCCATAAGAGGTGAAATTGTTTGACCAACAGTGGTGAAAGAGACTATGTAAATGCAGTGTTACCGTTACTGTTTATCCTTATGGAAAAGGACAAATTAGCTAGGTGTCCCACCTTGGAATCTTCTAAAATAAGGTTGTGGGTCAAAATAGGGTGTTGTAAGAGCATCTATGACATGCATGCAAGTTGTCATAAGATGCTATGACAGATGACAGATTCCCTATGACAGAATATGCTATTTTTAGACCCAGGCACCCATGCATAAAAGATGCCTTATGACAGCTGTAAGAGCATCTGTAAGAGGCTATTTTTGGTATTTTGACCATTTCAAGGAGGAAGGCGTGGGTTTTTCTAGGTGGTATTGCTGCCTATTGTTTGGTGAAACCATGGTGGTTTTCATCCTCACAAATCTCTATAAATTGGGGCCTTGAGCTAGTGTTATTAGAATTCAGTTTTGCAGGGGTAACAGGGTGCTGCTGGATTTACAGGGAATGATAAGAGAAGTCTATTGCTGCATGTAATATTGAAGATTATCAGTAATATACTTGCCTCTCTTTCGGTGGTGGAGTTTTTTCCCTTCGGGGTTTCTCCACGTAAATCTATTGTTGCATGTGTTATATTGTTCTATCTCTCTCTCTCATTCTTTCTTCACACTAAGGCTAAGGTTAATCTTCATATTTCAGATTTGCATTCACACATTTAAGTTCATATTACAAGCTTTCTTCACCTTGTTTTTCAACACTAGTACTGGCTGAGGAGAAACATTAGCGGTTCTAACCTGAGGACTTCGGCCACGTATGGTTATTCTCGGGTGGCACATCCAAGACCAAGGTTTGTTATGGGTCGCATCTCAGGCATGATAGGTATTATGAGCCCATTGTCATTTTGTCCCAGTCTTTGATTTCAGTCATAGCCCATTGCAAGCATCATGTGTAGGCCTTTACTTCTTTTGTCCATTGGTAAATTAGCTGCCGGTCTTTCATCTTGATACAACATGTGAGATGGATCTGCTTCAATGACCTCATGACCAAGGTCTCCCCATCTTGTGAATTCAGGATAATCCTCAGGATACGTTTGTGATGTGGAAGCTTTATTTTCTTGTGGGCGTCCTCGTGATCTAGGAGATTGTGGTAATTCTCCTATCACAAAAGCATTGTTAGGGAGCCTATAACTTCCACAACCGTCCTCCTAGATGATGAGCTTGATGTCAGATATGGTGGAAATGGTGGGTGTCTCTATCGCAGAAGTGGATGCGAGAGTGGTGGGATCGATGTATTGTGTGGATGGGCCCTCATCATTCTTTGGCACTTGGGGGATTTTGTAATACTTGGCCTCAAGATTCTTGCAATATGAAAATGGCTCAGGATCTCCATGGACGGTAACCTCTTGTCCATTATGTGTGAATTTCACACATTGGTAGAAGGTTGATGCTACAGCTTTCATTGCATGAATCCATGGGCATCCCAGGAGCATATTGTATGGCAATTCAAGGTCTAAGACCTAACATGTGGTTTCCATGAGTGTTGGCCCTACTTGGATAGGGACCTTAATTGTGCCCTGAGACACTCTTTTTTGGTCATCATATGCTCTGATTGTGATGCACTTGCCTTTGTCGATGGAATCTTCTAATATTTTTAACTGCTTGATGAGGCTAAGAGAACAAATGTTCAAACCTACACCTCCATCCACCAAGACCCTTTTGATTTTATTTTTGTTTACAATAGCCTCCAAGTGAAGTGCGTGGTTGTGAGATGGTTGGGTAGGGAAATCTTGGTCAGAGAATGTAAGGAGATTAGGCGTTATGATATTTCTGACCATAGCTTGGAATTTCTCTGCATCACGATCTACGGGGACAATGGATGAGGCTAATGCTTCCTCAAGGATCTTTTTATGCACTGATGATATTTTTAACAACTCTGTGATGGAGATGTGTGCTGGCGTTCTTTTGAGTTTTTCTACAACATTGTAGCTATATGGAATAGCTCTTGATGAAGGGACTCTATGAGGTTGGGATGATCATGCAATGGTGACTTTGTCGCCTCTTATGGTGACTCCACAATCTTCGGCATGGGCGCCCTTGATAGTGATGACCATGCGGTCTTCATTTAGTGAGGCAATGACAAATTCATAGACATGATTTACATTTCCTTTCCCTTTATCACCTCTATTTCCTTTGTTTCGATGATTTGGCATCAGATTTGTGTAGATTTTAAGATCCTGATTTCCTGTGGGTGTTTCCACATTTATGATTTTCTTGTCGATAAGATCCTAGATGATATTTTTGAGTCTCATGCAGTTGTTCGTGGCATGACCTTTGATTTTGTGAAATTCGCAAAGTTGGTTCTCATTATACCACGGAGGTTTGACATTAGGTTCTTGGTAGTTTTTGAATGTAGGAGGTTTGATAAGTTTTTCGTCAATCAATTTTTTCATTATGTCCTCCAATGGTTCCCCTAAAATAGCGTATTTGTGTTTTGGATAATTTTTGCATTGTGGCGGTCCCCTTTGGTCATTGAGATTGTTGATGATTGGATTGTGATTAGGTTGATATGTTGTGTGATGAGTGTTTTGATGTGTTTGGATTTGCGGTGTGGGTGTATGTTGGTGTGGACCACTAATGACCACCTTGGCATCAACAATGCCATCATTAGTGATGTTCTTGTTTCTTGCCCATGTATGAGGTTTATTGTTGTAGTTTGATGGTGGGTGATTGTTTTGTGGCTCGTGATATGACGTTGATTCAGCAGGTTGGGTCACAAGGGTTCTTTCAATGTTGAGTGCCTTGGAGATCAATTGTTCATATGTAATGATTCCTTGAACCTTGAGATGAAATGATAGGCAGCTTTCAAGGTTGGTTATGATTGTGCAGACTTGTTGTTCCTCTAGCATGGCCCACTTGCTCCGATTGGCCTTGGATCGCCATAGTTGAAGGAATGAGGCAAAAGACTCATTCTTTCCTTGTTTTAAAGTGGAGAGTTCTTCGAGACTGACATCCATTGTAATGTTACATGCGTAATACCAAATGAATTCATCTCTAATTTCTTGGAATGTTCTAATGCCTTTGGGTAAGCGAGAGAACCATTCTATAGTGGGACCTCCCAAGCTCCTAGGGAATAGCCGCATCAGATACGTATCATCATATGCGACTTCCATACAATGAACCTGGAACTCCCTGATGTGTCTTCACAGTTTCCCATCCCTCGATACTTGTCAAATTTGGGGATTTCAAATCCCTTAGGGAATGGTTTCATGTCTAGGCTCCTATCAAATGGATAGGGACACAAGTTGCTTTGTGGTTTGGTTGTCTGCCTCGATTGAAGGTCGAGCACTTGTTGCGAGAGCAACCTGAGTTGTGTTGTCACATCATTATGGGGATCAGGGGGTGGGATGAAAATGTTTTGGGGTGTTTGAATTTTTGGTTGGATGGATGGGTTGGTTGATGCATTGTTTGATGGTATCTGCATGTTCTGGCGAGCAAATTAGGCTTCTACTTGCTTTTGTATGAACAATGCCTGATGTTGATCTTGTTGTTGTTGCGCTTGTTATTGCTCCAACAATGCTTGTTGTTGTGTTTGTTGTTGTTCCCACAACGCTTGTTGTTGGGCTGCCAATTATGCTGCTTTTATGTACTTGTAAAATGAAGAGATTAAACACCCTAAGTTAGATATTGCAAGTATAAACAAGGATTCCCCATGGAATCCATTTACAATTCAAACTAGGAATGGAAATATGCAAGAACACCATAAAAAATGATAAAACAAAGATGAAATCCTAATTTAAATAGAAAACTCTTGATCCCATGGGGGAATTGGTGCCAATTTGATGTGGAAATTTGGCCCTTTCCCAATTCCTATGATTACAAACTTTGATATGTAAACTTGATGATGAACTTTGATCCAATTTTGATGATGAATGATGAAGACTCCAAGCCAAATCTACAAAAGAACCTAGCTATGAACTCAAGGGTGTGAAACTTGATAGATATTTGAGCATAGTAACTTTACTCAAATTGTGGATGATGAAATGAGGAGAGGAGTTCTTCATTTATAGGATTTCAAGATGGATGAAAGCCCAAATTTGAGCAATGTGGGACTAACTTTCATCCAAGGATATGGTGCCACTTGTCAAGCTATGAATGGATGATGATTGTGCAAGATTTGGGGTTTGTGCCAATAAATGCCAATATTTGAAATTCAAATTTGTTGAAATGACATATAAGAGGGAAGAGAAAATGCAATAAATGCCACTTGGCTCAAGGAAAAGGACATGTAAGAGATCTTAAATGCCTTGTTGGATGTACATGTTGACTTGGAATTTTTGAATTCAAATTGAGAGAATATTCCAAAATATGCCATGTGAGGGAAAATAGGGATTTAATAAATGAATTAAATCTATTTTCATGTGCAACTTGCATTATCTAGAGGATGTGACATGAGATGAGGTTAAATTAATCAAATGTTAATTAATTTAATAGGAGATTAGATGATGTGACTTATTTGACTCAAATTTATGGATTTATTTAAATCGATAAGAGAGGAATATGATAAGAGGCTAATTAAATAAATATTTTGATTTATTTAATCAAAAGGGATGGTGTTAGATTAAATCAAATAAGGTTTTAATTTATTTAATTTAATGGATAGACTTTAGAGATTTAATCAAATAAATTGATTATTTAATTAAATAGGGATAATTAGATCAGATGGATTGATTTAATTAACAAGAGAAAGTGACTTAATTAGACAAAATGATTTATTTAAGAGATGAATATTGATGAATTTAATCAGATAGGGGAATTTGATTAAACGGTTAGACTGAGGGATGATTTAGGAAGAAACGATGTTAGTAAGTCAGAATCAGATGCATGATGTCAATCAGTATATTTTCGATGTCTACACCTTTCAAGAAGTTTAAAAGCTTGAAGTGATCCGAGATGGCATCATACAAGAAGGATAGTCCGAGATTTGATGGAACAATCCACTCGCTATGGAAAGCTAGGATGGAGTGTCATTTAAGGTGTATTGGTGAACCCTACTGGAAGATTACTAAGAATACATATGTTATTACTCAAAATGGTCCTTCCACTACTAATGAGATTAAAGAGGCTAAGAATAACATCAGGGCTATGGAAGCTTTCTTAAGTGCTTTGATAGATTCAAAAATGACAAATGTGCTAGGTTTGAAAATAGCTCATGACATTTGGACAAAGCTGAAAACTTTGTATGAAGGATATACACATGTGAAGATGGCTAAGCTACAAATCTTGAACGGTAATTATGAAAACTTGAAGATGGGTGAAGATTAAAATATTTCCCCTTTTATGCAAAGAGTAAATGAACTAGTAATGGGTATTAGATGTGTCGGTGGTACCCTGGAAGAGGAAGAAATTGTAGCTAAAATACTTAGATCATTACCTCCCTCCTACAAAGTGAAGGCTCATGCTATTGAAGAGACCAGATCATTGACGAATATGACAAGAGATACATTGATTGGTAAACTTGTTGCTTTTGAGTTAAGTCAATTTGGTGAATCTATTCCGAAGATTGAATCTACATTTAAGGCTACTGTATCTGGAAGAAACAAGCAAAGATGTGATCTGGGAGAGTTTTCTAGAAAGTCATCCAAATATGATGAAGAACTAAAATAGCTTGAATATGATAAAAGAGAATTTGAAGAATTGGAAGCACTAATTGTGAAGAAAGAAGGTCGAGGAAAAGGTAAGTATCAAGGAGTGTTGCCTATTAAATGTTTTTCTTGTAGTAAAATAGGTCATTTTGTATTAAGGTGTCCTAAAAGAGTGCCTGGATCTAAGCCTAATAAGTCTAGATTCTAAAATAAATGTTACTATGCTAAAGGAGTGACTAATGATGAGTGTGATAAAGATAATGGAAATGAAGATGAATGGGTTTTCATTGCTACCATTGAAAATAGTCCTATGGCTACTAAATCTGCTTAAGTTGAGAAAGCTCTTGCAGCCCGAATTGAAGATAAGGATGAGTGGGTTATTGACAGTGGATGCTCACATCATATGACTGGTGACAAAAGAAAATTTGTACGTCTAGAAAAGTATGATGGTGGGGTTGTAAGATTTGGAGATAACAATGCTAGTGTGATTTGTGGCAGAGGATCTATTTGTCTTGGTGGTAAGCACAACATTAATGATGTCCTTTATGTTGAAGGCTTGAAGCATAACCTATTGAGTGTTGAACAGATGGTGGACAAGGGTTATGATCTTTAGTTCAAAGATGGAAGATGTAGGATACTTGGAAGTTCAGGAAAAGTAATTGCTTCAGGTAAAAAGACAGAAGGTAATATTTTCAACCTGAATACTACTAGTGAAAGTTGTTTAATTGCTCAAGTAGATGAAATCTGGTTATGGCATAGGAGGTTGTGTCATGTTAATTTTGATAACATTGTCAAAGTAAGCTCCACTCAAGCAGTAAGAGATCTACCTAAGCTAATGAAGAATGCTAACACAATTTGCAAGGAATGTCATATGGGAAAATAGACTAGAGTCTCTTTCCAGAGCAAACAACATCATACAAATGGTTTGTTGGAGCTGGTGCATACTAATTTTTGTGGTCCCTCCAGAGTCAGAAGTCCTCATGGTGAAAGGTACTTTATGTTGCTTATTGATGATTATTCTAGGATGATATGGGTAGCTTTCTTAACAGAAAAAAGTGAAGCATTAGAAAAGTTCAAAAGTTTCAAAGCTATGGAAGAGAATGAGAAAGGTATGAAAATAAAATGCTTAAGGTCAGAAAGAGGTGGTGAGTTCACCTCCAGGGAGTTCAATTCCTTTTGTAAAGAGCATGGAATTAGAAGACAGTTATCTGCCCCCAAACCCCTCAACAGAATGGAGTTGCAGAGAGAAAGAACATAATAGTTCTAGATGCTACTAGAACAATGATGATAGAAATAAATGTGTCTCACATCTATTGGCGTGAAGCTATAAGCATTGTTGTATACACTTTGAACTGGGTAAATGTCAACGGTAACTCTGGTAAGACCCCTTTTGAGCTATCGTTTGGTTATAAACCTACCATTAAGTATTTCAAGATCTTTGGAAGTAAATGTTACATCAAGAGAGATGAAGATATAGGAAATTTTGATGCAAGAAGTGATGAAGGAATCTTTCTAGGCTACTCTACCAAAAGCAAGGCCTACCAGTGCTATAACAAAATACTAAGAAAGATGGTTGAGAGTGCAAATGTCAGAGTTGATGAGGACTCTTCTAGATCATCTAGATATTGTGGATATGATTCAGATGAAGACAATACAAACCAAGTGAAGAATGATCAAACACATAATCAACTTTAGATTGTGCCATATGTTATGGTAAAACAAGCTCAATTTTTTCTGGTAAATTAAGTAAGACAGAAAGCAGAAACAAGTGCAAGTACAAAAGGAAGAACGAAAGAACCAGAAGCCCAAGAAATTCCTAAAGTTCCAAGGTATGTAAAGCTAAATCATTCTAAAAATAAAATTATAGGAGACACAAATAAATGAGTACAGACTAGAATAAGGATTATAGAAGAGTATTTCTTGATTTCCAAGATTAAACCTAAAGATTTCAACAAAGCTTGCAATGATGAACACTAGATGGAAGCTATGAAGGAAGAACTAATGCAGATTGAAAAGAATGATACATGGGTGCTTGTTCCTAGACCTAAAGACAAAAATGTGATTAGTACTAAGTGGGTCTTTTGGAATAAGTTGAATGAACAAGGTGAAGTGGTCCAGAATAAAGAAAGACTGGTATGTAAAGGGTATTCACAAATGGAAGGTATTGATTTTGAGGAATCCTTTGTCCCTGCAACTAGAATTGAAGCTGTTAGATTATTTCTTGCTTATGTTGCATATAAGAACTATAAAGTCTATCAAATGGATGTGAAGTCATCCTTTCTGAATGGAGAACTGGAAGAAGTTTATATTGAACAGTTGGATGGATTTCAACTAACTAACAAGGAAGACATGGTTTTTCGATTGAAGAAAGCTCTATATAGACTTAAGCAATCCCCTAGAGCCTGGTATGCTAGATTAGACAAATACTTACTAAAGCTTGGATTCAATAAAGATAATGTTGATAGCATTGTGTATTTCAAGTTGGATCATGATAAAGAGTTTATTATTGAGGTATTTGTTGATGACATTATTTTTGGAGGAGATAACAATCTGTGTATGAATTTTGTTGATGAAATGAAGAGTGAATTTAAGATGAGTGTGATTGGAGAAATGAAGTTCTTTCTAGGATTGCAAGTTACTTAGTTAGACAAGGGGATTTTTATATCTCAATCCAAATATGTGAGAGAGCTACTGAAAAAGTTTGGCATGGAAGACTCAAAGCTAATTAGTACTCCCATGGTAACTAGATGCAAGTTAACACAAAATGATGACTCTTCTAAGGAAAATTAGATAAGATATAGGTCAATGATTAGTGGATTAATCTATTTAACTCAGACCAAACCAGATATAATGAATGTTGTGTGTATGGTTGCTAGATTCCAGGCTATTCCAAAAGAATCACATGTGACTGTTGTTAAGAGAATCTTCAGATATCTAAAAGGAACTATTGATTTTATACTTTGGTATCCAAAGGATGGTGATCTCACTTTGAGTGCATGTACTAATGCAGATTAGGTAGGTGATGTAGATGACAGGAAGAGTACTAGTGGTGGTGCCTTCTTCCTAGGGAAAAAGTTGGTGTCTTGGTTGAGTAAAAAATAGAATTCCATTTCTCTATCTACTGTTGAAGCAGAGTATATTGTTGTTGCACACAACTATACTCAAGTGATGCGGATGAAACAGATGGTAAAAGATATCAGGGTGGTATATGAAGAGCCTATTGCCATATACTATGACAATTCAAGTGCAATAAACATTTCAAAGAATCTAGTGCTACACTCTAAAACTGAGCATATATCAATCAAGTTTCACTTCTTGAGGGAGAAAATGAATGAGAAAGAAGTCAAACTAGAATTTGTGCCTACCAAAGAAGGGGATGCAAACATTTTCACTAAGCCATTGTCGAAGGATACTTTTGAGTATCTTAGAGGGATGCTAGGGATGATTACCCCTCCTAATAAAAACTAAGAGATGCATTTATTTGCATCAATCTATGTGCCTCATAGATATTTTCTTATCTAGATTGATGTTTATGTGGCTGCTACTCAAGAGGAGTAGTCAGATGTGCAGATATGTGGTTTAGAGCTTGTATGTGGAAAGGTAATGCTTACCTTTTCCATTGATGTCAAAGGGGGAGAAGAGTCATATGAAAATTTGAGAATTATCTGGGGAGAAGAGTCTTGTGGGGAGAAGAACATGTAGAAGAAGTTGAGGAAGAAGAGTCAGAATCTAAGGGGGAGTAAGTGTTGATTGAGAGTTGTGTTGATGGTGTTTTTCACATCATATGTTGCCATCAATGCTAAAGGGATATATTGTTGGATGTTGTGGCTATGTAGTTGATATGTGGTTGTCATTGATGTCAACACTATTAGCATTATTGTACTAAAGGTTGTATATGTTGAGGATATTGAGAAAATTGTGAAAGGAGGAGTTGCAGATTGCTAGTGGAACAGTGAAGGTCATGAAGGTGTTTTGTTCTGAATGTTGAAGATCAATTGTTGTGGACTAAAGGGCTAATTTTTTAGAGTGTCTAGTTCATCTACCGGAAGTTTCAAAGGTCCACGTGAAGAATTGATCATGTTGTGTTCTGACAATGTTTTTCGGTCTCTGTCAGTGTTCCTAATTAAAGTTTGCAAAATTCTGATAATCTCAATTGTTGTGGATGCCTCTCTATCAGTTCTTAGTGTTTTTGTATGTTTCTAGATCATTCTCCATCATTCTTGTACGTCCGCGTTGATCGGTGTGCTCGTGGTCAAAGATTTTTCCTATGCATGCTCGAGTTTTCATGTTCCTAGCTGACATGATAGTGGTAACGTGATGCGGATCCTTGAAGATTAAAATTTGAATGTTTGGCACACTCGTGAATATTTTTTTGGGTCACATCATTGTATTGGCAACGGTGTTTAATTCACATTAAAAATTTAATTGTTAAATTGGGTCAACATTGTAAATATGTTTTATTTTTCTAGCTAAGTGGCTGATGTAATTCCATGATGCAGATATATATGAGTGATTGGTTGAGTGAAGATAGTGTGTGTGTTAAGTGAGAAAAGCCAGAGATTGTGCAAGTGTGCAAACATATATCTATTCATTCGATTGTTGAGGAGAGTGAGAGTGAAGAGTGAAGGAGTTTTTTTGTGCTTAACTAGAACTATAATCAGGCTTGTACATAAGCTATTTTCTCAGTTCATACCATTTGGATTTAATCCTATTTTGTATTGTTGGGAAATGAGCCCCTTTTGTATTTTGGCAGTGAGCTCTAGGCAGAATGCATGTGCATTCCTCTTATTATCTTCATTATAATTTTAACATGGTATAATATTGTGGACTAACATCCACCGTGGTTTTTTCCCTAACAGGGTTTCTATGTGTTTTTGATGTGTTGATTGCTTGTGGTTTATTGTTCATTCAACTGATCTGAGGTTAAGCTAAGTAAAGATTGAAAAGTTTAATATTTTGTGACAATAGATTCACCCCCCTCTCAATTGTCTGTCCTTGTTTTTCCAAAAATTGGTATCAACGCAGGTTCCTCTGAAGAAGTTTAAAAGCTTGAAGTGATCCAAGATGGCATCATACAAGAAGGATAGTCCTAGGTTCGATGGAACAAAATACTCACAGTGGAAAGCTAGGATGGAGTGTCATTTAAGGTGTATTGGTGAACCCTACTGGAAGATTACTGAGAATACATATGTTATTCCTTAGAATGGTCCTTCCACTACTTATGAGATTAAAGAGTCTCAGAATAACATCAGGGCTATGGAAGCTTTGTTGAGTGCTTTGACAGATTTAGAAATGACAAATGTCCCAATTCTGAAGAAAGCTCATGAGATTTGGACAAAACTGGAAACTTTATATGAAGGAGATACACATGTGAAGATGACTAAGCTATAGAGTTTGAAAGGTAAGTATGAAAACTTGAAGGTGGGTGAAGATGAAAATATTTCCTCTTTTATGCAAAGAGTAAATGAACTAGTGATGGGTATTAGATGTGTCGATGGCACCCTGGAAGAGGAAGAAATTGTAGCTAAAATACATAAATCATTGCCTCCCTCCTACAAAGTGAAGGCACATGCTATTGAAGAGACCAGATCATTGAGGAATATGATAAGAGATACATTGATTGGTAAACTTGCTACTTTTGAGTTAAGTGAATTTTTTGAATCTATTCTGAAGACTGAATCTACATTTAAGGCTATTGTATCCAAAAGAACCAAGCAAAGATATAATCCAGGAGAGTGTTCTAGAAATTCATCCAAATATGATGAAGAACTGAAACAACTTGAAGATGATAAAAGAGAAGATGAAGAATTGGAAGCACTGATTGTGAAGAAAGAAGGTCGAGGAAAAGGTAAGTATCAAGGAGTGTTGCCTATTAAATGTTTTTCTTGCAGTAAAATAGGTCATTTTGCATCAAGTTGTCCTGAAAGAGTGCCTAGATCTAAGCCTAACAAGTCTAGATTTCAAATGTTATTATGTTGAACAAGGAGTGACTGATGATGAGTCTGATAAAGATAATGGAAATGAAGATGAATGGGTTTTCATTGCTACCATTGAAAATAGTCTTGTGGCTATTGAATCTGCTAAAGTTGAGAAAGCTCTTACAACCTGAATTGAAGATAAGGATTAGTGGGTTATTGACAATGGATGCTCACATCATATGATTGGTGACAAAAGAAAATTAGTAAGTCTAGAAAAGTATGACAGCGGGGTTGTAAGATATGGAGATAACAATGTTAGTGTGATTTGTCGCAGAGGATCTATTTGTCTTGGTGGTAAGCACAACACTAATGATATCCTTTATGTTGAAGGCTTGAAGCACAACCTATTGAGTGTTGGACATATGGTGGACAAGGGTTACGATCTTTAGTTCAAAGATGGAAGATGCAAGATACTTGGAAGTTTAGGAAAAGTAATTGCTTCAGGTAAAAGGACAGAAGGTAATATTTTCCACCTAAATACTGCTAGTGAAAGTTGTTTAATTTCTCAAGTAGATGAAGGTTGGTTATGGCATAGGAGGTTGGTTCATGTGAATTTTGATAACATTGTCAAAGTAAGCTCCACTCAAGTAGTAAGAGATCTACCTAGACTAGTGAATCCTTCTAACACAATTTGCAAGGAATGCCAAATAGGAAAATAGACTAGAGTCTCTTTCCAAAGCAAACAACATCATATAAATGGTTTGTTGGAGTTGGTGCATAATGATCTCTGTGGTCCCTATAGAGTTAGAAGTCTGCATGGTGAAAGGTACTTTATGTTGCTTATTGATGATTATTCTAGAATGATATGGGTAGCTTTCTTAAGAGAAAAATGTGAAGCATTAGAAAAGTTCAAAAGTTTCAAAGCTATGGTAGAGAATGAGAAAGGACAAAAAATCAAATGCTTAAGGTCAAACAGAGGTGGTGAGTTCACCTCCAAGGATTTTGATTCCTTTTGTGAAGAGCATGGAATCAGAAGACTGTTATCTTCCCCCCAAACCCCTCAACAGAATGGAGTTGCGGAGAGAAAGAACAAAATAGTTATGGATTTTGCTAGAACAATGATGATAGAAGGAAATGTTTCTCATATCTATTGGAGTGAAGTTGTAAGCATTGTTGTATACACTTTGAACCAGGTAAATATCAATGGTAACTCTGGTAAGACTCCTTTTGAGCTATGGTTTGGTTATAAGCCTACTGTTAAGTATTTCAAGATCTTTGGAAGTAAATGCTACATCAAGAGAGATGAGGATATAGGCAAGTTTGATTCAATAAGTGATGAAGGAATCTTTCTAGGCTACTCTACCAAAAGCAAGGCCTACTGGTGCACAATAGAAGACTGAGAAAGATGGTTGAGAGTGCAAATGTCAGAGTTGATGAGGACTCTACTAGATCATCTAGATATTGTGCATATGATTCAGATGAAGACAATACAAACCAAGGGAAGAATGCTCAAACACAAAATCAACTTCAAATTGTGCCATATGTTCTAGTAAAACAACCTCAATTTGTTCCAGTAAATCAAGTAAGTCAGGAAGTAGAAACAAGTGTGAGTGCAAAAGAAAGAACAAAAGAACCAGAATCCGAAGAAAGTCCTAAAGTTCTAAGGTATGTAAAGCTAAATTATTTTGAAAATAAAATTATAGGATACAAGAATAAAGGAGTGCAGACTAGAAGAAGGATTGGAGAACAGTATTGCTTGATTTCCAAGATTGAACCTAAATATGTCAATGAAGCTTGCAATGATGAACACTAGATGGAAGCTATGAAGGAAGAACTGATGCAGATTGAAAAGAATGATACATGGGTGCTTGTTCCTAGACCTAAAGACAAAAATTTGATTATTACTAAGTGAGTCTTTCGGAATAAGTTGAATGAACAAGGTGAAGTGGTCCAGAATAAAGCAAGATTGGTATGTAAAGGGTATTCACAAATGGAAGGTATTGATTTTGAGGAAACCTTTCCCCTTGTAGCCAAAATTGAAGCTATTAGATTATTTCTTGCTTATGTTTCATATAAGAACTATAAATTCTATCAAATTGATGTGAAGTCAACCTTTCTGAATGGAAAACTGGAAGAATAAGTTTATATTGAACATCCAGATGGATTTAAAATAACTAACAAGGAAGACATGGTTTTCCAATTGAAGAAAGATCTATATGGAATTAAGCAAGCCCCTAGAGCTTGGTATACTAGATTAGACAAATACTTACTGAAGCTTGGATTCAATAAAGGTACTACTGATAGCAACTTGTATTTCAAGTTGGATCATGATAAATAGTTGATTATTGAGGTCTTTGATGATGACATTATTTTTGGAGGAGATAACAATCTATGTATGAAGTTTTCTTATGAAATGAAGAGTGAATTTCAGATGAGTATGATTGGAGAAATGAAGTTCTTTCTAGGATTGCAAGTTACTCAGTTAGATAAGGGGATTTTCATATCTCAGTCCAAATATGTGAGAGAGCTACTGGAAAAGTTTGGCATGGAAGACTCAAAGCCATTTGGTACTCCCATGGTAACTGGATGTAAGTTAACACAAAATGATGACTCTTCTAAAGCAAATCAAACAAGATATAAGTCAATGATTGGTGGATTACTCTATTTACCTTAGACCAGATTAGACATAATGAATCTTGTGTGTATGGTTGCTAGATTTCAAGTTGATCCAAAAGAATCACATGTGACTGTAGTTAAGAGAATCTTCAGATATCTGAAAGGAACTATTGATTTTGGACTTTGGTATCCAAAGGATGATGATCTCACTTTGAGTGCATATACTGATGTAGATTGGGCAGGTGATGTAGATGACAGGAAGAGTACTAGTGGTGGTTCCGTCTTCCTAGGGAAGAAGCCAATGTCTTGGTTGAGTAAAAAATAGAATTCCATTTCTCTATCTATTATTGAAGCAGATTATATTGTTGTTGCAAACAATTGTACTCAAGTGATGTGGATGAAATAGATGCTGAAAGATATCAGGGTGGTATATGAAGAGCCTATTTCCATATACTGTGACAATTCAAGTGCAATAAACATTTTGAAGAATCTGGTGCTACACTCTAAAACTGAGCATATATCAATCAAGTTTCACTTCTTGAGGGAGAAAGTGAATGAGAAAGAAGACAGACTAGAATATGTGCCTACCAAAGAACAGGATGCAGACATTTTCACTAAGCCATTACCGAAGGATACTTTTGAGTATCTCAGAGTGATTCTAGGGGTAATTACCCCTCCTAATAAAAACTAAGAGATTCATTTACTTGTATCAATTTATGTGCCTCATAGATATTTTTTGATCCAGATTGATGTTTTTGTGGCTACTACTCAAGGGGAATAGTCAGGTGTGTAGATATGTGGTTCAGAGCTTGTATGTGGAAAGGTAATGCTTACCTTTTCTATTGATGTCAAAGGAGGAGAAGAGTCATGTGAAAAACTGAGAATTATCTTGGGAGAAGAGTCTTGTGGGGAGAAGAACATGTAGAAGAAGTTGAGGAAGAAGAGTCAAAATCTAAGGGGGAGTAAGTGTTGATTGAGAGTTGGTTGATGGTGTTTTTCACATCATATGTTTCCATCAATGCCAAAGGGGGAGATTGTTGGATGTTCTGGCTATGTTGTTGATATGTGGTTGTCATTGATGTCAAAATTATTAGCATTATTGTATTGAAGGTTGTATATGTTGAGGATATTGAGAAAATTGTGAAAGGAAGAGTTGCAGGTTGCCAATGGAAAAATGAAGGTCATGAATGTGTTTTGTTCTGAACATTAAAGATTAGTTGTTGTGGACTAAAGGGTTTATTTTTTAGAGTATCTAGTTCATCTACCAGAATTTTTAGAGGTCCACGTGAAGAATTGATCGTGTTGTGTTCTGACAATGTTTTTGTGGTCTCTATCAATGTTCCTAATTGAAGTTTGTGCAATTTTGATAATGTTAGTTGTTTTGGATGCCTCTCTGTCTATTCTTGGTGTTTGTGGATGTTTCTAGATCATTCTCCATCATTCTTGTACGTCTGCATTGATCAATGTGATCGTGGTCGAAGATTTTTCTTGTGCATGTTCGAGTTTTTGTGTTCTTGGCCAACATGATAGTGGTAATGTCTTATAGATCCTTGAAGATTAAAATTTGAATGTTTGGCATGCTGGTGAATATTGTTTTGGTTTGCATCACTGTATTGTCTGATGGTGTTTAATTTGCATTGAAAATTTAATTGTTAAATTGGGTCGACATTGTATATATGTTTTATTTTTTTGGCCAACTAAGTGGTTGATGTAGTTACATGATACAGATATATATGAGTGATTGGTTTAGTGAAGTTAGTGTGTGTGTGAAGTGAGAAAACACAAAGATTGTGCAAGTGTGTGAACATATATCTATTCATTTGATTGCTGAGGAGAGTGAGAGTGAAGAGTGAAGGAGTTTTTTTGTGCTTAACTGGAATTGTAATCAAGCTTCTGCGGAAGCTATTTTCTCAGTTCATACCTTAGATTTAATCCTATTTTGTATTGTTGGGTAGTGATCCCCTTTTGTATTTGAGCATTGACCTCTAGGGAGTGTGCTTGAATGCATGTGCATTCCCCTTATTATCTTCATTATACTTTTAACAGGGTATAATATTGTGGATTAACATCCACTATGTTTTTTTCCCTAGCAGTGTTTCCATGTACAAAAATATTGGTGGTCTTTGTGTTTTTGATGTGTTGATTGCTTATGGTTTATTGTTCATTCATCTGATCTAAGGTTAAGCTAAGTAAAGATTGAAAAGTTTAATATTCTATGACAACTAATTCACCCCTCCCTCTCAGTTGTCTATCCTTGTTTTGGCAATAGTAGGTATGATAAGGATAATTCAAAATAACTAGTTAAAATATTTATGAATGACAATTTTTCAATGTTGAAGGAGGAAGTGAGTGGTTATTAAACAATGCATGAAAGATAGTGAAGAAGATAGTAAAGTTGTGTTTCATAAGCCTTATAAGGATTTTGTCTTTGGTTATTAAATGCAAGGGAAAGCATAAAGACCTCTACAAGTACCATTAAAAGTTCATTGAATTCAAAAGTGCCAACTACATCCATGGTAATGGCTTCCCACAAAGGTTATAAAGGATTCATAGAAGGATTTTTCACTAATTTCACTATGAAAAGAGGTAGTCCAAAATATGATGACAATTCTAAAAGCAGTAAATGAAAACTTCCTTAAAGGATTTGCAGGTCGGATAATAAAGACAGACATGGCAACCATTGTGTAAAGAACAGTTTCAAGGATAATCCTAGAAGATCAAACTTATAAGGCATGAATCACAAACCATCTTAGAGGTATTTGAAGAGATTACATACAAATTAGAAATGGAATGAATGTTTATGAGTCATGAAAGTCAGACGAACAATGGTATTCCATGAACATATGTTTTTTTCAAAGACCACAATACAAACATGATAAATAACTCACAAGCCTAAATGATAGCAATAGAGTTTCCTAATGTGAACTGGATAGTGACAATGAGAATCCAAGTACAAAGAAGGATGAACATGGCAGGCTTGTCATGACAATGTTGTCCATTGTTGTTGGATGATAGTCCCTTAAAAAGTGGTTCATCAGTAGTCCAATAAAGGGATTGTATGGGTGAATGAATCCAATGTATTTGTTCCAAGTATATAATCAAGACAACAATAAAAATGTGATAGTTTCATATTCATGAGTTCTTGTTTCATCACAATCAAAGGATAATTGAAAGAATCCTAGAATTACATGTACAGTCTTCAAAGACAGTTGAGATGAGTGGAAAAGGTTTGTATGTGAAATTATTTTACTTAAAAATGACATTCTAGAGACCATTAGAAGAAAACATTATAGTAAGAGGATAACAAGGCATGACCATGGTAGTAGATGTGGGATGTGGTTTATAATAAGAATATAGGAAATAAGGTGAAAAATGAATTGTGGAAGAAGGTATAAAATAAGTTAATAAATTAGGGGTGGAGTAAGGAATAAAGAAATAAATGGTAATAATGGAGGTAGGAATTAACACTAAAAGGTTGGGATAGTATATGAGACAATAGAAATGTGGAGTAGTCATAGCACTAAAAATTTTAGGTCCTTGTGTAACAATATAAAGGTATACATAACATTAAAGGTAAATAAAGTGCAAATGTATATCACTATGAGTTTCCTACTAATAATATTAACTATCCAACGGCACTCATGCAACAAAAACCCTATAAGTCCAAGCCAAAATATGAAAAATGTATCCAATGTGTTGAAAATTGAGGTGTTTATGTAGCTTAATACTTTGTAAAACTATTATGCTTGCTGATCTAAATATGTATTCTTTGTTACAGATTCTTTGTGGGTGATTATTTGATTAATTAATTTTATCATTTGTAGAATGAACACAAAAGTTGTAGAAGAATTAGATATGATATTAGAAGATACACAACATATATCGTGGAGAAACCCTTTCAGGAAAAAATCCACCAAGAATCAATGTATTATTTAATCTCTAAAGTAGATAAAAATAACTCCAATTCTTGCTTGAGAATGCTTCTTTTTCCTTCACCAAATATTCTTCACAACCTACAATAAAAGTGATACTAACTCTCTTCAACTTGCTTGAGATAAATAGGCTATGATCAACTTTGTAAACTCCAATTGAGTTACAATTACAATGCTCAAGCCCTATCCCTAAAATGTACACCTATCTCTTGCAAGTAAAGTTATGCCATGAAGAACAATGTCAAATCCTCATCTTCATCCATTTGGGCATCCCAAATTGAAGTACAAAATCAACCTTTATTCTATAAATATCTTCAAGGCTTCATCCTCAAATTAGGTGCCCAAGAGTGGGCCCACTTAACTTAGCCTTCTGAAATATCTTACCATGCAAAGGAGTTAATTCCAAGAAGCCACCTTGGGCACCCAAGTTGGGTCCAAGTCATTTCTTGTTAACTGAAACATTTCTCTCCACCATTCATGCAAGAACGGTTATCCCCTGTTAACTGAAGGTAGTCCCTATTATCTGTCATGCAACTCAAGTCATTAGTCATGCATTCCAAGTTAACTGAAGTCAACTAGAATTCAACTAAAACTAACTGAAGATAACTAAACTAAACTAATTTTGAACTGAACTAAACTAAACTAAACTGATCTGAACTAAACTGAACTAAGCTTCATGCATGCAAACATCAAACCCTAACTCCTAGGATCTTTACATGCATTCAAAAGTGTTATCTCTTACTCTAAATAGTTAACTGAACTCAAGGTGAGTGTCACCTACCATGTGGGTGCCCCATGTGACCCTATTATTTAGGAACTCAAATTGGATGCCCTCACATGCTCCTAACATTTAGAATTAATTACAAATGTCAATTAACATGATTATTTCATCAAATATTAATCTCTTTCTAATCCTAGTGTTTGAGAACACTTTCCAAGGACTTGGGAGATACATGAAATAAATAATGTTTAGGATTGCAATTAAATGGCATCCTATTCCCAACACAATGCACATGTAATATTGCTAAAAGTGTAAAATTACTAACAACCAATGATCGAACAATTATTTGTATGATGTAATGGTACTACTACAAGATCAAAGAAAAATTCATTGTACAATATTAAGAAGAAAGAAAGGAGAAGGAATAAGATGAGAAAAATAAATGCTACAAAAGTTACATAAAGAAAGAATAATAAAATTAGGATGAAGAAGATACCATTATTGATTTACTCCTTTTACTTGATCTACAAGATGATGTGAATGAATAATTAGTCACTTGAAACAAGAAATCACCTAATGCATATATGTAAATTAAGGAATCTCTTCAAGGTGCATCAACCTTGATAAATTTACAAGGTCACATGCACAAATAAAACATACCTTGAAATTCAAGATTCGATTTGAGAAACTACCCAATTATGTCTGGTTCATTTTTTTCTTGTTTCAAACTCCTCAAAAATTAGAGATTTTCACCAAGTTCCTTCATTTTCAAAGTTCAATTCTATATAAATCTAATATAATTAGTAAAAAATATGAAAAGAACCAATCTATAATATAAAATTAAAATGAAAAAATCATAATTAACATTCCAAAATTACAAACATTAAAATATTAGTTCATATAATCAAATTTCATCTAAAAAATTTGGTATTTCCTCCTATGTTGTCAAACAAAAAAAAGGTGGTGGAATATGTAAAATATTATTGTGCTTTTTTGAACACCATGAAAAAGATTTTTTTTGGATAACGTGCAAAAACTAGAGAATAATAGAGCATGTGGGCCTAAATCATGGGCCACATGTGTTTTTACCATTTTTGCACTTCCCAAAACATGCTCATGTTAAAACATGAGAACTCTTTGAATTGCACAAAGTGTAAGCATGCATTAGCTTTCTCAAAATGTGAGCACTTTTTAGCTTCTTCAAAGCACAAGTGTGCTTTAGATTTCTCAAAATGTGAGCACTTTTCAACTTCTCCAAAGCTTGAGCACATTTTGGATTTCATGAACTATGGGGACATGGATGTCAGGGGTTCAAACTTTCTACTTCCTATATCTTTTTCCACAAAAAAAAATTGCAATTCTAGTTTCAAGGTAATTTGAGAATCAATATGGGTTTGAATGTGAGAATGGTGAGTGGATTGATATGTGAAGTTTAAACCCTTAAACCTAAACTCAATACCTCAACCCTAAAGCCTAAACCCTATACCATCAACTAAAATCCCTAAAACCTATACTTGAAACCATATACCCTCAGCCTTATACTGTAAACCCTATAAACTATACCCTCAACCCTAAATAGATGTCTTATACCATCAACCATCAACCATAAACCCAATACCCTCAACCCTACACCTAATTTCATAAACCTTAATCCTTATACCCTATACCTTCAACCCTGAATATTATCCCTCAACCCTATACCTTATACCCTCAACCCTGATGCAGAGCTATGAGGATTCAAAACACATCACAAACCTTCAATAATAATCCAAAACAATCTTTGTATAACACATGTTATTAAACATTGTATATCACATTGGAAACATAACTATGGCAGCCCACAATTTATTGTCATGATCAGTCATTAATAACTTCTACAAAAAAAATAATGAAGCCAATCCATCTGGTGATATTGAATAAAACATAGTTATAGTCTTTTCCTCTAATTCTTATGAAGATCCAACGGTTGAAATGAAAGTTATTGTATTTTTCCCAAAACTGCAAACCCTAAGTAGGGTTCAGACCTGCCCTCACAAAAATGTTCATAACTTATTCAATGCTTAATTAATTTTGATGAGAATTGAATAAAATGAAAGTATATTCACATGGAAACAAAATAAAATTGGTTTTAGTTCCAAAATATAGAATTTATATTCCGTACCATCACACTTCTTTAGACTGTAAATTCTGCACAATATTGTTAGAATAGGCAGTCTCACCAAAATAATCATATCTTCCACAAAACTTGATAAAACTCAATGAGACAAAAATAATTGGAAACTATAAATAGAGATCTTTCTATCCATATATGATACTCCATTATTTGAGTCCATACCAGGCCGTACAAATCACAACTTCAATCTGGTAACAATGTAAAAATCAGGAAATGCACAAAATTTGAGGTTTTCATTTATCAAACTTCAAAAATGATGTCTCCAACCCCCAATTCAAGTTTTTGAGGGTGTATTTATAAATTTACAAATAAAACCAACCATTTTCAACTACCTTTTGATTATTTTGTTGACAAAACACCTTAATGACACTTTTTGACAAGTTGCTTGACAATGTTTTTGAGCAACTTTTACAATTTTTACAATATGGACTAACTTTAAACATTATTTGACAAATGACTTAAAATATTACTTACTAAGACTCAAACACCTCTAAAATGGTTTTATAAACCTTATTATAAGACTCAATACACAAAATAGATAAACTATTTACAAATGGCCTTATGGAGGCAAGAAATCAAATAGGTGCTCCTGCACCAAACCCTATACCCTATACCAAAAAACTTATACCCTAAATCCTATACCCTAAACCCTTAACACTAAAGAGATACCTTATACCCTCAAGTGTAAACCCAATACCTAATACCCTTGACCCTATACCCAATATTCTCAACCCTAAGACCTATACCATATACACTTAACCTTATACCCTCAATCCTAGACACTGTCCCTCAACCCTACACCCTCAACCCTATACCTTAAATCCTAGACCCTAAATCCTCAACCCTCAACCCTATACCCTCTACCCTCAACCCTAAATATATACCTTATACCATCAACCATAAACCCAATACCCTCAATCCTATATGCAACATCCTAAACCCTAATCCCTATACCCTATACACTTAACCCTATACCTTCAACCTTGAACATTATCCCTCAACCCTATACTTAAACCATAAACCCTACACCCTCAACCCTCAACCCTATACCTTATACCCTCAACCCTATACCCTATACCCTATACCCTATACCCTCAACCCTATACATTAAACCATATACCCTCAACCTTATACCCAAAATCCTATACCCTAAACCCTCAACCTTAAATAGATACCTTATACCCTCAATCACAAACCCAATACCCTCAACCACATACCCAATATTCTCAACCCTAAGCCCTATACCATATATAGTTAACCCTATACCCTCAACCTTAAACACTATCCCTTAACCCTATACCCTCAACCCTATACCTTAAACCCTAAACCCTATAACCTCAACCTTCAACCCTATACCCTATACCCTCAATCTTATACCCTAAACCCTAAATAGATACCTTATACCCTCAACCATAAACCCAATACCATCAACCCTATATCCAATATCCTAAACTGTAATCTTGTACCCTATACACTTAACCCTATACCCTTAACCCTAAACATTATCCCTCAACCCTATATCCTCACCCCCAACCCTATACTTAAACCCATACACCCTCAACCCTCAAACCTCAACCCTATACCTTATACCCTCAATCCTATACCCTAAACCATATACCCTCAACCTTATACCCTAAATCATATACCATAAGCCCTCAACCCTAAATAGATACCTTATAGCCTCAAATGTAAACCCAATACCCTCAACCACATACCCAATATCCTCAACCCTAAGCCCTATACCATGTACACTTAACCCTATACCCTCAACTCAGAACACTATCCCTCAACCCTATACCTTAAACCCTAAACCCTACACCCTCAAGCCTATACCCTATACCCTCAACCTTTTACCCTATACCCTATACCATCAACCCCAAATAGATAAAGTTTATACACTCAAATATAAACCCAATTCCCTATACCCTATACCCAATATCCTAAATCCTAATCCCTATACCCTATACACTTGACCCTATACCCTCAACCTTGAACATTATCCCTCAACCCTATAGCCTTAACCATCAAAACTATACTTAAACACAATACACTTAACTATATACCCTCAACCTTGAACATTAACCCTCAACCCTATACTTAAACCCTAAACCCTACACCCTCAATCCTCAAACCTATAGCTTATACCCTCAACCCTATACCCTATACCCTCAAACCTATACCCTATACCCTCAACCTTATAACCAATATCCTATACCCTAAACCCTCAACCCTAAATAGATACCTTGTACCCTTAAATGTAAACCCAATACCCTCAACCATATACCCAATATCCTCAACCCTAAGCCCTATATCATATATAGTTAACCATATTCCCTCAACCCTGAACACTATCCCTCAACCCTATAGCCTCATCCCTCAACCCTATACCTTAAACCCTAACCCTGCACTCTTAACCCTCAACAATATACCCTATACGCTCAACCTTATACCCTAAACCATATACCCTATGCCCTCAACCCTAAATAGATACCTTATACCCTCAATCATAAACCCAATACCCTCAACCCTATACCCAATATCCTAATTTTTAATCCATATACCCTATACACTTAGCCTTATACCCTCAAACCTATACTTAAACTATAAACCCTCAACCCTCAACCTTATACCTTATACCCTCAACCCTATACTCTATACCCTCAACTGTAAACCCAATACCCTCAACCCTATACCCTATATCCTCAACCCTAAGCCTCGTGCATATACAATTAACCATATACCCTCAACCTTGAACACTATCCCTCAACCCTATACCCTAAACCCTCAACCCTATACCTTAAACCCTAAACCCTAAACCCTACACCCTCAATCATCAACCCTATACCTTATACCCAAGATCCTATACCCTAAACCCTCAACCCTAAATAGATACCTTATACCCTTAAATGTAAACCCAATACCCTCAACCATATACCCAATATCCTCAACCCTAAGCCCTATATCATATACAATTAACCATATTCCCTCAACCTTTAACACTATCCCTCAACCCTATAGCCTCATCCCTCAACCCTATACCTTAAACCCTAAACCCTACACTCTTAACCCTCAACACTATACCCTATACACTCAACCTTATACCCTAAACCCTATACCCTATGCCCTCAACCCTAAATAGATACCTTATACCCTCAACCGTAAGCTCAATACCCTCAACCCTATACCCAATATCCTAAATATTAATCCATATACCTTATACACTTAACCCTATACCCTCAAACCTATACTTAAACTATAAACTCTCAACCCTCAACCTTATACCTTATACCCTCAACCCTATACTCTATACCCTCAACCCTATACCCTAAACCATATAACCTCAACCTTATACCTTAAATATTATATCCCAAACCCTCAACACTAAATAGATACATTATACCCTCAACTATAAACCCAATACCCTCGACCCTATACCCTATATCCTCAACCCTAAGCCTCGTGCATATACAGTTAACCATATACCCTCAACCTTGAACACTATCCCTCAACCCTATACCCTAAACCCTCAATCCTATACCTTAAACCCTAAACCTTGCACCCTCAATCATCAACCCTATACTCTATACCCTTAACCTTGTACCCTATACCATCAACCCTAAATAGATACCTTATACCCTTAACTATAAACCCAATACCCTCAACCCTATACCCAATATCATAAACCCTAATCACTATACCCTATACACTTAACCCTATACCCTCAACCATAAAAATTATCCCTCCACCCTATACCCTCAACCCTTAACCATATACTTAAACCCTAAACCCTACACTCTCAACCCTCAACCTTATACCTTATACCCTCAATCCTTAACCCTATACCCTCAACCCTATATCCTAAACATATACCCTCAACCTTATACCCTAATCCTATACCCTAATCCACCAACCCTAAATAGATACCTTATACCCTCAACCATAAACCCAATACCATCAACCCTATTCCCAATATCCTCAACCCTAATCCCTATAGCATATACAGTTAACCCTATACCCTCAAACTTGAACATTATCCCTCAACCATATGCCATCAACCCTGTACCTTAAACTCTAAACCCTCAACTCTATACCCTATACCCTCAACCCTAAATAGATACCTTATACCATCAATTATAAACATAATACCCTCAACCCTATACCCCATATCCTAAACCTTAATCCTTATACCCTGTACTCTTAACTCTATACCCTCAAACTCGAACATTATACCCTCAATCCTCAACCCTATATTTAAAACCTAAACCCTACACCCTCAAACCTCAACCCTATACCTTATACCCTTAGCCCTATACCCTATACCATATACCCTCAACCTTATACCCTAAATCCTATACCCTAAACCCTCAACCATAAATAGATACTGTATACACTCAACCAAAAATCTAATACCCTCAACCCTATACCCAATATCCTCAACCCTAAGCCCTATACCCTATACACATAAACTTATACCCTCAAACCTAAACACCATATCTCAACCATATACCCTCAACCCTCAAACCTATACCTTAAACTATAAATCCTACATTCTCATCCCTCAAACCTATACCTTATACCCTCAACCATAAACCCTATACCCTATGCCCAACACTATCAACCCTATACCCTATACCCAATACCCTTAACCCTAAACCCTAAACCCAGTACTATTAACCCCATAGCCTAAACCCTATACCCTCAACCCTATAGCCTAAACCCTACAGCCTAAACCTTATACCCTATACCCAATATTGTCAACCTTAATCCCTATACCCTCTTACCCTAAACCCTAAACATTATCCCTCAATTGTAGGCACTAAATCCTATATGATAAAACCTCAACCCTAAACTCCATACATCGACCCTAATTCATAAACCCTATACCCTCAACCATAAAGCCTAAACCCTATACCCTCAACCCTATACCCTCAACCTTATACCCTAAACCCTATACCCTATACCTTCAACCCTAAGTAGATACATTCTACCCTCAACCATAAACCTTATATCCTCAACCTTATACCCAATATATCCTAAACCATAAGACATATACCCTATACCCTCAACCCTTAACACTACCTCTCAAACCTATACCCTCAACCATCAACCCTAGACCTTAAACCCTAAACCCTACACCCTCAACCCTACACCTTATATCCTCAACCATAAACCCTATACCCTAAACCTTATACCTAACACCAATAACCTTAAAGCTTAAACCCTATATCCTATACCATATACCCTCAACCTTATACCCTAAATCTGTTGGGATTAAAATTTCTCAACCTTAGCAAGTCCTATGATTATTTAATTAATCATTTGCCCCTAAGTTGCTGATTTAATTTATTAAATGCAATAATATTTTTTTCCATATTACTAAGTTACTTTGTGGGACTCAACAGGGAGTTGGCATCCTACATACAAGGTACGAAGTGTGAGATCATGACACATGACACATGACACATGTCACCAGGGCACTCAATTGGGAAGGAAGCAAGCAATAAACCTTCTATAATGGACGCCATGTTGATATGTGGAAAATGGTTTTAGAAACAAGCATTGGCAAGGTCCACTTCTATGAGAGTTTATCTCTTCGAAAAAGCAGAAGCACGGAAAGGTGACACTTGTCACCTAGCTACTCATTTGAGCATTAAAAAATGTACAAACCTCTAGGAGGTGCACCTGGATGCCACGTAGCATGTTTTTGACTTGTTTACTAAATATTGGAGAGGAAAATTTCTTAACGGAGGTTGAGTTGTCACTCGGAGTGATGAGGAGTTGTGGGTGAGTTCTAATTTGGTAGAAAATCTATTTTCTCTATGGGGAGCCTAGAATGTGAGTTTTTTTTATTTTTTGAGCTGCAAACCTTGCATGTGCTTGTATTTTTTTGCATGTACGTGCATGTTTGACATGTATATAATCAGGTCAGTTGCGACTCATGCATGTTGTTGATTTTTAGTTTACATGCATGTAGAGACTAGAAGATTGACACATGGAAAAATAAACCTCCATGTATGAGATGTATTTATTGATGCCTTATTGCATTGTTGTAGAGAGCTAGATTGTAATTTTTGAGACATCGTTATGCTACCATTTTCACTCTAATTTTGTATCACAATGAAACTACACCTGCAAGAACATAGAATCTACATATTGTATTGTAACAGCTTTTACTAGAAATACAATTGATATATACTTTAGAGTGTGGGTTTTTTCTCAAAAGGGTTTTCCCACATAAATTATGTGCTATGTGTTTTACTACTTAAATTTGAAATTAATCTAATTGCATGTGCACTCTTAAATAAAATGTAATTGAATAAAGATTTGAAACAAAGTTTTGCAACCTCTTCCTTGATTGATTTGAATTAGGGAAGCATTTTCACACTTGGATTTCCTTTCAATTGTTATCAGTGACTAGCCAAATTTTCTATCCTTGGTGGGTTGGAAGGGCTTTTTGTGCATATTTATATTTAGTGGGAGTTCTTGCAAAGAGAAATTTGAAATCTTATTGTAGTTTTAAGATGACAAGTACATCAGGAAGAATAGAGATGGAGAAATTCAATGGTAAAAAATGAGTTGTGGAAACTCAAAATGGAGGATATGCTCATAGATAGAGATCTATGGGCTGCAATATCCAGTATAAAACAAGTAGAAACCTTGCAAGATGATTTAGATTTATAGGATTAGAAAGACAAGGGTCTGATAAGACTCTATTTTAATGATTTTGTGCTCCTAAATGTCCATGAGAAGACTACAGCTAGTCTTTGGAAGAAGCTTGGTGATATTTATCAAGGGAAATCCTTGGTGAATAAGGTATTCCTAAGAAATAAGTTGTATTCTCTAAGGATGGAGGAAGGAGGATTATTTGTCGATCATTTGAATGCATTCAATATGTTGGTGGCTCAACTAGGTTTTGTTGGTGTGAAGATTGATGGCAAGGACCATTGTATGTTATTGTTGTGTTTTTTGCTAGACTCCTAGTGTTAGATTAACCTGAAAACTAAGAGGGGGTGAATCAGTTGTTCATTAAAACATTCAATCCCTCATTAACATTCAAACCCTCATTAAGCATTAACAGAATGTAAACATATGAAATAACAATGTTAACAGAACCAAACACCATAGAACACCAGATTTACATGGAAAACCCTAAGTATGGAAAAACCACGATGAGGATTAGCTCACATATATTTGAATAGCAACACTAAATACAATTAGGCTCATTGCCAAGGGCTCACTATCTAGAAAAATAAGAAAGGCTCATTGCCAAAAGGACTCACTATCTGGAAGAAAGAAGAATAGAAGAAACTATTATAGAGAGATTCACTATCTTAGAGAAACAAGAGAAATCCACCACTGTAACTTTATGCCATCCACAACCTTTGTCTCACTGTCTCTAGCAACTTCAAGCACACTAAAATGTAGACACCTTATGCTCACAACATACATAAATCATAAGCATTTAAGATTGCACTCAAATCACCACACTTGATCACATTTGCATCACACTACACACATCTCCAATAATTAAACTTTCATTTATACCATTTGTAACATAAATAATCTTGATTAGTTCAGCCTCAAATGAAACATATACACTTCAAATATGCAACACCAAATAGTTCAACACCAAACAATTACGCAATGGAAAGAAGTGAAGGAAAACCACACCAAGGGTTAACTAGGACCCAAATTTACATTACCACATTACTCATAACATCCACAATCCATGAGGTACCTTCACAAATAGGACTAGCACACCAACTTGACCAAACCTGAACTGACACTACAAGCAACCACATACATGCTTCTCCAAGTCCAGAAACAACATGCAGACCACACAACAACACCACAAAACATCCAATAATATTCCAACATCAACGTACTACTCTGAAATACTACTAAAACTACCTCAAACAAAGAATACTTTCATCTTGTGCAACAAGATGCACTACCACTGAACTTCAGCACAAGAACTGAACTTGCGGAGCAACTCAACACCAGAAACTCTATGGGAAAATAGATACAAACAACATAAGAAAGTTCCCAAATTTGCAAGACAAGAAACCTCAATGTGAAGAAATGTGGAGAAATCTCATTTCTCCCATACAACCTTTTTCATAGGAAAACACATTGTCAAACACATCTTCCACTACCTCATGATCTAGAACCTGAAACTCTGGATATAACACCTTTGAACACCTCTGGTCATCAAATCCAAATTACACAAGATTATCTTCAACCATGAATAAATGTGGAGCACAACACTTAACACACTTTTTGTCACATTGCACACTCTTTTATTCAAATTTTCTCAAAAGCACTTGGAAACCAAGTCAACCAACTACATCAACAACACTATAGAAACCTCATAATGAATACCCTAGAGGTTGATATCAAACCATAATAAAGATGAAAACATAGTGCAACTCTCTCAATAAATCCAACAGTCTCCACACTAGAGGTTGACATCAATATGGCATCAAACCACAACACATCCATATTTGACACTAATGGAAACACTACTAGCAATATCCAACAATCTTCCCAAGTATACTGGAGGTTGACATCAATGAAATCACTAGCAATCTTCCAACAATCTCCCCATTTGTCATTGTTGGCAACACCAACTCTAAAAAAATGATCAACAACAAAAGAAACTTTGCATTAAGTAGTACTCCCCTTGACTAGGGAATCTCTTACTCTTCACACTCTCTCTTTACCTCTGCTTCACATACTTATTATCCCCCTACCTGAGGAGTTCTTCATATCATACTCTCATTCTCCCCCTTTGTTCCTTTATTTTCATGTAATACTCTGCCCTTGTGTTTTTTAGGCTATATTCTCCCCTTTTGACATCAATGGAAAATGGAAACATATTTCCCTTTGACATCACCTGCACACTTCTCTTTAGCAAACACTAGCAAGAAACACTTCTTTTCACTTCACTCTTTTCATTGATATTTCTCTCTTTTGCACTTAATTTTATGTACTCTCCCCCTTTGGGGCATAATACATGCTCCACCTAAATACACCAATAAAAAAACACTACTACCTAATCCCCTTAGGTTGCCTTCATCATCAATCCAACACCAAGAATGTATCTTGAAATGCTTCCTAGACATATGCACACACTTATTCATCTAGTTGCTAGGAGGGGAAATAACCCCTAGCTTCTATCAGAGATACTCAAAAGTATATTTTGGAAGAGCCTTTGTAAAATATCCACAACTTGATCCTTTGTAGGAACATACTCTAGCTTCACCTCATTCTCTGCAACCTTCTCTCTTAAAAAGTGATATCTAATAGAGATACGCTTTGCTCTTGAATGCATTACCAGGTTCTTTGAGATATTGATAGCACTTTTATTATCACATAATATATAAATATGTTCACCATATGATACTCTGATATCCTTTAATGTCTGCTTCATCCATAATACATGTGTGCATGATGATGTTGTTGCAATATATTTTGCCTTTATAGTAGATAATGACACTAAATCTTACTTATTACTCAATAATGAAACCAATTAGATTCTAAGAAATAAAGCACCTCTACTTGAACTTCTTATGTCATATGCACAATCTTCCCAATCTACATTTGTATATGCACTAAAGGATAAATTAGTTGTTATATCCCAATTGTGTATTTACCATTTACTATTACTATGTAGGGTAAATGTGAATGTGATTTGAATTTTGAATGATAATAAATTATACTTGCACTATGTTATCAATGAATTATGAATGAATTTTATTTCATTTAATGTTATGTGATGAAATACATATATTTGAAATGGATGGCTATTGAATTGGATATTCTAACTATGGAGAAATATATTGTGTAATGCATATTTTGTTGAATAGCTAACTACCGTGGGAATGTGTTAGCTAGATGCAGGTATATGTTCAATCCTCTAAGTGGAGGGGAAGTATCACTCAAGAGAAGATCTTGTTTGAGTAACTAGTAACATAACCTATCTAAGCTTACACACACTCACAATAGAATGGTTGATTCAATTTATTATGTTGGGAATTGGTAAGTCATCCTTAGTATGATGTTTTTGTATTAGTAAGGGGCTTGATTACTATTGAGTGCATTCTTGGATGATGTTTATATGTTAGGGCTCGTGATTTCTTCCTTATATTACTATGCTTGTATTGATGAGGTGAACACACATGGGATGTATGTATATGTATACATATGCATGTCGATGATGGACCATATGCATGAAGGAACACATACATGAGATTACATAGGTAGACTTACCTATGCACACTTATGAATGGGTTGCTTATGAGCATGGAACTATCAAATGGACAATATGACATGAATGTGTATATGTATTAATATGCCACACATCTATTACCTATCAACACCATGGTAATTGTGTTTGTGCTTGATTGTGCAATTGAATGTGTATATATATATATATGAGATATATGCATATATCCATATGTATACATGTATCAATACATACATATGATGGGAAAATAGAAATTTCCATACAAATGTATCAATATATGTATACATACATATACATATACATAGAGGAATAATATATATATATACAGTCGATATGGTTATTATTATTATATGAATGTTAACTTGTTCATATTCATTTATATATCTAAATCATAGGCCAATTTGTATATGAGATATGGAAATAATTTAAAGGCCGAATAAAACATATATTAACGATGAATAAAGGCCAAATTGCATGCTAAGTATATTGCACAATAATAAGGTCGATATGGAAATAAACCTTAGTCAATGCTTATGAATTGAGTCTTTATTATTTAAAGAGTGAATTAAGTTTAAAGCTGAGAACACTTATATCTAAGATATAAAGTGATAGAATATAAATTCAACCTCATAAAGTATTAATGAATGCTTGAGAATAGGAAAAGTAAACAACAAGGAGAGAACTATGCGCTAAAGCAACTCATCTTTCCTCTATTTCTCAACAAAGCTATGACTAAGTCGATGTAGTAAGGCATCACTTGTTAAATAGGAGATTGATTCAATGAGAATAACCATTACAAAGTAATAAGAAGATGGCTACATACTTGGCGCCAAATTATGAAGTTCTATTTTCTGTAGAAGTCCATTTTGGTTGCAATTCGACTGTCATCATTTGAGCATGTGCACTTTTGAATGTCATGTTGTTGTCAATTAGAAAGGTTGGCTTGTAGCATTATATGTTGAGTTTGTACTTAGTTTTTTGTCACCTTTTAGTTGAGAGATATGAGTTGACTTGCATGAAGAGATGTGTCGAATGCAATGCCTTTTTTGTAGGTTGCAAAGTCTCATTTTATTGTATAAATAGAGAGGCTTATACTCTAATTTGGGATGCACTAACCTACATTATTATATAACTACATTATGTTGTATTTTGTGAGAACCTTGAATATTTGTGAGAAGCTATATATTGTGAGTGTTTTATTTGAGAGAGCATATCATCAACTTGTGAGAGAAGTCATAGTGAAGTATTGCTTGAGAAGTTTAAGTGAAGCTTGTAAGCTACTATTGGAAAGTTGTGCATCAAGTCATTCAATTGGTTAAGTGTATTACATGAATGAGGATATAATCTTACTTTATTTGTCTTTTTTTATGAAAGATCGAATCTTGAATGCTTAATTTGAACTACTTGAGATTACTTGCATTAGGAAAACATAGCATTTTCTTTGGAAGTGAAATAGAATTTGTTTTAAGCTTTTCTATGAAAGTGCTTGTAATTACTCCATAATAGGAGGGATTTTTTGTCATAGGTATTGATATACTAGATATGATTAAACAAGGATAGCTTAAGGATTATTCATAGCTAAAGTTATTTTATTATATTAGATAGCTAGTGGGTTACTCCTAGGATTGATTGTCCATTGAAGGGAGGGAACTTGTTCATATGCTTTGTGAGTAGAAACACCATAGATTTTGTGGTAAAAGGGGATAGTTTATTTCTAGGGTTAAAGATTACCCATTAGAGGAAATGCCTATGCATATATTATAGTGGCCTTAAGTTAAATTGAGCTTGAGTAGTGTAAGTGAATAGGATGAATATCACTCAAAATAATAAGTGAGAACACTTTGGAAAAAGTAGTGTGATTGCTTTTGGCTCTACTATCAATTCACCATGTTCATGTAGTGCATGCTAGTTCCAAATTGTAGGGTTACAAGTTCTAGTCATGTAGGACACAACACTAAGCTCAGAATGGTTGTCGTATGAGGTTACTCCACCAATATCTTTGTTGAATGGTAGGGCCATCTATATTAAGATAGATGTGCAGGGGACCACATATGAGTCCGTGGTTGGTGAAAAATCACTTGAGTGATGCTTCTCCTCCTCAACAAGTGACAAAAGACCAAGATTTGAAAGGTGGATCTTGGACCATCTATATCTATTTCTTTGAAGCTCGGTTGAGCTATGTATGTACTTGTACACATTCTTGGAATATTGTAATTTATGAAATTATTATATTGGAATGGAATCCAAGTTGAGTATTGTTATGAAATTTATGTTCATTTTTTCTCAATAAAGAAAAGAATTTTTTTATTTCAATGGTTAGTTACAAAGTTTATTTACTCGCAAAGTGAAAACTTAGGAAAATTTACTTTAGTGAATGGTTGACATGTTACATTAGTATCCTTAGGATACCATAGACCAAAGTTTAGAGTTCCCTTCAAGTATCTAAATATCCTTTTGACTACTAAAACATGTGATTCTTTGGGATCTTCTTGAAATCTTACCACAAGACAAACTGCATGCATGATATCCTATCTAGTAGTAGTTCGGTATAGCAATCCACCAATCATTGATCTATAATTGCTCTAATCTATCTTAGGAGATTCATCATTTTTTCTCAACTTACACCTAGTAACCATAGGAGTGCATACCAAGTTAGAATCCTCCATTCCAAACTTCTTCAACATTTCTTTGACATATTTTGACTATGAAATGAATATACCTTTCTTGATTGACTAATTTGTAACCCAAGGAAGAAATTCATGTCCCCACACATTGGCATATCAAACTCTTTTTGCATGTCTTATGTAAACCTCTTGCACATGCATTCATTTCCTCTAAATATTATGCCATCAATATACACTACCACAATCAGGATTTGTTCTCCTTCAACCTTGAAGTAAAGATTGCTATCTACAGTATCTTTTTTTTGAATCTTTGTTGTAATAAGTACTTATCCAACCTTGCATACTAAGCTTTAGGATCTTATTTGAGTCCATACAACACCTTCTTCAATATGTAGACCATATCAACATTATCTAATAACTGAATCCTTCCTTGTTCAATGTACACCTCTTTTTCTAACTCACCATTCAAGAATGTCAACTTCACATCCATCTGATATACTTTGAAGTTCTTCTGTGCTACAAAATTCAAGAACATTTTGCTAGCTTCCATTCTTTCCATTAGAGAAAAATTCTCTTCAAAATATATTCCTTCCACTTGTGATTAGCCCTTACACACAAGTCTAGCCTTATTTCTAAAAGCTTTTCCATCCTCATTCAACTTGTTCCTGAAAACCCATTTTGTTCTTATTACATTCCTATTTTTTGGTCTTGGGACCAATTCCCTGGTTAGATTCTTCTCAATCTGTTCTAACTCTTATTTCATAGCTTTGATCCAATTCTCATCTTTGCATGCCTCAGTTACAGTTTTAGGTTCTACCTTTGAAAATAAACAAAAGTTTACCTGTTCCTCTATTATAGTAGCTTTTCTTCTTGTCAACACACATTTTCTTTTATCTCCAATGATTTGATCTTCATAATGATTCTTTTGCACGTACTTAGGAGTCTTAGGGATCTTTTCTAGATCTTCTTCCTCTTCATCTGTCATCTCTTTTTCTTTTTCTTCATTCTTTTCTTCTTCACTACAAATGGGTTCATCAAATTCATATCCTTCTATCAACACTGAACTTTTATGTGGCTCTTCATCCATTTTAACACTTTCACTCTCAACTATCTTCTTCAATCCTTTATTGTAGCACTGGTAGGCCTTACTTCTTGTAGAGTATCCAAGGAATATTACTTCATTATATTTTGCACCAAACTTTCCTAAGATTTCTTCATCTTTTCTGGTATAACATTTTCTTCCAAACACTCTAAAATATTTCACAGTAGGATGTTTACCATACCATAATTCATAGGGAGTATTTGAACTATTCACTCTTGCTTGAAAAATCTATTAAGAATGTGGACCGCAGTATAAATTGCTTATCTCCAATAGACATACGGTAGATTTGCTTCCTTCATCATTGTTCTAGCTACCTCTTGAACTGTCTTATTCTTACTCTCCATAACTCCATTCTACTGAGGAGTACTAGGGGCTGAGAAATGCCTCTTCATCCCATGATCTTCACAAAAAAATTTAAATTCATTAGAGGTGGACTCACCACCTTTGTCAAATCTTAAGCACTTGATTTTCACATCTATTCCATTCTCAACCATAGATTTAAATGTTTTAAACTTATCTAGAGTTTCAGATTTTTCTTTTAGAAATGTCACCCAAGTCATTCTAGAATAATCATCAATCAACAACATAAAATACATGTCACCATGAGAGCTTCTTATTCTAGTAGGTCTACATAGGTCTATATGCACCAATTCCAAAGGACCTATAGTGGAATACTCTTTAGTCTTGAACCTCTTCTTTTTTTTCTTTCCAAACAGACATTCCTTACAGATTGCATTGATAGGCTTTGTACTCCTTGGAAAATCTCTCACAATGTTCAATAGAACCGATCTTCACTAGGCTATCAAAATTGATGTGACCCATTCTTCTATGTCATAGCCAACTTTCATTGATTTGAGACATAAAGCACTTAACACCACCACCTTTGAACTGATTAACATTACCTTTTGTTCTTGTTCCACTAGCAACCAAAGTACCAAAGCTTCCTTTTTTGATTTCACAACCATCATCCTAAAACACAAGATTATACCCTTTGCTACACATTTATCCTACAATTAGAAGATTATGTCAAATACCCTTGACATAAATAACACCATCTATTTTATGCTTTCCATCAAAACTAATTGAACCTTTTCTACAAATCTTAGTAGATGTATCATCACCAAACTTAACAATATCACCATCATACTTCTGAAGTAAATTAAAAACTTACTCTTATCACCTATCATATGATTTGAGCATCGACTATCAGTTATCCAATAATTCCTCTCCTCTCTTACATTAAAATCAGTCACCATAGTTCCTTCAACCTTGTGACCTATTTCCGAAGCACTTTTCTTCACACATCTTTCTAAATTAGTAGAATTATTTCCAACATTTAAATCCATGAACAAGTATTCATCACTATCTTCAAGAGGATATTTTGATTCCTCATCATCAAATACACCATTTTCTTTTTCAACATAATAGCTCTTCTTGATGAGTTTACCTTTATGATCCTTATGTTTTTCATTTGTAGCTTTGATTGTACATTTAGAAGCATAATGACCTATCTTTCCAAATTAAAACATTTAAAGGGTAACTTACCTCTATATTTTTCAATGCCCTTTTTCAATCTCCTTACAAAATTTTATTCCACCTCATCAAGATCATCTGGATCTAATTCATCATCCATCTCTACCTTGCTGACTTTAAAGGTAGTTTCTTTACTTGTAGCATATTCACCAAACTCTCTTAGTACAAAAGAAATTAAAGCACAAAACATTTGATCTCTAGAATAATTATCCAAATTATGAGCTTCCTCAATAGCAAAAACTTTAGTACTATAAGATTTAGGAAAAGTTCTTAATAACTTTTTCATAACTTCACTTTCTTCCAACTTTCCACCAAGACCATTAATGGCATTGACAACTTCATCCACTCTGAGCATGTAGGTTGTAATTTCTGCATCTTTTGAAATCCTTAGGGTTTCAAATTTGGCTTTGTATTTCTACATCTTTGCTTGTTTGACCTTACCACCTCTTTCATAAATGCTCTGCAACTTTGTCCAAACATCTTTTGTAGATTTCATGCTTATCACCTTTACAAGTTCAAAATCAAAAAGACCACTCAAGATATCATTTGTAGCTTTTCCATTTTTCTCATAATCCTTGATCTCATCATCACTTTTTGGACCATTAGCAAACATGGTATATCATTTTT
The DNA here is from genome assembly GCA_007258455.2 of Sequoia sempervirens. NCBI lineage: Eukaryota > Viridiplantae > Streptophyta > Pinopsida > Cupressales > Cupressaceae > Sequoia > Sequoia sempervirens. The sequence goes on along the minus strand of VDFB02026320.1, from coordinate 45,442,042 downwards.
CAACTAGTTTCCAAACTCCAAATCCTAGAGAGACAAGAAAGGATTCCATCCTAGCTTTCCAATATGCATCATTTGTTTCATCATACATAGGAGATTTGAAACCCTTCCTATGCATCATAAGGATCTACTTCAAGTGGCTAATATTCTTCCAAGGAACCACATCTTTGAAACTGATTGTTAGATGCAAAGGAAAACTGAGAAGGGGGGTGAATCAATTGTACAATAAAAATTCAATCCCTCATTAACATTCAAACTCTTGTCAAACTTTAAACCCTCATTAAGAATTAGTAGAATGTAAACATATGAAACAACAAAAACACAACCAAACACCATAGAACACCAGATTTATGTGGAAAACCCTAAGTAGGGAAAAACCATGGTGAGGATTATCTCACATATATATGAATAACAACACCAAATATAATTAGGCTCACTGCCAAAAGGACTCACTATCCAAAAAAAAGAAGAATAGAAGAAGAAACTAATAAAGAGAGATTCAATATCTTAGAGAAATAGGAGAAATCCACCACTATAACTTTATTACATCCATAGTCTTTGGCTTACTTCCTCTAGAAACTTCAAGCACACTAAAATGTAGACACCATTTGTTCACTACATTTGAAAGTTATAAACGTTTAAGCTCGCACTTAGATCACCACACTTGCTCACATTCACATCTCACACTTACCACACATTTCCAATAATTCACCTTGCATTTATACCATCTGTAAGCGAAACAATCTCAATTAGGTTAGCCTCAAATAAAATGTATACACCTCAAAAGTGCAACACCAAATAGGTCGGCATCAAACACTTCTATAGTGGAAAGAAGTGAAGGTGGACCACACCAAGGGTTAACTAGGACCCAAATATACATTACCACATTACTTATCACATCCATAATCCATGAGGTACCTCCATAAATAGTGCTAGTATGCCAGGTTGGCCAAACCTGAACTAACACTACAAGCAACCACATACATGCTTCTCTAGGTCCAAAACAACATGTGTACCACACAACAACAACACATGACATCCAAGAATATTCCAACATCAACATAATACTTTGCAATACTACCACAATCACCTAAAACAAAGAATACTTCCATCCTATGCAACAAGATGCACTAGTACTACTTCAGCACAAGAACTAAACTTGTGAAGCAACTCAACATCTAAAAATATAAGGGAAAATAGATACAAACAACATAAGCAAGTTCCCAAATCTGCAAGATGAGAAACCTCAACATGGAGAAATACGGTGCAATCTCATTTCTCCCAAACAACCTTGTTCATAAGAAAACACACTACTAAACACATATACCACTACTACACGATCCAAAACCTGAAACTTTGGATATAACACCTCTGATCATCATGTCCAAACTACACGAGCATATCTTCAACCATGAAGAAATGTGGAGCACAATACTAAACACACCTCTATCACACTGCACACTCTTCTATTCAAAATTTCTCAAAAGCACTTGGAAACCAAGTGAACCAGCTGCATCAACAACACTATAGACACCTTCTCATCATGAATACACTAGAGGTTGACATCAAACCATAATACAGATCACAACATAGTGCAACACTCTCAACAACTCCAACAGTCTCCACAGTAGGAGTTGACATCAAACTACAACACATACATACTTGAAATTGATGAAAACACTACCAAAAATCTCCAACAATCTTCCCAAATATACTAGAGGTTGACATCAATTACAACACTAGGAATTTTCCAACAACTCCAAAATTCCAACACTTAGGACCACCTAGTGATGGCTATGGAAAGCACAATAATCACTTTCAAGAGGGAAGATGTGGTTTCTTCGATACTATATAAAGATATGTGGAGAAAGTATTTTGAGATGGCCAAGGAGGTCCTGCCTATTCATGGTAGATCAAAGGAGAAAGGAAAGAAAAAGGAAAATAATTCTAATTCCAAGTCTCTTGGGAGATCTAAGTCTCCTAGTAAAAATTCCAAGGCTAAATGTTGGAACTGTGGTAAATCTAGATATTTTCGAAAAGACTGCAAAGAGGAGAAAAAGAAGAAAAATGAAAATTTTGATTATGAATCCTCGTATGAAGATGCAGATGCATTTTTTGTAGCCTTGGAAACACATGCACCAAAAGATGTGTGGTTGATTGACTCAAGCGCTTCTTTCCACATGAACTCTCATAAAGTTTGGTTCTCAAAGTATGAAGAGTATGACGATGGGTAGGTGTATTTAGGTGATGAATATCACCTGAAGATTACTAGTCATGGAAGAGTCAAGATTCAATTCCTTGATGGTAGAGTGAAGGGTATTGATGGTGTTCTACACATCCTTAGTTTGGCATGAAACCTACTCTTAGTAAGTTGGGTGATGTGGAGTGCAAGTTGTTAATTCAAGTAGCAGATGCAAGATGACCAAAGGTCCTATGGTGCTTACTAAGAGTGTTCAGATTGGTACTCTGTATAAGTTGTATGAATGTACAATTTAGTGCAAAAGTGCTTCTGTGAAGTCCAAGAAAAGCGATTTGGATTCTTCATCCTTACCATCAGATTGAATAAAGAAGATTGTGGTGTCTACATCTAATGGTCATGCTTTTCGGGTAGCTAAAAGTGCCAATTCTTTGGAGATGAAGCTCCCAACAGAGAAAATAATGTTGTGGCACCACCAAAGGCTTGGCCATATTGGTGAGAAGGGTCTTAGAGCCCTAAAAAATAAGATCCTTGTTAAAGGCCTTGATGATTATAATATTGAGTTTTATTTTTGTGAACATTATATATATAGAAAACAACATCATGTTTATTTTTAGTCTAATTCCCATAAATCTTTTGGAGTTTTGATTATGTGCATTATGATTTGTTTGGTCCAGTTAATGTTCCTTTGTTGTCTAGATCTATGTACTTTTGTCTCATTCATGGATGACTATTCTAGAAGGACAATTATTTATTTCCTTAGAAGTAAATCTAAATTTTTTATTCAGTTTAAGGAGTTCAAGTCCTTGGTTGAAAACTAGACTGGAAGAAAAATTAAATTTTTGAGGATGGATAATGGTGGTGAGTTTTGGTTTGTAGAATTCGATCAGTTCTATAAGGACCATGGGATTAAGAGACATAAGACAACTCCATACACTCCACAACAAAATGGAGTTGCAAAGAGAATGAATAGAATGATGATGGAGAGGGCTATGAGTATGTTGAGTGGTGTTGGCCTTGAACATAAGTTTTGGGCTAAAGTTGTAGCTACTACACAGGCTGATGCAAGAAATTGGGTCCACAAAAAGCTCAAAAAGTGGAAGTGTTTTTGTTGTTTTTCAAAATTTGTCACACTTGGACTGAAAATTTGAGGCACTTACACAATAAATCTTAAAAAAAGTTAGTAATATGAAATTTAGCATTTTGAATCTAGTTTCCAAATATGTAATTTATTCAAATACCCAGATGATAGAAATTAAATTTTGATAGGGATGTATAAAACCACTTTTTAAAAGTCTTTTTTACCATACCATGCACGTGTACGAACACCACTTTTGACCCAAATAAAATTATTTTGCTAATTTGTTTTGAGGAAAGATAGCTAAGGACATGAAGATTGATGAGGATTTTTTTGTATTTTTTTTGAATATTTTTTCTTGAATTTTTATTGGCCTTAATTGTTGTTTTAAAAATCAGCGTGTATGGACAACATAATTGGACCTAAACTAAACATTTTTTGAATTTTTTTTCATTGTGTAGAGAATTATTAAAGATTGATGCCATATAATTTTTTTACAAGAAAATTAACCAAAAAAAAGTTATTAAAAAACAAAAAAAGTTGATATTTCAAGTTTATGGACTAGTTTTCTTAGAAATTAATTAAAAAATAACAAATATAATCCAATCTTTAAAAAAATTATATATTTGGAAACTAGACATCATGTTCTCTAATGGGTTTTAATTTCATAGATTGATTCAAAAAAAAATTCCATCACCATATTGCCAAAGTTGGACATTTCTCTTGAACCTGCCTTAGTTTTTAGTTGTAGGTCAAAGGCTAAGGATCGGGTTACCAAGCCTTTCCCAAGCCTAAAACCGAGGTAGCATGTGGGTTGGGGATTCAAAATTTTAAAAACGAGTACGCATTACAAAACACACGTGTTCTTTATTTGACTAATTATTTAAAAAATTAAATACCTTTTAGAAATGCGTACGTGTTTCTAAAAGGTATTTAATTTTTTAAATAATGACTCGTACGTGTTCAAAAATGTGTATGCATTAAAACATGTGTATGCGTTAAATACCTTTTAGAAAGTGTACACATTTCTAAAAGGTATTTAATTTTTTAAATAAATGACTCATACATGTTAGAAAATGTGTACGTGTTTTTAGTGCATACGCATTTTTTAGGCTTGGGTACTCGAAGCATAATACATACACGTTTTTTTAATAACGCATATGCATTTTTTGTGGATTTTTTTTTGGCTGAAACTTCCCCTCTTCGTGGACCCAACTTCTTGCTTTTACCCACATGTTATCTAATTAACAAGTCTCCTACTTCATCTCTTGTCGAAAAGACACAATTGAGGCATATGGTCTGGAAAGAATCCCTCGATGAGACATCTCAAAGTCTTTGGTTGTGAGGCATATTCTCATTTTCTTGATGTGAAGATATCTAAGTTAAAGAACAAGGTAGTGAAGACTATCTTCATCAGCTTTGGTGTCAGTATGAAAGGGTAAAAGCTTTGGAATTCAATTGCAAAGAAGTTTCTCTATAATAGAAATGTGATTTTTCATGAGTTGAAACCTTCCACAGTTGATCTACAACCATAGAAGGAAGAGAAGAAGAAAGAGGTAGTTCAAATTCCACCTACTCCTAAAAAGGATGAACTACGTACTCTTGGTGGACCTAATGATGAGAAGAGCTCTAGCAGCTCTGACATCTCTGAATAAGAGATAAAACCTCAATCTCAGCAATTGAGGAGGTCTACATGAGAAAGGTAGCAGCTGAATAGATTTGGATATTCTATATTAGACTCCAATTGAATATTTTCTTTGATTTCTAACACCGATGAGCTATGTGTATGCATGATGCAAATTCCTAGATGGAAGCCATGAATGAAGAGATGGAATCATTGAAAAATAATGCTACATGGGATCTTGAAACTTTACGTAAGGGATGAAACCCATTGGATGAAAATGGGTGTTCAAGAAGAAAATGGGTCCTAATGGTAGTGTTGAGAAACATAAGGCAAGGTTGGTCATGAAGGAATGTTCCCAAGTGGAGGGAATTGATTATGGGGATATTTTATCTCCTGTTACTAAACTAATATACATTCAGTTCTTATTATCACTTGCAACAATTTATTACTTTTAAGTTCGAGCAAATGGATGTGAAGATAGCTTTCCTTCATGGCGATTTAGAGGAGGAAATTTATATGTCACAACCTAAGCATTTAATTGTGAAAAGGAAAGAGAATTTGGTATGCAACTTGATAAAATATTTGTATGGTTTAAAAAATTCTCTAGGATATGGTACCAAAAGTTTGACACCAATGTTTTGTCCTTGAAATTTATGAGATCCAAATCTGACCATTATGTCTATTACAAGATTGATAATGGTCGCATTATCATTCTTGTCCTATATGTGGATGATATCATGTTTATTAAGAATAACAAAAGTGTGACTTTAGATTTAAAGTATCAGTTCTCAACACAGTTTGAGATGAAATATCTAGGTGCAATGAGGTATATTCTATGGATTAAGATCAAAAGAGATAGAGCTAGCAAAAAACTTTATTGAAGCTAGAGCAAGTATGTGAGCTCTGTGTTGGAGAGATTCAACATGATTACTTGTAGATAGTTAGTTGTTCCAATTGTTTAGGGGACAAAGCTTTCTATGAAGGATTGTCCAAAATATCCTACCATGATGGAGGACATTACTAGAGTTTCTTATGTGAGTGTTATTGGTGCTTGATGTATTCTATGGTCTGTACGAGGCCATACATTTCCCAAGCAGTGGGAGTCCTTAGCCAGTTTATGGCTAATCTTGGACAAGTGCACTGGGATGCAATTAAGAGTGTCCAATTACTTGTGGGGTACTTCTGAGTATACCCTATGATTTCATGGTTATCCTTGTGGACCTCGACATTCAATGAGAATTTGTGGATATGTGGATTATGATTAGGTAGGGGACATTGACAGTAGGAGATCCACTAGTGGATATGTGTTCACAATTGTTTCTTGGTGCTATTAGTTTGATGAATAAGCGAAAAGATGTAATCACTTTGTCCACTACTGAAGAAGAGTATATGGAAGCTACTCATTCTTATAAAGAATCCATTTGGCTCAAGATACTATGTTCAAATATTGGTTTTGATGCAGGATAGATTACTATCTATTGTGACAAGCAGAGTGTTATATGTCTAGTGAAAAATCCTACTTTTCATGTCAAAACAAAGCACATTGATCTGTAGTTTCATTTTTTTTTGTGATATGGTGGAAGATGGAAAGGTGGGAACTTTGGTGAATGTTGTAGATGCATTGATGAAGCCAGTGAGCATAGAGAAGTTCAGATGGTGTGTCAGTTCTATGGGCCTTGCGGCCTAAGTAGTGATACAAAGACTCTTGAAGGTCTTTGACAATTGGGAGAATGTTGGGATTAAGGTGTCTTAACCTTAGTGAGTCCCATGATTATTTAATTATTTATTTTCCCCTAAGTTTTTTATCTAATTTATTAAATGCAATAATATTTGTTTCCATATTGCTAAGTTACATTATGGGACCCAATGGGGAGTTGGCATCCTACATAAGTATGAAGTGAAATATTGTGACACATGCCACATGGGTGTTCAATGGTTAAGGAAGCAAGCATTCAACCTCTAGAATGGGTACCTTGTTGACATGTGGAAGCTAGTTTTGGAAACAAGCATTAGTGGGGTCCACTTGTGTGAGAGTTTCTCTTCAAAAAAGAAAAAGCAAGGAAATGCAACACTTGTCACCAGGAGCTCATTTGAGCATTGAAATTTTTAAAAACCTTTAGGAGGTTTTCCTAGATACCATATGGTATGTTGTTGACTTGTTGATTGAATATTGGAGAGGAAACTTTCTTAACGGAGGTTGAGTTGTCACTCGAAGTGACGAGGAGTTGTGGGTGAGTTCTAATTTGGTAGAAATGTTGATTTTTTCTATGGGGTGCCTAACATGTGAGGTTGCTTGATTTTTGGAGCTACAATACTTGCATGTGCTTGCATGTTGTTGTACATTGTTGCATGTATGTGCATGTTTGACAGGTTGCTAATCAAGTTAGTTGGGACTCATACATGTTAATTTTTTAGTTTGCATGGATGTAGAGACTAGGAAATTGACACATGGAAAAAATCAACACCCATGTATGAGATGTATTTATTGATGCCTTAGTGCATTTTTTTTTTTATTCAAGGGGTAAACGCTTTTGACCGGAGCTATGAACTAGATACAACCATTCAACAATACCACCCCAACGGTGTTTGAACCTTGGTGGCAAGAACAACAATGTTGTCGGATTCACTCTAATTTTGTATCACAGTGAAACTACACTTACAAGAGCATACACTCTGCATATTGTCTTGTAATAGATTTTTACTAGAAGCACAAATGATTTGTGCTTTGGTGTGTGGTTTTTTTCTCGAAAGGGTTTTCCCATGTAAATTATGTGTTATGTCTTTTACTGCTTAAATCTAAAATTAATCTAATTGCATGTGCACTCTTAAAGAAAATGTAATTGAATAAATATTTTAAGAAGAGTTTTGTAAGCTCTTCCCTAATTTATTTGTATTAGGGAATTATTTATGCACTCGGATTTCCTTTCAAAATCCTATACCCTAAAACCTCAAGCCTAAATAGCTACCTTCTATCCTCAATCATAAGCCCAATACCCTTGACCCTATATCCAATATCCACAACCCTACGCCCTATAACATCTACACTTAACCTTATACCCTCAAACCTTAATCTTATACCTTATACCCTAAACCCTACACCCTCAACCCTCAACACTATTCCCTCAACCTTATACCCTAAACCATATACCCCCAATCCTTGAAATAATGAGAGTGTGTTATAACATGCTCACATTTTATCTTGCTTTGGAAATTTTCAAGAATTTAGCTTGAATTTTCTTTGGGATTCCAACTTGTTGGTGATCAAAATTGTTGGTCCCAAATCCCAAAGGCTTGATAATCATCCAAGTTCTAGGGGTGTCAAACTTGGAGAATTACTACAACCTATATTCAAGTTGGGCAGCTAAGGACCAATGGTTGAGGTGGGTAAGACCTCCTTCACTTTTGGCTCTACAAGATCAAAGGGGGTATTCCCTAAGAATACAAATTGATGACTGCACAATGTATCCCAATACTAGTGTCACAATATACCTATGTGCTATCTTGGATAGGTAAGGTTGAGCATCTTACTAATAGATAACCTACCATATTAGTGTTGGAGAATGAAATTATGATACACCCTCGTATTGGTGTATTCATCCAGATATGGTAGTAAAAATTTAAAGGTTTTTTAATTTGATGTGTTTGGAGTGTGTTCAAGATGATAGGAGAGAAAACCAATTATAAATTGGTTCCTTTATCCATTAGGCTACAGAGTCTCTTGATTCAACCAAAAATTCAATAATTGAAAACAAGGTAATGACTTAAATCAAGTCACCATAAAAGACTATGCCTTTTAAACTGTGTAGGGAAGCTAGGCTCTACACATTAACTTATAAAGGTAATATATGGTTGTAGAATATTAACATGTTTTACTTAGTAATCCTCATGCATACCCACACATTTCCTTTATTATATTAAAAAGATACTATGCAAAATATTTGCATAGATTTTACAAAATTTTGGTTGAAAAACTAATCAATGGTTCATCAAAAAATGCACACCATACATGGGGAGAAAATAAGATAAAGTTAATTTTTCCTTTAGTCATTCACTCTTCAAGTTTACAAATGTTATTACAAGGTTGGGATCAAACCTAAATCATTACAATACAAAATGTCTATACCCAGAAGTAGATATTCAAACCTAAGGTTTTCTATGAATACTTTCTTCTGTTGGCTTTGTAACTACTTCTCTTTAGGAAAAGGTTTGAACAAAAAACTTTAACCCTTAGAATGAGCACAAAAGTGCATTTATACCTCTACAAGTTATGAAGGAAGAAAATCCAAAGACAAGGCCTCAAACTCCAAAAAATCATATGCAAACATGTGGATGTCCAAATCTAAGAATAAATCATGCCACATATGTCCCAACACATATTCCATGCCTCCACATTTATGAATCTATAGAACAAAGGAAAAAAAATCCCACAAAATCCACCATGCAATTCGGTCATAAATAACCTACAAGTAGACAAAAAATCTTTGCAACATGTCAAGGAGTATGGGTGGTGCTTTTGCATTGAAGGTGGCATCAGAATCCATATAGAAGATAGCCTAGTAGAAAACAAATCTAATCCTGGTAGCTAAGAAATTTACTTAAGATCATCGTTGTAGCCCCAAGTATCAAATCTGGTATTTGAGAATGAAATATTGAAAAAGGAAACCCTAAGATTCAACCCTAGGGTTTTACTTCTAGGGTTTGGGCACATTTTCAAATGGTTTTATTAAATATTTGAATGGTAGTGGGGGTTTGATGGATTTGTACAAGGTATGTGATTGACTTACAACTTGATAGGTGAGTCAACCAAACCTGAAGAAACCTGGAAATGTGCTAATGATGGAATGCAATGATCTAATTGTCCTAATGATAAAAATGAAAAGGAAATGGTGAACTTGGAAAGCCTCCAAGTATGCACCTTCAATAACTTATGTTTCTTTAAACAAAATAGATTTCAATCATCTTGATACAAGCATATACTACTATGTCTTAAAGGAAACAGACACAGTTAAATTCCCATGCATTAACCCTTAGAGGAAAGTTGATGTAGTTTCAGATCTAGGAAAATTTTAAGAGCATAACGGTATGTAATTTAACATTTCAAGAAGGAGAAACACAAAGAATAGAAGAAAGATAGATAGAAGAGAAGAAGACACGATATACATGGGGAAAACCCTTTCGGATAAAAAATCCCACACTCCAAAGCATCGAACCAATGTATTAATCTGCAACAATAAGGTTACAATAAACTTTCAAGCTCGCAACCTTAACATGGAGACTACATCTTTCTCTTTTGGAGGAAATCTGATAGCACTCCGATACCTAAAATAACTATCTCACAAACCCGCTCCAAGACATCCAATATATAGAGAATACAAGCATGAAGGTAGCTTCTAGAATAAGCTACAAAAGATGGGTGTCCAAATCCATGTGGCACATTTTTCAAACACATATTTGACTCATGTGACACTTGTCACATTATTCCTAACCCCCCTTACATGCCTCCATACTTGGGAACCCCAAATTTCCCCTAATAGGTATGACAAATGCCTTACAATGTCATAGAATCTGTCATATATGACAACTCTTACAACTATAAGAGAATCTATCATAACTGACTAAATATAGAAGATGCCTCGTACATTCTCTTACAACTTGTCATAGGTCAAACTTGGGCGCCTGCTTTTCTCATGCAAAGATTCCTTCCAACACTTGTCCAACCTGTCATAGAATCTGGCTCTTACAGGTCATAAGATTGTTAGAAATTTTTCATAAGAATCTATCATTACTTGTCATAGAATCCCTCAAAGATGTCGACACATTTCAAGGAATATCTTCCCAAAGTGGGACACCTACATTGCCATGTGGAGACCAAAACATCCATGTCACATCCCATGTCACCTCCCAATATGCTAACAACTCACCGAGATAAGTCATATTAGATGAAAAATTAATATGAGCAAGAAATTACAACAAAAGCTTAATAAATTAATATTTTAATGATAGGAAATTGCAAAGGTTGAGACACCTTAATTCTCAACATTCCCCCACTTGTCAAACACCTTTCAAGAGATAATCTAATTAGGTAATTAACTGCTAAGGTCCAAATAACATCATCACAACCATCCATAAAATCACATGAATCTCTAATATGTTCTCATGCACTAACAAGGTACCTGCAATAGCATCCAAGATGTCCACCATATCATACAAAAACTAATGCCATCTTCCAATCATGACACCTGTGGAAGAAAATGAACATGCCAAGGTGTAAACGCATCAATCCAAAGAACACAAGCATCAAATCCAAGTGATAACAAAGGCTACAAGCTACTACCACAACTCCACTATTATCTCAAGCTAAATAGAAGCTCAACTAACTCCAAGCTTGTAACCAGAACACAATTTTGAAGATGAAGAATCCTCTAGAGAACAAGATAATCCATCAACTAGAACAACAAGCAAACCAGGTTGCCCTTATCTAACTAATAAACCCATGAGAACAGAAATAACACCCACAACAAATGCTAATTCATCCAATCTACCATACCTCAAAGGTACCCAAAACATTAGTAGAACTTATGCCAACAACATATCTAACCCATAAACTACAATAATAAGCTCCATGTGTCAAAATTTTCAATGAAGAACATACACATCCAGGAACTCCCACTGCATGGGGAATGTCAAAAACTAAAAATGATCAAGGCATACCAAGTCTACCAATAGCATCATATAAAAAGTGTAAACAATATCATGCAGTACCAAGGAATCATCCACAATGATATGCAAAACCTGCAAACCAATAACCTATAAGAACAACTCTCACCACAAGTCTCCATAGCTCTCCCAAGTTCTCCACACCCAACAAAGATAAGAGATAAAATAACCTCCATGTCATCACCCAAGAACATAAGTGAAAACACATGACCAAAAGCTAGTGATCACAATAGCTCTAACCAAACCTCAAACCAATGTAATGTGAAACCAGACATACAAGAAGATAACCAAGACCAAAGAAAGAAACTTTGCCATAATATGCCTATAGAAAATCCTACTACATACACCTCTAAATGCCAATTGTGTCAAGTATGATCTCCTCCACAACACCCTAAAACAAAAGCCATAACAACACCCAATCATTCAATCACCAAGATCAAATATGACATATATATCATGTAACCAACATGGATGTAAGCCTCTCATAACCAAAGAAGATCAAACTAAATCCATTCCCAATTAAGGAAATAAGCCCAATACATCTCCTAAACTCAACATCAATGAATGTAATCATAATGCATAAGGAGATAGGCCTGCCAACACTCCTCAAATGAATCCTCCAAAACTATATATCCATAGCTCAAGATCCATATGCATGAGAAGACAAAGCATAACATAATAACCTGAAAGAAACAATGGGAAATAACTCTCAAGTAAACTATCGAGAGGATCAAGAGTGGGGAATGAGAATGCTCCTCCAAGATATCCAAGTCATCATGACTCATCCAATAACACTCTCCTCATAGGTCCATGTTGAACTCATGCCCAACCAAGGTGTAGGTTCCTCGGACTTCCTGTTGAAATCTCATTAAGAGTAACCATCTCAACAAATGTCTCTAACCACAAGAGAACTCTAGCCTCACCTATGTCTCCAAGTATCCATGAGTACCTATAACCAATCAATCCATTCCAAACTCTAAAGGCAACAAAGCATCATCATGAAGTAATCAAGCAAATAATCAATGTACCCAATACCAAGAGAACCACCAAGATAAATGTCAAAGTCACAATAGATGAAACAGGAACATAACCATGACATCATGATATCACACTTCCTCAAAAGAATATCATATGATCCAAAGAACATAACAAGTACATTTATCATGCCAACGCTCTAAACCAATAATCAAGAGTAAACCATGACATAATAACATAACCATCTTATCAAAATAAGGATCACATATCAGAATACAAATCATGACACCTCTACCAAAGACTAAAGAATTCCTGCATAGCAAATCAATATGTCAACATATTCATTCACCTGAAAATAACCATCTCCAATTAATTTCCATGCAGATGCGAAAGAACCCTTCTGCAACAACAGTATCTAAGAGCTCCTCCTAGCAACATCTGCAACACTAAAGGAAATCATCCATCCCCAAGTGATGAATCCATAGTCACTGCTAAAGCTCCCACTAAATAGTGATATTGAGCTCTCCAAGCATCATGAAAACCATCTCCTTAATGAAGATTCTTCATGGATCTAACACAATAAAATGCAATATCAGTAGCACCAAACAATAAATAGAACCAAAATCTCCAAACCAAGAAGATAAACAACATGCTACAAGTCCCATAACTGACTATGCATCCTCTCATCTCAAAGAAAAATACCAATGCACAAATGATCACATACAAGGCCAACTAATCAAATCTACATCAACACTGAATCAATCTCGTGGATATAGATAGTCCACATCTAAGTCATCCCACTACAACCAATTGGTAGCTAATCCACAAAATGCATAACTCATAGATCCCATACACTGAAGCATGCAAACTCATCATCACATTAGTAACATGCAAAACTAAGATATCAATGAAGATAACACATAGATTTCAAGACAAAAACACTAGATCACCACCAGACCCAATTTTCCAAACAAATCCACAACTAAGTACCATAGTCAAGGAACTAATCAAGCATTCCTATAAATATGCAACTATTCTCATCTAAAAAACTCTAAGAGTTTGAACACAATATTTTCCATAGAACTACAAGCCACAGATTTTAGTTAGCATGTAAAACCTGTAAAAAACATCTCCATGTAAATCTAAAATCACTTATAATCTAGAATAATATATCACACATATTGTGTGTGTGTGAAATGTGTCAAGTTAGTATCAACACAAACCTTAATGAAACTATTTATATTCAAAGATTCGAAGCAAAGAAACTATTCTAATTTGCAACAAACTAAATCTTTCAAGAATGTCTCATTGTCCTCTATTCTCAATGATCCTTTTAACCTTTTTTGCCCTCATATTTCTATGTGCACAAAGGCTATTAGAATGACACTTAAGAAATGAGATTGGTATTCAACATGCAAGCCAACTATATGCCTACATGAAACTATATGCAAACAATGATGATGAATGCCATGATGAATTGAGGATTATGTTTATGATAAATGAACAAGTGGAGGTGGATGCTATGGTATTGAACTAGAATGGTTCTATGTATGATTCTACATATGATCAAATGCAAAAAATGAACTAATCTAAAATGCAACTATGATGCAAGATGGATGATAAAATGCAACTATGAAGCAAGATTTAAAGCTAAGATGTAAATGCCAAACAAAACATGATATAAAAAATAGCTATAAGACTCCAAGAATGCTCCAAGCTCCAATGATAAACCTGCATGATAAATTTACTTCAAATGTGGATGCAAAATATAATGCCCAAGGGTTGTATTTATAGCATTTTCCAAGCATATAGTGAGGTGGCAATAATCAACGGTCTAGATTCGAACAAGAAGAATGGATGGTGAAGATGAAGAGAATCAAGATGTTGTCCCTTTGACCAAAGATAACATGTAATTTGGATAGAAGAATCTCTTAACCAATGGGCAACATGCCATTTGGATGGAAGATTCAAGTGTGAGAAGAGAAGACCATGTGCTTCCAAAATTGGTGGAAGTGTGGGAGGAATAAGTCATGTGCTCCAAAATTGGTGGAAGTGTGGGAGGAAATGAGCCATGTGCTTTTTGAAATGAGTTGAAGATAATTCTAATTAAAAATTAGAGTTATTTATTTTCATGTGACCCTTGTGAGGTGGCACAAAAAGTTGTAGAAATGTGCTCTAATTCCTAATTGGACTTAGTGAAGATTAATTAAATAAAAAAAGTTTAGGGAACCTTGTTTATTGAATTAATTTAGAAGAATATGTTTTTAGATTTGGAGAATTAGAGAAGGGTGAACAATAAAAATAAATTGAGAATTTATTTATACGTAGTTGGAATATTAATCAAATAGTTAGTAGTTAATTAATTAAAGGTGATAACCGTTTTTAGGTGTATACATTTTTCCCCTATTTGAAGTAATTTGTTTACACATTGCTTCAAAGAAAAATTTGATATTGATGCTCAAAAAAAATTTCAATGCCCCAGACGATGCCCCAAACATTATTTTCAGGTATTGACGAATATATGCCCCCTCAAGAGATAAATCGGTGAAGTTTGGAATTTTGATGATTTGTCAATGATTGGATGATTGTGTGATGATGTTGTAGTGATGTGATGATGATACAATGTTAAACCAATGATACTTTGATAACATACACGATTTATCTCTCAAAAAAGAATATTGAGCTTGCCAAATTGATTAATTGATGCCTTATGTTGCCTCCTTGTGTTTGATGTTTGATGATCACGTTCAGCCGATTGATTTGATGATGTTGATGTGATAGTTGATGATTGACCTCATGATAGGTGAGGATCAATGATAGGATGATGATGATTTTCCTCATGATAGGCGAGGATCAATGATAGATTGATGATTGACCTCCTGATAGGCGAGGATCAATGATAGATTGATGATTGACCTAATGATAGGTGAGGATCAACGATAGATTGATGATTGACCTCATGATAGGCGAGGATCCATGATTGATGAACCTCATGATAGGTGAGGTTGAATTGATTGATGAACCTCATGATAGGCGAGGTTGATTTGATTGATGAACCTCATGATAGGTGAGGTTGCATTGATTGATTGATGAACCTCATGATAGGCAAGGTTCATTTGATGTGATGAACCTCATGATAGGTGAGGTTGGATCGATTGATGAACCTCATGATAGGAGAGGTTGGATTGATTGATGAACCTCATGATAGGTGAGGTGCATTGATTGATGAACATCATGATAGGTGAGGTGCATTGATTGATGAACATCATGATAGGTGAGGTGCATTGATTGATGAACCTCATGATAGGCGAGGTTGAATTGATTGATGAACCTCATGATAGGCAAGGTTGGATTGATTGATGAACCTCATGATAGGCAAGGTTGAATTGATTGATGAACCTCATGATAGGCGAGGTTGCATTGATTGATTGATGAACCTCATGATAGGCGAGGTTGATTTCATGTGATGAACCTCATGATAGGAAAGGTTGAATTGATTGATGAACCTCATAATAGGCGAGGTTGGATTGATTGATAATATTGTTGATTTGCGATATGTTATGATCATAGGAGGATTTCCACATCTGGTGCAAGCGGATTCAAATTTGATTGGGCAATGTGGTTTGACTTCTTCGATTGATTGATATGCCCCAGTATAGGATTGATTAATGTATTGAGACTTGATGATGTACCGAGACCTGATGTATACACTGATTCAGTTGAGACATTGATGATGTGCCTCTTAATTTGAGACATTATGATACACTGTCAATTTTGATATTGATGTATCTCTTTATACCTTTGGATATCCTTGTACACTTTGACATCATTTTGAGGTTATATGATATGCAGCGATGCTTATGATCCATGTGCGTATATGATGTATGGGATGGATTTTATTATGCCAATGATATGTGATGTATTTGATGTTTTTGTTCTTTTCTGATGCAAATAAAGGATGCAATGGGTGAATGAATGTTTATATGAAATCATTGTGTGATGGTACTCCTTTCTATGAGAATGTATGCAATGATGATATGATAATACAATGATGGATGATTCTATATAGTTTATGGATTTATGCAAATGATGTTTTATACTATGTGAAATGGATATGATTATGCAATAATGATATGTAATGAAGTGTGATGTTTATATTGATTATGTATGAATGTGATGCAAATGATGTGTGATGTTTTGTAATGATGAATTATGATTATGTGATGTAAATGATCATGCAGATGATTGTGCTCTAGGGTCTTAAGCTTAAATGAGTGAATCTATCCACCTTCCAAGAGTTGTGGGAAGGTTGTTGTCAGTTGATTCTTTGTTATATTAAGCTTCACAAAACCTGACATATTTCCCAATTCTTTTGGAAATCTAAAGAGACTCACTCATTTAAGCTTAGTGAACCACTTCCCTAATGCCACTAAATGAAATGATTTTGATTATGTAAATGAGATGTGATGGATGTCATTTTGTGTTTTTTGATGCAAATATTATGAAGTGATGCATGAATGGATGAATGATGTTGTAATGTTTTCCAATGCAAGTGATATGCAACTAAATGGGAATGTTTTCTAATTATATGAAAATGATGTGTTTTTGGAAATATCAAGTGTACTCAATCCCTCAATGCAAGAGATAACATCATTGTTGCAGCTTTGGAAATGCCATAAATACAGATGTAAACTAACATGGATGCAATCTACTCTAAACATGTAGATCTCGTATGCAAAAATTGTCATTCGTAATAGCCGATTTGTCATGCTTTTTATCATCATTCGGCCTTTAAAATGTTGAAAGTGAGTACAAGCATCAATGGTATATTTAGACCATGATGACCTGAGTACTACTTACATGATGTTTGATAGTGCAAGTTAATACAAGCATCTAAGTATAATTAAACCGAGATGACCTGAGCATTGCTTGCATAAACAGGTAAGAGTTAATCCTTTTCCTATGCAAATTCGGAATGTCATAAGTGATACTTTGTAGCACACGTCTCACGATAATTTGCATAGTAATAATGATCAATTCACAAACAACAGACAAAGAAAAATCATACTCCTTCTTGGCTCCTCTAGTTCGGTACATCATCGAGGGGCTCCAGAGATATGATAACAAAAATCAAAGTACAACAATTGAACATTTGTGTTTAACATGATAATCCATGATTCAGAAGAGCATCATCCTTTTGATTTGATTTTATGTTCAATTTTCTGATGTTTTTGGGATTTTTTCGATTTTCCAAGTTTTAGGTGTTTTCTGAGATTTTGACCAAGAACCTAACCTAAAGACCTATCCTAGGGGTCTCGACAGCTGATCAAAGATTACCCTTTCCTATGTTGTACAAGCAGAGACCACGTAGTTTGACAAGACGACTCTGTTTTTGACTTTTTGACTAACTTTTGACCTATTTTTGGATTTTGATATGATATGGATGTTTGATGTGTTTCTAATGGTGATTGATGTTCAATGTTGGATTGCATTTTAATCATTATTTTTGTTGCATTTGTCTTCCTGCTATTTTTTTGTTGGTTTAAGCTCAAATTTTATTTTCCCCCAATCTAGGGTGAGACACGACTATGATGCCAGAATATGTACATGGTGCTTTAAAACGATAGGTAGATGGATGGTGAAAATGAATGGTCAACATGCTCAAATAGATTTAAAAGCTACCCTATCACAAATAGCGCATGTTGCCAGGTTTTCACTACTTGTTTTTATTGTACTTTTTCAAATTTTATGATCTTTTTGATCTTTTTTATTTTTCACTTTTTTTGTATTTTTCTCTTTTTCTAATTTTTTTTTTGTTGTTTCCAAGATGCCTGTTTGCCAAGTTTTCATCAAGGCAACCATTTTTTAAGACATTTTCTAATGTTTTTGGTATTTTTTAGGACATTTTTCCCAATGCACTTGGATGATTCAAGTGGAGAACTTCTTGAGATTCAAGTTGTTGAGGGGTTCATCAAACAAATCCCCTTTTGGTGTGGACAACTAATATGCTCCCAATCTGAAGACTGTTGTGACGATGCCTCAATCTTGTGTGAATGACCATGCTAGATGAAAGGACCCAATTGGAATTAATAACATGAGTGGAAAATATGACAGATGATAGAGGTGATGGATGAAAGAGATCATGATAGGATCCCTAATGTGCACGCTATATGGGCCATCAAGCTTCAGAAAAAAAGGAGCTTGGGAAACCGATGAGTTATATTACATGAAGGGGTCACCATCAAAGACGCATTGAAAGACATCACCAATGGAAGTGTAATGATATGACAGGTATGTGAACATGGATGGGTGGAAGGGAAAATGTGGTATGAGTGACATGGATGTAGATCGTGAATCAACAAGTTCTTTCTTTGATTTTCTTCTTTGATAGATGCCCCCAATGAGTTTTGAGGGAGAGGCATGTTTGGAGATCAACTTTTGCTCACTTTTATTTTTGACTTTGATTTTTGATTTGTTTGGTAGCTTTTTATTTTGGCTAGGGGACTTGTCTGGATCTTTCTTTCTTTTTGATTGGTCCAAGAGCTTTTTGTATTGGCTAAGGGACTTTGCTTGAACCTTTTTTGCTTTTGATTTGTCCAATAGATTTTTATTTTGGCTAAGGGACTTCTCTTGATTTTTTATTTCTTGGCAAGATTTCTTTTGATTTTGAATATCCTTTTGACAAAGGAATTTTTACCATTGATTTTTGATTTGCCTCCTTTATATTTTCTTTAGATGATACTTGTTGATCCATGTCTACAAGGTGGATGGATGTGGGTGAGATGAATGAAGTGGGAGTAGTGATGCCATCAATGGAGTCTTTGATACTATCCTTTTTGGTACTGCTAACATCAATGGAGGCTTGCACGTCCTTAGTGACTTGGCAAGATGACTTGATAGAGGGAACATTAGGAGATTCATACCCTAGCCCAGGGCAAGTGCGATGGAAGGATGGTTGGATATCCTCAGTAGGATCATGGTCAAAAAGTGGTTTATCATAGATATCCTAACCAAATAGGGGGTTATCATAATTATCAAAATCTTGTGTGTAGCCAGATATGGAAAGGGTAGGTGTATCATCAGGATCCCAAAAGGTTTCAATCCCAGCACGGTCATCTTTCTGCATTTCTTCTATAGCAATCTCAACATCATTGTTGGAAGTTTGACCTTTCTCAACAACACAATAGCAATGTCATTTATTAGCAACTTATCCAAATAGTATTCTTCACATCCTAGATCATGAATTTGGACTTTGGGATTTGATAGTGCAGTGACTAGAGTGGATATTTTGATGGTTTCATGATTAACATTTATTTGAGGGGATGATGCTTCACAATTGCTAGGGATGGTGATTTTAGCTTTAGGACTTTGATTCTGGCCAAACATGAAAGAATTAGGATCTCCTTGTATTGTGATTTCAACTCCATCATGAGAAAATTTCAAACATTGATGGTATGTAGAGGAAACTGCTTGCATTTCATGTATCCACAGTCTCCCAAGCAAGATATTATAGGTCAAGGGGAGATCAAGGACTTGGCAAACCACATCTTTCACCACAGGGCCAATTTTGATTGGTAGAGTAACCGATCCTTTAGATAAGCGTTCTTCTGCATCATATCCCTTCATGGTAATCTTTTACTGGAGTCTATTACATTTTTTGAATATCCCAAGGCATGTATAAAATTTAAAGAGCAGATATTTAAACTAGCTCCTCCATCTATTAGAACATGTTTGACCAAACATTTATGGATCAAAACCTCAATATGAAGTGGAGCATTATGTGGATGGGTGAGTGATGCATCATCATTTTCAGTAAATGATAGGCAATGAGGTGCGGTTACATGTCCCACCATAGCTTGGGATTGGAAAACTTTCAAATCAGCTGGTATAATGCTTTGTTTATCATTGATTGGATTACCAACAGCATAAATGTTAAGAACAGTAGTATTGTAGACATAGTTTACATTCTTTCCTTTGGTGTTCACTGACGAGGATTTCCCCTTTTCATAGTTTGGTAGAGGGTTCTTAAACTCTCCATGATCATTGTTTGTTTGAGGTCCCTCTACAAATATTGTCTTGTTATCAATCAAATCTTGCACTAAATGTTTCAGCTATATGAAGTCATTGGTTTTATGTCCTTTGTTCCTATGAAATTCACAGAAATGTGCATCATTCCACCATGGTGGTTTAACTTGTGGGTTATAATCTCGTGCCTCTGGTAACGTTATAACCTTGGCTTCAAGAATCTCTTTTAGTGCTAATTCTAAGGATTGTCCCAAAGATGTGAACCTTCTTCGATTTGATGATGGTATTTTTTATGAGGTTGAAGCTGGTTTAGAGTTGTTATTGTTTGGGCTGCTGTTTTGATTGGTTTTGGTGGTAGTAGCTGTCAAATTGAATACGGGTTTTGTATTTTGTGTTTCAATTGAAGCATCATTATTACCAACATTCTAGTTGTGTTGCCAAAACTTGGGTTTGTCACCACTATCATAATTGTTGGAGGAGTTTGATGGGTTGTTTTCATTGTATGTTTTGATGACTCCTCTCTTGACTAAGGCCTCTTCAATTTTAATCATGTTTTCAATAAATTTTTTGAAGGTTGGGGGACATTGCAATTCCAATCTATAACTCATCTCGTCATTGAGGTTGTCAATAAAGATTTCTATCTTTTCCTTTTTAGGAACGGGATGAGAATATCGTGCAAATAACCTTCTCCATTTTTGCAAGAACACAAGGAATGATTCACCCTTCCTTTATTTTAGGTTACAAAGATCTTTCATGGTGATGTCATGTTGGGTGTTGTATGAATATTGGGTGATGAACTTGTTGACTAATTCCTCAAAGGTGTTAATTGGTGGGGTGAGTTTGGAGAACCATTCAATACAATTCCCACCTAAGCTTCTTGGGAATAATCTCATCAAATATGTTTCCTCATATGCAAATTCAAGACTCATGGTCCTAAATTCTCTCACATGGTCTATCGGATTGGTTTTGGCATTGTATTTGTCATACTTTGGGAACTCACAATGTTTGGGAAAGGGTATCATGTGAATACTTTGATCAAATGGATAGGGACAAATGTCTTGGATCAAGATTCATTTTGAAGTCCCTCTTGGCATATCAAGGATTTATTATTGAAGTTTCTTCATTTGGTGAGTTAAAGCAACTACTTGTTCAGGATCATTTTTGGGCTTTTTGGGTGGATCCTTCAATTGATTCACATCAAAGTCTTATGGTAATTTGGCACCTTGTTTGGCTAGCATAAGGAGGTATTTTTCCCCATTTCTTTTAAAAATATTTTCTAAACACTTGTGGAAATTGGGGTCTTGTTCAACATGTTGGATATCTTCTTCAGTTATTTCTTCCCCATCAGTGTTGTTGAGTCCATGAAAAGGATTCTTCTTAGCCCCCACCATGGTGTTTTTTGTTTCGCTGTTTTGAGTTTCGGTGTTTTGAGTCTCAATGATCAAAGTTTCAATGGTTGGAATTTCAATGTTTAGAGTTTCAATGGTTGGAATTTCAATGTTTGGCTCTTCAATGTTGTGATTTTCAAGTCCTTTTTCCTTAAGTTTTTTTTTTTGTAACCTTGTTTGAACGGGCATACAAGTGTTATAGTTTAGACTAAACTTTGATCTAGGTTTTAGAAAAGTACCAAGGATTACAACTAAGCCAAACAGAATGAAAAATTCTAATGAGACTAAGTTTTATTTGACTATGTAGCTTCATTTCGTGATGAGAGGATGATAAATCCTAATGATGAAACTAGGCTTAATAATCAAAGGTATGATAAATTTGATGATGTTGGTACTTTGTGATGTTAGATCTTGGTTTAGGTTGGAAAATTCCACTTGTAGAGGTCAATTTTAACAAGTTTGAATTCTAAGGTATCGAAGGAATGATCTTGGACTTTGGGAAAGTTTCAAAATTTTAGTTCAAACTATGAAACTACAGGTAAATTTTCTTCCTAAACAAGATACTCAATTTTTTGGAAAAGTTGTGGATTTTGACAATAGTAAAAGATGTATAATTTGGGATTGTTCTTGCAAGCTCTCTTGTAGAATTGAAGGTCAACCTTTCTCTAAATTCATAGAGTGTTGTGAGATGTTTTTGATGTTCTTTTGGACTAAGAGGTTTGGACTTTGGTTTCCAAATTTTAATCTTTCATGAAATCATTTGGTAACACACATGTTCAGACTCTGTTTTACCTAAGGATTGGTTGAATATTGTTGAGGATCCCCAAGATGAGACTGACTGTCGAATAGGAGATGAACCTAGGTCACTATTTTGTGTTTTGCAAAAGGTGCCAAAACAGAGACAAAGGCACCACAAAATGTGTAAAAGGCACCACAAAATGAGAAAAAGGCACCAAAATAGACACAAAAGGCACCAGAACAGGTTCAAACTTGGTTTTTTGAAAGTTTCTTTGAAAATTTGCTCACTAAATGTAATTCTGAATTAGGGTTTTCACTTTCGATATGTGACATTTTGTTTGTTTTGAAAACACTTTGATAAAGACACATCAAGAAATGTACACTCCTAAGGTTGTGAAAGACTATATTCTTTTGGATTCAACGTAGGTTTTACCCCAATTGTACTTATTCTTAGTAGATGAATAGATACTTAACCCCACTGGCTCCCCTCCACGACACTCACTTCTCGGGGAAACCAAGCATCAATACCCATGAATCTCCCATGGCATATTTTTCATCTCTACTAAAAAATGCGAGAATGTGGATGCCTTCGCAACAACCGTTGCTGCACCAAAGAATAGATAAAGGTTTTGGCCAAACAACAAGGGTTTTAGTAAGGAATTTTCGTTCTTGGGAGTTGATCCATGCGGCAAGAGACCATTGTTGCCCTTCTCGTTGGAACCAACCTCGTGATACTATCCTTTGTTCCAATATCCACACTTATATACAGGCTAGAAATGCACTTGGATTTAGCGTGTTACCGGTTGGGTCATTCCCTTGGGTGATTACTTTTTCCCAGAAGGAAAACCCTCTAAGATAAACAAAAGCAAGCAAGTATACCCATAGTTTGATCAATCTTTATTCCACATGAATAAAGAGAGAACACATGCAATATACTCAACTCACACTCGCACAAAAAGAGTGAATGGGTCTAGCTTTTTGGTCACCCAGTTAAGGGGAGAGCATATGCCTACCATCCATCAAGCACAAAAGACATGGTGTTCATTAACCCTTTAATTAAGCTATGTTCCTAACTTAACCAAAAGGAAACATGGTGTTTTTTAACCTTTTAATTAAGCTATGTTCCTATCTTAACCAAAAGGAAACAAGTAAATCACTTCCAACCCTTGCAATATGTCAGTAATTTGATAAGAGTGTCTTTGACAAGCGTTTTTGGGAAATATGCAAAACAACACAAAGTATTAGCCTTTGGAAACTGCAAAAGGCACCAAAACAAAGACAAAAGGCACCAAAATAGAGATAGAGCAGCCCAAAATTGTGCAAAAGGTGCCAAAATAGAGACAAAAGTTGCCAAAATAGAGACCAAAGGTGCCAAAACAGAGATAGAGCAACCCAGAATGTGCAGAAGGCACCACAAAATGGACAAAAGGTGCCAAAACAGAGACCAAAGGAACCAAAATAGAGACCAAAGGTGCCAAAATAGAGACCAAAGGCACCAAAATAGGTGCAAAAGGCTCCAAGAGGCTCCAAAATGGGTGTAAGAGGCTCCAAAAGGCTCACATTCGAACCTATAAACATAAATTTTCAAGCATGTTAGTAATAAATGGGGCAAGGCCCCATGGTGGGTACTATTTTTGTGTGTGTGTGAAATGTGTGAAGTTAGTATCAACACAAACCTTAATGAAATGATTTATATTCAAAGATTCGAAGCAAAGAAACTATTCTAATTTGCAACTAAATCTTTCAAGAACGTCTCATTGTCCTTTATTCTTAATTATCCTTTTAACCTTTTTGGCCCTCAAATTTCTATGTGCACAAAGGCTATTAGAATGACACTTAAGAAACAAGATTGGTATTCAACATGCAATCCAACTATATGCCTACATGAAACTATATGCAAACAATGATGATGAATGCCATGATGAATGGAGGATGATGTTTATGACAAATGAACAAATGGAGGTGGATGCTATGATATTGAACTAGAATGGTTCTAAGTATGATTATACATATGCTCAAATACAAACTTAAAATGAACTAATCTAAAATGCAACTATGATGCAAGATGGATGATAAAATGCAACTATGAAGCAAGATTTAAAGCTAAGATGTAAATGCCAAACAAAACATGATATAAAAACTAGCTATAATACTCCAAGAATGCTCCAAGCTCCAATGATAAACCTGCATGATAACTTTACTTCAAATGTGGATGCAAAATACAATTCCCAAGGGTTGTATTTATAGCCTTTTCCAAGCATATAGTGAGGTGGCAATAATCAACGGTCTAGATTCGAACAAGAAGAATGGATGGTGAAGATGAAGAGAATCAAGATGTTGTCCCCTTGACCAAAGACAACATGCCATTTGGATGGAAGATTCAAGTGTGAGAAGAGAAGACCATGTGCTTCCAAAATTGGTGGAAGTGTGGGAGGAATAATTCATGTGCTCTAGAATTGGTGGAAGTATGGGAGGAAATGAGCCATGTGCTTTTTGAAATGAGTTGAAGATAATTCTAATTAAAAATTAGAGTTATTTATTTTCATGTGACCTTGGTGAGGTGGCACAAAAAGTTGTAGAAATGTGCTCTAATTCCTAATTGGATTTAGTCAAGATTAATTAAATAAAACAAGTTTAGGCAACCTTGTTTATTTAATTAATTTAGAAGAATATGTTTTTAGATTTGGAGAATTAGAGAAGGGTGAACAATAAAAATAAATTGAGAATTTATTTATATGTAGTTGGAATATTAATCAAATAGCTAGTATTTAATTAATTAAAGGTGATAACTGTTTTTAGGTGTATACACATATTTCATCTAAAAAAATGAATACTTTAGATCTACACAAACCCATAGCTTTTAGAACACAAGAAAATTGTAAAACCTTCAGAGGAAATAGGTTTTCCAGAAGGTTATAAAATATAAATTATCCCAAATTCACAACCACCATCAAATCACCATTTCCTCAATGATAAAGTTGCAAACCTCCTCAAAACACGCATGAAGCATACATGCAAACCTACAACTATCTTACATCCAGAAATGCCCAAAGGGAAACATAATCTAAAAAATAGTTCATCTATAGATCTACAAAATCGCAAGTTTTCATTAACTATATAAAACTTGCAAACCCACTATGTTTTATAACACACATGCAAATCCATATCCACTTAACATTTGGAAGACCCACAAGTCTGAAAAAAACCATAATAGTTAAACTAGAACAATGGAATAACATGAATATGTATAACCATAGATTTTTAAATGGAAAATCCATAAAACCCTCAAATCCAAGGAACATGAATTTGAGCCATGCAAGTACAAGCATCTATTAGGAAAGAGAGGTCTAGGAACTTTTAGGCCCATTTTTAGGCCAACTCCACCACCAACATGTACATGCATCTGAGAGAGAATTAGGCTATTCCAGAAGCTTCTAGATCATCCAATGATCAACTCCATAGCCTTACATGCATTCAAGGTTATTTAGTTGTCAAATAGGAGCTCTAGATCAATAACATATCAAATATAACCACATGATCAACTCCATAAAACTCTATCTTCTATATCCTTCACAATGCCTGTTGTTTCTAGGAAACAAGATCAAATACAAAACTTCCACTCAAACAAGGATTAATAATCATTCAATTCCTTCAAAATAGATTCCTTCAAGCTTGCCAAGCTAAGAAATCACAACATAAGAAATACCTAGAACCCAAAACACCACATGCATCACCATGCGAGAACATGCAAGTGGCATGCAAGTCCATGCAATTACATGCAACACATATGCAAGTACATGAAACTTATATACATACACATGCAAGCACATACAAATATGGAACTGGGCTTTGATACCAAACAAAAGGGAAATGGTGAAATCGAAAAGCCTTCGAAGAAGCAGTATGCACCTTTAGTAATTTATGTTTCTTTAAATAAATCAGATTTCAATCATCTTGATAAAAGCACATACTACTATGTCATAAGGCAGAAACATACATAGTTAAATTCCCATGCATTAACCCTTAGAGGAAAGTTGATGTAGTTTTAGATCTAGGAAAATTTTAGCAGCATAATGATATGTAAATTAAAATTTCAAGAAGAAGAAACACAAAGAATAAAAGAAAGAAAGATAGAAGAGAAGAAGACACAATATATGTGGGGAAAACCCTTTCGAGTAAAAACCCCAAACTCCAAAGCATCGAACCAATGTATTAATTTGCAACTATAAGGTTACAATACACTTGCAGGCTCGCAACCTTAACATGGAGACTACATCTTGCTCTTTTAGAGGAAATCTGACAGCACTTTGATACCTACAATAACTATCTCACAAACCCACTCCAAAACATCCAATATATAGGGAATACAAGCATGAAGGTAGCTTCTAGAACAAGCTACAAGATATGGGCATCCAAATCCATGTGGCACATTTTTTAAACACATATTTGACTCCTATGACACTTATCACATGACTCTTACATTCTCTTACAACTTGTCATAGGTCAAACTTGGGTGCCTACTTTCCTCATGCAAAGATGTCTTCCAACACTTGTCCAACCTGTCATAGAATCTGGCTCTTACACGCCATAAGACTGTCATAAGAATCTATCATAACTTGTCATAGAATCCTTCAAAGATACCAACGCGTTTCAAAGAATCTCTTCCCAAAGTGGGACACCTACATTTCCATGTGGAGACCACAACATCCATGTCATATCCCATGTCACCTCCCAATATGATGACAACTCACTGTGCCAAGTCATATTAGATGAAAAATTAATATGAGCAAGAAATTACAACATAAGCATTAATACATTAATATTTTAATGCTAGGAAATTGCAAAGGTTGGGACACCTTAATTCCCAACAACAAATTAGTGTTCTGATGAAAATACATAAAATTAAATACATAAAATTTGAGATGTCATAGAGGAAATCAAAAAGTTCAAATAGAAAGGGGAGGACACTATGCACCTATCGTACAAATTTGAGCCTGATTTGTTGGGATGTTTCCTCCAGGGGTACCACTATCCTAATAGGTCTTTTTTATATCTATTTTTGCAATCATCTGATGTTAGATCTGCAATTTTGTTTCCCATATGCAAAATTGTTGGATCACTATCAAATATTTTTGTAATCAACTTTTCATGGGTTGTCAAGGCCTAGGGTTTCGACTACAACAATGAATAATTTAGGTTCAAACTTCCTTCGATCTTCAAAATACCTAAAACCTGCACATTCAAAGAGAGAGGAAATGTTGTGTCATTTAGGGGCTTTCCTTAGTCAAACCCCGTGTTAGTGTTTCCACTTCCACAATGGCAATATCAGTAATAAATGAATAATTAATAGGAAGGAATGATGAAATTACAAAGTGCAATAGCTCACCTCCCTTTAATGGCTTCCTTGAAGGACTGAAGTCATGCACATCACTTCAAGGTCTTGGATATTTCTTTCTTGATTTACTTGAATTGGTTTGGAGACCTACAAAAGGGTTTAACCTTCACAAAATAATGAACATGACAACATGAACTCACATACACTTTGACATAAGGTTGGACCTTGAATTCTTGCAATAAAACTCTAATGGTTGCTCTTGACTCTTTGAATAATGCTCTTGATAATTACTTGATCATAAATTCTCTAACTTGCTAGATAGATTAGAAATAATGCAACAAATAGGTATTTATATGTTATTATTCTAATTTCCCAAAAAATAAATCCCGACATCCAAATTTAGATATTTGAATTTAAAATAATAAAATGTAAACACTAATATATTTGAATTTGGAGCCAAAATGGGGGACATAGGTGCCCTAGGCGCTAATGTCTCAACCCTGTTTTCCTAAAATTAAAGTGTTAAGGACACAATATTAAATGAGAGCATTGTTTTATGCTTGCAAATTATCATAAAATATTTAAAATAATTCATGGAATGCATAATTTAGGAAATTAAGTGATTAATTAGGTCCAATAACTTAAAGGGGAGAAAAACATAGTGTGAAATTATCAAGGGTAATAATTTATGATGCTACGGAGAAATTTGTTGTAGCATCAATGGTACAAAATGTTAAAATTGTATAGAAGGTCCAAAATTCTAATAAGGTTTTGAAAACTTTATAAGAAAAAAGTAGAAAGTAAATGGAATTCAAGAGTGAAAGTATTGAACAGACGTGGAACTTTTAGTCCATTGTCCAAAAATCTCGTCGAGACATGAAAGATCAAGATCAGATATAAGAAAAATACAAGGAAAATACATCAAGATTAAAAATCCCAATCAAACTTGGACATGAAGAACATAGGTCCAAAAATCCTATCAAGTCCTGAAGTCTCAATCAGATAAAAGAAAGAGAAAGGAAGAAAAGAAAATTGTCGGAGTTCGACATGGTTTTGACAACCACATTGAAGTCCAAAAAGGTTCTCAAAACATTTCGGACACCTAAAAAAACCTTTGCACATCAAAGATCCTAAGTTAAAAACTTAAAGAATTAGTTGATAAAGCAAGTTTCAAAACCAACATCAAGGTTTGATGTGGTTTCAACAACCATGTTGAGGCTCGACAAGGTTGTGAAAACCTTGTAAAGTTTTGAAAGTTTTGACAAATTTTACTTTAGTGGATCTACAGAAAGGTTTTAAAAACCATTTTTGGGTCCCAACAAGGTTGAGAAAACCTTGTAAAGTCCCAACAAAGTTTTTACTTGGCTAGTTTGAGGAAAAAGAGTTTGAAGGTTCCATTAGGTCCCAAAGTTTTGATGGAACGAAAAGTAAGAAAGAAGAACAAAGTGAGGGTAGAAACTTAGAAAGGTTTTAGACCTTTTGAACTTAGGTCCAAAAGTCCGATCAGGACCCAAAGTTCTGAATGGATAAAAAGGAAAAGGAGTTGATCGGGATTAGGAATCCTTATCGGAATTAGAAAAAGAAAAAGGAAGGAAAACTAGGCTCTAAGATTTCAAACGGATTTGGACCTTATGACCAAATTTCCAAACATCCAATCAAAATATGAAAATCTGAAGGATCAAAGAGGAAGCAACAATAAAAGACAAGAAAAGACTCAAACCAAGAATACTTTGGTTCGAAAGTCCGACCAAGACCCGAATTTCAAATTGGATATAAGGGTAAAAAGGATGATGAAGGGGGAATCAGGAAGAACATGGAAATTTGGACTTGATCCAAATGTTTGTTCGAGGCTCGAATCCTTGAAAGGACATGAAAGAAAAAATAAGGGGGATCAGGGATTGGGAATTGATTTAGGCCTTGGTCCAAATGTTTGTTTGAGGTTTGAAATCCTGATAGGACTCGAGAAAGAAAAGAAGGAAAAGGCTAAATCTTGGACATTCTACAAAATAGGTCTTTTACCATAGCTATATAAAGGGGTAATTGTAAGACCCCGCTTCATACAACCTTAAATTGTGGTATATTCCTCCTAATTAGATGCTTAGATATAATTCAAATGATACATAGTGTGATTGTGTGACAATGTGTGTGTATTTCATTTTGATGTGTTGTTTAATTATCACTATCATGAAGGTGTTAGGAACTCATAAACTATGAATACAAATTGAAATTTTAATGGAATTGTTGTACAATTAAATCTTAGTTCAACTATCAAATTAATGTGATATATGATTGTTCTTACGATTGCATTGGTAATGTGCAGGAAAGCAGTGTGTCAGTACAAGAAGGGAAACCATTGAGTAGATCAAAATGCATCTTCTTTTGGTTATGAAATTGACCTCCTTTCAAAGCTTGGAAAGAAATAAAGTTAATATGTTGAGGTGGTGAGGGTTGATATTAAAGGGATAATTTATTTTTGGGGTTGTGAGGGTATTTAATTATGTTTCATGTGGGTGTAGGTGGGGTTAGGGGTTAGGAACCCTTACCCAAGTTTGAATTTCGGATGGGTCCTTAAATGGGCCTTTAAATAGGGTTGTTGGTCAATTTCTTTGGTTGGGATGCAAAAATAAACCCCCTAGGGTCTATACCATAGTGATAGGGGTCAAGTGGGAATATAATAGTGCCCCAAGGACATGATTTGACCCAAATGAAAAATCCTCATAATGAAGAGTGACGATTTTTTAGGAGAGGATGAGATGAAAGGATGGAGGGGTTGTCCAAGTGTATGTTTCAGGTATTTAATAAGGAAAAAACTCTCATTGATGGAAGGAGATACACTTCACACCTCCCCACCCAAAGGTTGCAAGTTGAAACTCCTATATATTTTGGAGAGGAAAAATGAGTGAGGTGTTACCCACTTCTCCTCTTGGAGAACTTTAGTGGAGATGGCAAAAAGAATGAGAAGAGGAGAGGATTCCACTTCTTTGGGAAGAGAGTGATGAATATGGCTTGGCTTGGAGAGGAAAGATGGATGAAAGAGCTCAATCCCTTTAGTCCTTCCTATTTTCATTTATCCTTGTTTATTGGTTGTAAAAAGGTGACATAGTGTATGGATCATGGTTGAAAGGAGAAAGTAGAAAACCTAGATACATGAAAGTTGTGCTATGTTAGTTTTATCCCTTTGTAAAAATGAGAAAAGGCTCCATTTATTAGCATGGAACTAAAATAATTACTTGCTCGAGGGTATGGCTAGAGCCCACGAGGCTCCATGACGCCATTACGGTAGGGTGGAGAGCAAGCCTTTATGCATTGGTTTATAATCATTTCATTTCTACGTATTGTTGTAATGATGAGAGTTTAAGGAAATAATAACTTTTGTAATGAAAGAGAGCAATTTTATTCTTTCAAAATGTTTGCATTAGAATACTTCATTTGTAATGTTCTTGAGAGAAATATTGGAGTCATTGACCTTCTTGAGGCATTATGTAGGGCATCCATTGTAATGAAAATATATAAGGTTTAGATCTTGTATTTCATTTCATTTTATTTGTTATTGAAGATGTAGTGGTAAACCTTCCAAGTTTTAGAATAGGATATGACAATCTAATCTTGAGGAACTAAAGAAGGATTTAACTAATATTGTGTATCTATCCTTACTAATGAAAATAGGGGAATGTTTCATTTAAGTTGCAATGATAGAGAAAAAGATTATAGTTCACTTTGATTTGAAGAATAGGTTCCCTTATTAGGAGAATATAATGGATATGAGATTAAAAAAAACTATGTTAGCTGAAAGGTAATACAAGTTGTAACAAAAAAATTTCTTCCAAATCTTACTGAAATAATCCGAAGAAGTTTAAACAAATTATTCAATATTCGCTTTTATTAAAAGGATATTGAACATGCTTGCATAAAATTACATATTCATTATCATTATGAATGAAACTATTCATGTATAAAATTCTACTTCTCTTCTCAAGAAATCCATTTCTTTTTATAGAAATAATAGAGATGAAAACATGAAGGAAAAAAAAAAGAAATGGGTTGTACATAATGTTAAAATGTGAGATTATAATATATACTTTCTTAAATTATTCCTCTTCAATAGAAATAAGAACCCTCTATATTGTTAATGAAACAAAAAAAAAATGTAATTAACAAATATTTGGACAAAATATGTATGCTGCAAGTAAATAAGTTAAGTACACAAATAGTGGTTATTATTACTTGCCATTAGGCAATACTATTGCAATGAATTTTGTTCTTCTTAGTTAATTAGTTATTAATAAGTTATTAATTTTATAAATTATGAAAATTATTTTTGATGAATATGATTGGCTAAAAGGTTTGGTGTGTTATTGACGAATTTTGAGGAAAAGTGAAAGTTAACTATTATTTTGTCTATTTTTCAAAAAATTGAACTATTTTTTTACATAACTTTTTTTTGGATAAAATTTTCTATCCTGATGTCAATGAAATGGAGGTGCACATCATTCTCATTGTTGCATGCAACAACTCATTCACTGATTCTCAGGAAAAACAAAACACTTTTGATAAGATTTCAAAGAAAAAGTAGTGCACACCACAAAACCAACAAATAACCTCCGGATAAGAAGAGACTTTGGATACCTTAAAAAAACTTTATATTTCTCCATACGTCTCTGATTTCAATGTAATACACCGAAAATAACTTTATATTTCTCCATACATCTCTGATTTCAATGTAATACACGAAAATGAGAATGGAAAGACTTTGGATACCTTAAGAAAAACTTTATATTTCTCCATACGTCTCTGATTTCAATGTAATACAAGAAAATGAGAATGGAAAATGATTTGTGAATCAGTCCAAGTCCATATAAAATTGTCCTTTGCAATATATTCCTCTTAATTCAATCTTTTTAAATATATAAATATTAAGATAAAGTAGTTACTAGCTATGGCACCTTGTACAATGGGTACACGAAAGAGGTGTGGAAGGTGAATTAGGAAAAAAATGGTTAATTTTTTTGTACAAATTTGTGTAGTAAATGAGATCAATTGGTAGGTCATTTAGAAAATGATTTTAATATTAGTATTAATTTTTTATTATAGAATAATATTATTATATATATTTTTAAATTTTATGTATTAACTATTATATTATTATATAAATATTTATTATTTATGTCATTATTTTATGTATTTATATTATATATATTATTATATTATCTTTATTATTTTTGTATTAACTATTATATAATATAGCATTATATATTAAAAACCAAATTATTTATTATATATTTAAAACTAATTATTTATTATATTTTATAAGGGAAAGGATGTGGTAATGTTAAAAACTAAATGTGCTCGTTATGTGATTTTCATTTTAATAAACATATTATATTAATTATGTTAATTTATACTTAACTATGTGGGATAAAGGATGTTGAAATTTTGAAAACTAAAATATACATTATATATTAATTATACTAATTTATACTTAACTACACAGGGTAAAGGATGTAATTTTAAAATCTAAATTTGCTCATCATTAGATTCTTTGCCCTAATTTTTATTTTATTTTAAAACCTAAATGTGCTCATTATTAGGATCTTGGCCATAATTTTCATTTAAATAAACATACTCTAAAACCCTTGTTGGAGAAGTGAAATGAAATGAAATGAAATATTTTAATAACGTCCACAAGTGCCACTCTGTCTCCACTAATCCCATGTCGCAAAAACGACATATTCTTTTTTCCCACTCTTCTTTTTAGGAGTGAACCAGGGAAAAAAATGATGGACGGTTAAGATTCGTTTTACTGTCAACCAAGCCCTATCCTTCATTTTTCACTATTCACAGACAAAATGAGCTTTGAAAGCTTAAATAAGAAAATGCCTTATGCATGTTATATTAGTCTATTATATCTTTATAATATTTAAAATTTTAATATAATATAATTGATTTTTATTAATATTATATTTTTATTATGAAATTTAGATTATATAATATTTTTATTAATATGATATTATATTATTTTAAGTTTTGTTAATGTAATATTATATTATATTTATATTTATACATTACATTAAAATTATATTATTAGTATATTTATTTGTAAAAAAAGCTATTTAAAATATACAAGATTTTTGATATTTTTAAAAATAAATATAATAAAGATTTGAGATAGATTTTTGTTATCTTTGTGATCATAGTACAATATTTCTTTTTACCTTTTATTTAAATTAACCAAACATAATGAGTAGTATTATAGTTTCATATATAAGTGATTATTAAAAAGCAAATAATTATGGTAAAAGTGATAAAATTATTATACAATTTAAAAATTTATTTAAGCAAATTAAGTTATTCCATGTGATCTAGTTTATTGTTAAGTATTCCATAATTATATTTACTTTCTCATAATTAAAAAAAATACAACTATACAAAACTCCAATTATAATACTACAAAGACAAATACTCACTACGTGACACTTGTTGTTATTATAGAGATAATGCTAATATTTATAAATTGATCTTATTTTTGTTTCAAGTCTGGTGTAAATTTCGCTGAATTAACTTTTTGCACAAACTAACAAAATAATTAATGTATTTAAAATATATATTAAAAATGAACCTCTAGAAGGAGGTGTTAAATAAAATGAAATAATTTCTCCATCAATAGTGGTAGGTCATCTACCACATAATAAGTAAGTATGGTATTATAGAAGTTAGTTGGGCAGAATACCTAACTATGGAAGTTGCCGTCTAAAATCATGCCTCTAATAAATGCGTGTAAAACACTTGAAAAGCTTAGCTTTCATTTTTATTCACTCAAACAATATAGGTAACCCATGCGCAAGTGTACTAGTGCTGGTTGGTTTTAAATGAACCAATGGCAGAGTGTAACGTGTCACTATGTATCGTGCACTTTCGTGATAAATTTATTTTGTCAGTATCAAAAATAGGTGGTTCGGTGTAGAACTGGTAAGAATCGGTGGTTTAGTTATTAATGCTAAACCAGAGATGTGGAGGTATTATAATTGGGATTTGACAACGATTGGAAATAATAATAAAAAATTAATTAATATATATATAAAAATATTTTGGTAATGATTAAACATTTATATATCACAGATATTCACATTTAAATGTGAGTTATGTGATAACAGGATTATTTTAGAATTTGATTATGGTGGAAATAACAATTGACTAATTTATCAATATTCTTAAATTAAAAATAAAAATCAACGTGATTAACTATTAATAATATCTAGACTATTATGGTCTTATAACTAAGAAATAATAGTATTAAATGGTGTTGCTTAATTGAAAATGTTATATTTTATTTTATTTTTATTTTTTGCAAACGTCTAGATTTTTGGTTAAACATAGTCATGATCAATTTTCTATTGATTGCTTAGTAATATTGTTATCCTTGAGATTATTGGGTGATTTATTAATGGTAGCATCATTAAAAAAATTAAAATACTTTCTTATGTTAATGGTTGCATCATTAGATAAATGATAAATTTTACCACCACTAGTGTATCAGCTCAATAATGGTATTCTTAGCTTAGCATAAGCATATAAAATAATAATAATAATAATAATAATAATAATAACAATAACATTATTAATTATTACTAATTAAAATTCGTAATGATTTGAGCACGAAGGGGAATAAATGCCCCTTGCACAGCTTGGATTCAATCTTAAGTTCATTGTACTCAAATGAAATAAAGTTGGATCTCTTGGTAAGTAAAAGTTAATAAGATATATTTAGATAACTCCTCAAAGGTGTGAAACTCATGACATGTTTAGTATTACTCTTCCAACCCTTAGAGTGTTTCATTAGATGAATCTTCATTTAATAGTTTTCGTAAAAAAAAAAAAATGTTGGGTTTTTCTAGTGTAAAATTTTGGGCATGACAATAATGCAACCACCCAAGGAACATGAGAAACAATATAAAAATGGAATTTCTCATATCAACCAAAATTGATGGGGAGCACAAAGGGATAATAAAAATTAATGTAAATTCAGTGAATTTTGTAGGTGCTAACAATGGCTCTAGTTGGGGATGTGTGTCTCTTGTAGGGACAATGAGAATCTAGATATCTAGGTAGTAGACCAAGGAACAACAAGGATCAAGACTAACATAGACTACATCATGACAAACAAGGGTCATGACTGCACACAAGAAGACAACAAAAAAGAACATATGCTACAAAGGTTCAAAGAACCTTACCTTTAGGTGAAATGATGCTTAAGATATTGACCATGAATTGGTAGCCCCATGAAATTTCCATCTAGTTTGTTGAGCTAGAATGTTCCTTGACCACATCCTTTAGCAATTTGATAGCGTCCAACCTATAAGGCAACAAAATTTCCATGTTTTCCTTTGTCTTAGAGTGTGGAATTCCACATGAGGATAAGATTCCCAACTTGAAACTCCCTATTGACAACCTTCTTGTCAAAAAGGCATTTAACCTTTTGTTGCCTCAATAAATTTCTCTTTGCACACCCCTCGTGGTTTCTTCTAATTCAAGCAACTCATGGATTCTTTTGGAAACAATACTTCCATCTTCTCCTTGAATTTGATACAACAACTGGTAGATTGGAAATGCAAGGCTAATTGGAAATTTGGCTTCAACACCATATACCATTTCAAATTGATCTTCTCAATAGCCTTCTTGTAGGTTACCTTGTTTACCCAAACAACAAACTTCAACTTATTCTTTCTTGTTCGCATATATAGTATTTTTGATGATGTTCATGATGCATTTGTTCCTTGATTTAGCTTGCCCATTTCCCTGTGGATGATAAGGTGATGAATGTGTTAAAGATATCCCATACTATGAACGCATATCCACAAAATCCTTAGATCTGGAACACATTGCATTGTGAGCAACAACTCTTGATGGCATCCCAAACCTGGTGATTATGTTATTTAGCATAAATTCAATTTCTCTCTTTGAAGTAGCATTTCTTGTAGGAATTTCTTCCACCCACTAAGTAGTTAGTGGCCACCAGTATCCACTTGTACCTTTTTCTGGACTTTTGGGTAATTTCCCCTATGAATTCAACATTCCACTACTAGAATGGAGCCTCCACTAAATTGGTTGTAAGGACAAGTGCACCTATAAATGTTATCTTACCAGAAAACCTTTGGCAAGCATCACATCCTTTTATAAACTTGGCCAAATTCTTGAATAATTTTGGCCACCAATAACCCATCCTCAAAACTTTATGAGTGGTGGTCTTTGACATATAATTTCCACCACATAATTTGTGGTGACATTCCTCTATAAATTGTGTTGGATGCTCCTCACTTAAATATCTCATGAGGACACCATCAAGGTTTCTCCTCATCAATTGTTCTTGGAGCAATACATATCTTTGAGCCTCAAGATTCAAAGTTCTCTTTTTCTTATCATTCAATCCAAGAGGAAAATTCACGTTTTCTAAATAAAAAAACATGTCCCAATACCAAGGACAATCCTTCAATTGACATTGGATAAAGAATGAGTAAGAGTTAACATAGTGGATCTTACTAACATCTAGATTTGGTTGACCCATTAATTTTGCTAACCCATAACCACTAACTGATTTGGTTGATTGTATCTCCATTTCACACTCTTGGATCTTGTTGATCCATCTATACATTTTTCTTGATGCTTCCTATTGGACAAAAATATCTCTAACAATAATATGTGGCACAAAAGTAGTAACCTTAGCCCCTATAAGGTAAGGTATGATATTTTTCACAGCTTTAGCAAGGCCATATGCATGTTTCTCCATCACATAATAGTTGAATTCAACATCTCTCAGTGATTTGTTAGAAAAATATGTGTTGTTCATAACCATCTTTATTTTTTTACAATAGAACTACAACATAGTGTAAAAAGATGCAAAAGAAAATAATTGGAAAGGATTAGAATAGTCAGGACTTGCCAACATTGGTGCCTTTTTAAGTGCATCTTTTATCTCTAAAAAGTAATGTGTTGATTCCTCATCCCAACTAGAAGATTGCCCCTTCTTCAACACTTTAGAGATGGATTTTTTTTTCTCAACAAAGTTGGGAACAAATCTCCAATCAAAGTTTATTTGACCAAAGAAAGATTTAACTACTTCAACTATTTTAGGTTGCGGGATAAGGTCAATAGCTTTGATATGCTCTAGATCAGTCCTTACCCCTTCCTTGGATACGATGTGCCCAATAATCCTACCCTCTTCCACACCAAATATGCACTTGTTGGGATTCAAATATATTCCATACTATAACCATATTTGGAAGACTAACTCCAAATATTTGCAATGATCATTTTGATCCTTGGAGTAAGCAGTCAATTCATCAAGTGGTAGACAACCATTATATCATTTTTAAGGCCTACACAAGCTACATCCATAACTCTTTGAAATGGGACCCTTGCATTCTTCAATCTAAATGGAATTCAAACATATACAAAAGTTCCCCATGGTGTAGTGAAATTTGTCTTGTGTTGATCATACTCATCAACCATGACCTTATTGTAACCAGAGAAACCATCCATCATGGACATCAACTCCAATCCTATCACCTTTTGTAGCAAGTGATCCATGTTGAGCAAGGGATAGTTTTCCTCGAGGGACTTGATATTCAAATTTTTGAAGTCCATGTATAGTCTAATGTCCCCATTCTTTTTTCTCACTGGAACAAGATTAGATACCCATTCAAAATGTTTGATTGGTTTAATAATACCACCTTCTTTCAGTTTCATCAATTCCTTTTGCATTTGAGGGGCAAGAGTAGGGTTGATAGGATGCTTCTTTTTCTTGAATGTCTTTGCACCATGCTTTAATGGAATAATATTCTTGAACAAATTTTCTTTGTAAGCCTTAAATTCATCATAAGAATAAGAAACAAATTTTTATACTTTCTTAATAATACAATCACCATTTTCTTCTCAGTCGATTTCAATTTCTTACCAATATGAACCATCTTAGAATCTAATTCAATTCCTAAGTTTACACCCTCTGTATCTTCTTCTTTGATAGGATTACTCCTAGTCTTGTAACAATCAACATTGTCAAACATTCTCTCTAAAGCAACAAGACCTTTAGGAATGGTATTAGTTTTAAGTTGAATGATTTTATTTGCAAAAAGAGTCTTTTCCTTTTTCATCTTTCTCCATCATGGAATTCCAGTCAAGTTGTTGGTTTTAAAAATGATCAATGTAATTCAAGAACTCATAAATCTGTTGGTCATTACTAAAAACCTACCGATTGTATATGCTATCTGAAATACTATGCCTGGTGAGAATCTCAACCTCATAGTTGCAGTGATGGGGAATGATAGAAGCATCAAATATTGAAGCTAATACAACAAGCAGATCAACAACCGCATTGCTTTCTCTTTCCACCCAAGTGATGTTAAAAGCATTAGAGACCTCAATAGTATCCCAAACAACATTCATATACATTCTTAGTATTTTTCTTTTGCATCTTAAGTTCCTCTGATTTGAATACCACAAGTTTAGAATCACCAATCACCTTAATGCATTTGATTTCATATTTAGAAGATGTGTTTAGACCAAGTAACAAAGCTTCATATTCTACTACATTATTGGTGCACTCAAAGTTCAGTATGAATGTGAACTTTTAATTTGCCCCCCAAGGACATCAATATAATTCCTACACCATAACCTTATTTTGAACATGCACCATAAAATGTATGTTCCAAAGTCCATCATTTTCTGGATGAAAATGTGAGGGAACCAAATAAAAATGAATCTATCTATCAGATTCATCATCACAATAGCTTATCACATTACCAAACTCTATATCAAGGTAGAAAATCTCATTCATGGGTTCATTAGGATTCTCTACAATGATCATAATTTTGTTTTCCCTATGTAATTGGACATCTTTTTTACACATTGGGATGGTAGCATAGGATAAATCCATTTGAAGACTACCACCCATTGAAGCTACCCACCTCCTTGATAGTAATATATCCCATTTAGTTGGACAATCAACTATGCCAATATCCATTGAAATAGCTTTATTAGGATATGCAAAAAAATTCTCAAATACATTATTAACTACCCCAATTACATTTACCTCATTAGAATCCATGGAATGACACTTACCATAGTATTTAGAAACTTGCAATCCTAAATCATTCATAACTTTTAATGACCACATTACTAGATGCTCTTGAATCCAACATATAGTTACTAACTAGCCATCCATTTATCAATAAGAGATGTATAAAATGGATCAATGGTCTAATTGTTACTTGTGGAAATGAAACCTAGATAGATTTTAGGGGTCTCTTGAATGATGAATTTGTCTACTTCATCATTGGGAACATATGCAACTTTCTCTGGATGATTAGGAATAGTAAACATGACAATATCCTTTCCATGTGCTAAGGGATCATCAACAATTCTCTCATTGGCACTTGAACTTTTAATTGACTAAAAACCTGATCCATGTCAATTGTTTGGTATGTCAGGAAAGGAGTAGAAGAGGGGATTGTTACAACTTTATTATTATGTATGAAAGGCATCACCTAATCATTAACATCAACTTTCTTTGCACATACCACTTTTCCATTCTCCTCTACCACCTTAAGTTTAGCACCTTCTCCCAAAGGGTTGGTTGGTATGTCAGCCTCTTTCATCTTTGGGACATATACTTTCTACTGGGATGCATTTGAAAAAATCTTCTTCTTTCTTGGTGAAGACTTTCCAACAAACCTATTTGTTGTTTTTTTGCATCATATTAATTTTTCTTTCCTTTATTCAATTGTGCAACTGATATATTTAGAATGGTTGCACCATCACATTTATCCTTGGCACCCACTTGCCTATTTTTGAGCTAGTAATCACTTTGTACATGAAAGTTGCATTGGTAAGAACTTTGAAATCCTCTTCATAAGGCTATATGCTTTGTTATACCTTTGTCACATTTATTCCATGAATTGTTTGAAATCTCTATTTGGAATCTAAAAGGGAACTCGATAGCTATCATAATCATTTTGAAAAAAATCCTCACCCTCGTAGGCATCCAACTGATTTACATTAGCATCGTCATAACATTCAGGGGTACCCTCCCGCTCTTGGAATTCTTTCTCTTCATCAAGTGCAACTGCAACAACACACTTGGATTGGTCATGAGCAAAGTAATATACATTACATCAAAATGAATCTTGTTGAAGATTCGCGTGATCCTTCCTTAAAGGATCAGGGGTGTGTCTCTCATTATATTTTTGGTTTGAGTTCAGTGGTGATGATCGTTTATCATCTCCCCTAGGTCTCTTGGACTAGTCATGCTTGTATGCCCTATTATATAACCTTTGACCCTCATTAAAATGTGTAAGAGTAGAATTAGAGGACATGCCTTTTCATTCTTTTCCACCTTGTATGAAAGGTCCTTCATAGCTCCTATTAGTTTGTCTATTTTTCTTCTGTAGTGAGAGACTTGTTTGAATTTTTTGCATAGGCTTCAAAAATTTTATATCATTCCTTTGTTTTCTTTCCTATGTGCCTTTAAATTAATTTCAATATTGAAATTCATTGCATATGCCTCCCTCAAGGTCTGCGGGTTCTTATCTCTCAAGAGATAACCTAACTTTGAATCAAATGCCCCACAATATGGAACAAGACATATATGCTCATTTGGCCTCACTTGGGGAGGTACT
The DNA here is from genome assembly GCA_007258455.2 of Sequoia sempervirens. NCBI lineage: Eukaryota > Viridiplantae > Streptophyta > Pinopsida > Cupressales > Cupressaceae > Sequoia > Sequoia sempervirens. The sequence continues at coordinate 45,400,301 of VDFB02026320.1, read as the reverse complement.
TTCCTCATTGTCATAATGAATCTATTGTTCAAATCAACAAAAAGTTCATTTACCCCTTTTTTGATGGTGGTTAGATAATGGATAACAAACTTTGGATCCACTCTTTTTCCATACTATGATCGATAAACCCTCATAAACTCATCCTATGAATCTATGCTACTATGTGGAAGACTCTTGTACCATTATTTTGTACTTTCCTCTAATGATTGCATAAAAAGCTTCATCATGAAGTCCTTATCTTCAATATCATACTCATTAGTGACATTTATGAAATTCCTTAAATAGACCTCACCAATAATAGCATTGTTACCTTGGAATTTTGGCCCCTTCCCTTTCATCTTAGATGGAATTGGATTAGGGTAATTATGAATACCACAAAAATCCAGCTATCTATGTCTCTCTAATCCCAACGGTACTCTCAAAAGGTAAAATATTTGAGTTTGATTTCTAAGGTTGACCCCAACATTTTGCATTATATTTTGACATGGGGGGTTAGGATAATTTTGTTGAACAATAGGAACTTGCTAAATTGCAACCACTTGTGCCACATTTTGATCTTGGGTATTATTTTGTTGTTGGTTCATCAATAAGTATCATTGAGCCAATTGGGCATCCCATTGTGTAATTAGTGCCTCTATATCACACTGCCTTTCTTTGAGATGATCAATAATATAAATATGTTGATCTAATTCCCTTTCTCTATGGTCAACTTCTAGCTAAATGTTCGGGGTTAGCATCTTGGAATGGCGTTTAAACATCTCTTTAAAAAGATTGAGTGTCATGCCTACCCTCTCTTTGATTTCTTAGAGGTTGGAACCTAGTGTTTGTCTGAGGTGTGACTTTAGGAATACCCACACTTATATTTTTTGTTCTAGGGTTTGTTTCATTTCCATATATATTGTCATCATGTCTAAAATTTCTTCTAGTAGTTCCAACCCTATTATCAATTGAATCATTTGATGTGTATTGATCAAAATCCCTAGAAGCATTTCTTCTACCTAAAGTATTCACTTTTTCATTATTTATTGAACTATGTTAAAGGAGAATTACTTGAATTTTTATCTTTATAATGTTCATGTCACTTTGTTGTACCAATAGAGCTAGCGTTAGGAACTTCTTGACCTTTGGAATATTGATCTCTATCCATTCTTTATCTTCTATCACAAAATTTTGGATCTTATCTAACAAAGTCACCACTCCTTGAAGGAGAAAATATTTGAAACTAACAGACTTTAGTCTTCAAACCAAAATCCAACACTTTCATGGAATGTCACCAAAGCCTTTGAAATTTTTTGTTACAATATCATCCCCAACAATGGTCACTTTTTGTTGGCATAAGTTGACGAAATGCCAAACTTACCCAAACAAAATATACAACTGGAAACTTTTTTTGTTACCAAGGGCTCTAATTTTTTTTTGTTACCTCAATATCCTCAACAACAATGCCATTTTGTTAGTGATTATAGTTGTTGGCTCCAAATACCTAAGGCTTCATAATCATCCAAGTGCCAAGGGTGTCAAACTTGGAGAATTACCACAAACTTGTATTTAGGTTGGGCATTTAAGGACGAATGGTTGAGGTGGGTAATACCTCCTTTATCTAGCTCTACAATACCAAGAGGGGCATTACTTAAGATTCCAAATTGATGATTTACAACAAACTATACCCACTACACAAAATCCCAATACTTGTGTCATAATATACTTATTTGCTAGCTTGGACAGGTAAGGTTGAACATCTTCCCAATAGATAACCTACCATATCAATGTCTGAGAATAAAATTATGATACATCCTTGTATTACTATATTCATTTAGACATGGTAGTAAAACACAAATAAAGTAAAACTTTAAAGAATTTTTTATTTCATGTGTTTGGAGTGTGTTCAAGTTGATAGGAGAGAAAACCAATTACAGACCGAAGCCTTTATCCATTGGGCTATGAAGTCTCTAGATTTAACCACAAATGCAATAACCGAAAATAAGGTAATGACTTAATCAAGTCACCATAAAAGACTATGACTTTTAAGCTACACAGGTAAGCTAGGATCTACACATGCACTTAGAAAGGCAATAGATGGTTGTAGAATATTAAACGAGTCTATGCAGTAATCCTCAAGCATACCCACACATTTATTTTATTATGTTAAAAAGATACTATGCAAAAGCTTTGAACATATTTTAAAAAAATTTAGTTGAAAAACTAATCAGTGATACATCAAAAAATGCACATCATACATGAGGAAACACTCTGCTAAGGTTGATTTTTCCTTTAATCATCACTCTTCAAGTTTACAAATGTTATTACAAGGTTGGGATCAAACCAAAATAATTACAATACAAATATGTCTATACAAAAAATTGGATATCGAAAACTAAGGTTTCTTGTGAATACTTTCTTTTGTTGGCTCTACAATTGCTTCTCTCTAGGACAAGGTTTGAACATGAAACTCCAACCCTTAGAATGAGCACATAAGTGCATTTTATATCTTTGCAAGTTATGAAGAAAGAAAAGCCAAAGATAGGGCCTAAAACTCCATCAAATCATATGCAGAAATGTGGACATCCAAATCTGAGAAGAAATCATGCCACATAGGTCCCAACACATATGTCATGCCTCCACATTTATGAATCTATAGAATAGAGGCAAAACATCCTACAAAATCTGCCATGAAATTTGGTCATAAATGACTTGCAAGTAGAAGGAAAATCTTTGAAACACACCAAGGAGTATGGGTGTGGCTTCTGCATTGAAGGTGGCATGGGAATCCATGTAGAATATATCTCAACAGTGAACAAATCCAATCTGGGTAGTTGAGAAATGTACTTAATATCATCCTCGTAGCCCCAAGAATCAAATTTGGCATTTGAGAAAGTTGTTGCAGCATTAATGGTGCAAAATATTAAAATTTTATAGAAGGTACAAAATTCCAATCAAGTTGTGAAAACCCAATGGGAACGAAGTAGGAAGAAAAGGGAAGTGAAGAGCAAAAGTCTCGAACAGACTTGGACCTTTTGGTCCATTTTCTTAAATCTTGTCGAGACCCAAAATTCCAACTAAATATATGGAAAAGAAGAGGAAAACACATCGGAATAAAAAATCTCGATCAAAGTTGGACTTGAAGAACATAGGTCTAAGAATACTATCGAGACTCGAAGTATCACTCGGATAAAAGAAAGGGAAAGGAACAAAAGAATGATGTTGAAGTCTGACATGGTTTTGACAACCACATTAGGGCCCTACATGGTTGTGACAACCATGTTGGAGTTTGACAAGGTTCTCGAAACCATTTGGACACCCGACAAAGCCTTTGCACATAGAAGCTTCTAAATTAAAAACTTAAAGCATTGACCGATAAAGCAAGTTTCAAAACCAATATCGGGGCTCGACATGGTTTCTACAACCATATCGGCGCCCAAAAAGGTTGTGAAAACCTTGTAAAGTTTCAAATTTTTTTACTTAAGTGGATTTGCAAGAAAGTTTTGAAACCACTGCCAAGTCTCAACAAGGTTGTGAAAACCTTCTAAAGTCTTGTCAAAATTTTTACTTAGCCTATTCAAGGAGAAATAGTTTGAAGGTTTCATCAGGACCCAGAGTTCTAATGGAATGAAAAGGAAGCAAGAAGAACAAAGCAAGGGTGGAAGCTCAAAAAGGTTTCAAACCTTTTGAACTTAGGTTGAAAAGTCCAATCAAGACCCAAAGTTTTGAATGGATAGAAGGGAAATGGAGCCGATCAGGATTGGGAATCCCGATCAAACTTAGAACAAGAAAAGGGAAAAATAGGGTCAGAGGTTTAGAATGGATTTGAACCTTCTGACCAAAATTTCAAATATCCAATTAAAACTTAAAATTTCAAAGCATTAAAGAGGAAGTGGGAATTAAAGGCAAGAATGGACTCGAACCAAGAAAACTTTGGTTTAAAAGTTTGATTAGGACTCATATTTCTGACCAGATATAAGGAGAAAAAGGACAGAGGGGGAATCATGAAGAACATGGACATTTGAATTTGATCCAAATGTCCGTTTGGGGCTCAAATCCCTGAAAGGACATGAAAGAGAAGAAGTAAGAGGGATAAGAGATGGGAATGGACTTGGACCTTGGTCCAAGTGTCTTTTTGGGGTTTGAAATCTTGATAGGACTCAAGAAAGAAAAAAAGAAGGAAAAGGATAACTCTTAGACATTCTACAAAATGGGTTTTTTATCATAGCCATATATAGGGGTAATGTAACCACCTAAAGGACATGAGCAATGATACAATGATGGCATTTCTTAGATCACCCAAAACTAATTGGGATCACAAAGGGATAATAAAATCAATGTAAACTCATTGAATTTTGGAGGTGCTAACATAAACTGAAGGCTTGAAGTGACCTTCCAACATCCAAAGATGTATTTTTGCAAATTGTAAAGAAATTGACATAATCTCAAGCGTACTCCCCATCACGTTTGCACATTTTTCAATGTCAACTTGAAAAAACACCATGGTAATGTTAAGCTATCTCTTAGCTATCTAGCCATGTAACCTTTTTCACATTTTGAGTATATTAAGGTTTTCTTCTTTAATTTCTTTTGTTGGTGTATCCATTTTTTTGTCAAAAACTAATGTTTGATATTTTTCACTTTATTTTTTAACCATTCATCAAAATTTCAAATAAATTACATTTTTAGAAACTAGACTGCATTATACATAGTAAAAAATTAATTTTTGATCGGTTTTCAAAAGTTTTAGGGGGAGCATGCTCAAATTTTTGTTTTTTCAAGATGTGTCTACTTTAAAAATTAGTAAAATATCATATATTCATTTAAAAACTAGCAACAAAATCGGGGATAAACTACATGGTGTTAGCTAATTTCCCATCAAAGTGATTTTTGAAATACTAAAAAAATGTTAACATTTTAAAGGGGCCACACCAAACATTATGTTAATATTTTTTGAAAAAAAACTGGACCAATTTGTGTGAACCCCCTTTTTGAACCCCTTAATATCTACCATTTTTTTTAAAAAGTAGTAGTTTAGAAAGTAGAACAAAGAACTACGACTCTTGTTTTCATTACATCTTAAATTTTTGAGTGTAACTATCTTCAATTTTTCATTCAAGACCAGTCTTTCTTGATTTTAGAAAAAAGTGGCCACTTAAGACCTTTTTATCCCTCATATTTTTGTACTTACCCATACACTACAAGAAATTAGCCAAACACAAAAGAAAATATCATAAAATAGACATATAATCACCTAAACACAAATGAAATAGTCATTTTAATCAAGTAAAGGCTAATAAAATAAATTAATAACTATCATTCTAACTTCACAATGTATTTCAAAAATAGTTAACTACCATCATCTTTTAGGGCTTTGAAATTAAAATAAAATAAAAAATAGGTGCCCTTGATGCCTCAATGAGGTATAATGACCCCACCTTCCATTTATAGCCACATAGAAGAGTGCAATGAAAAAATGTATTTTCAATCACTAAACAAAAAAATATTGCTAACAAAATACATGACAAAGCAAGTACGAGGCACTGTGGCATGTAGAAGGCCATGCCAACCCCAAAATTTAGGGTGCACCATCATTAGACCCCCTAAACCCTAAACCCCCAAATAAACAATACACAATAAAGAAGAAACAAGCAAAAAAAAAAATTCTAGGGGGTGATTGCTTTAGTGAAGTATGACAACCTCACTTTCCATTTATAGCCAAACAAAGGAGTAAAATGAAGAAATACCTTCTCAAACACTACATAAAAAAATAAACATTGGCTAAAACAATACAAGACAAAGAGGAAATGAGTAACAGAATAAAAACCTAGCGGGTCATTTCCTTAGTGAGGTATGATGACTTCACCTTCCATATACAATTAGACGAAGGAGTGAAATAAAGAAACATATTCTCAAATAGTAAACAAATAAACATTGGCCTAAACAATACATTTCAAAGAAGAAATGTGCTATTTACAAGTAGATAGAGGAATGAAATAAAGAAATGCCTTCTCAAGCAATAAATAACTAATAATCAATGTTGTAATGAAATGAGTATACCACCAAAAAACCAAGTGGGTCATTGTCTTAGTGAGGTATGATGACCTCACCTTCCATTTACATGTCTTATCAAATAGTAAACAACAAATATTCAATGGCCTAAACAATACATAGTAGAGAAGAAACGACTAAAAAAAACTAGTTGATTTATTGCCTTAATGAGGTTTAAAGACCTCACCTTCCATTTCAAGCTAGACAAGTGATGGCATTGAACATGGCCCTCAAACATACCTCCACATCCTCTAGTTGACATTATCTTCACATGGAAGTCTAAATTCTCTCCATTGAATCCCTTCAAAGGTATGAGAAAATGAGATATGAAGTTAATAGCTACATGTGAAAAAAATCAACAAAGGTTTTAGGAAGAAGGCAATTAGTGGTAAAATGATGTGTATTATTTAATGTTGCATGTTGCAACATTGAAGATGACATTAGTTTGTATCCATATAACATCTCGCACATGCATGCACAAAAGCATAGTTACTAAATACAAAGGGATGGAAGTTAAGTGTGGAGTGGCATTGGATAAATGTGTTGGTGTTTGATTGAAATGCGTAATTTTGCATGGTGTGAACACATTGATGGGAAAAAATATCGATTGATAATGATCTACTATCACGGGTCCAAGTGCACCACCTTTAGTCAACCATAATTTTGAGAAAAAAACAAGGGTTTCTACTTGTCAACCTCTTCCATGTGTATGATGAGTTAGACACCCCTCAAAACATTTTTTTTAAATTGTCCATTTCACTGCACATGTGGCTATTTATTTTTGTTTGCCTCCATAATATGTAGAAGTTCATGTCAACTTTGAAAATTAGGGCGTGCCATTATCAAACCCCCTCCCCTAAATATCATGTTATGTATACTTGATTTCCAATTGCTTGGTAAATTCAAAAGATAACTTTTAGAATCAATTATGCATTTTTTTGAATTGATGTTTTGAATCACACTCAATGATCCATCATCGAGAAGATAAAAGTGAAGAATTGCAGACATGGTCTTAAAAAAATGTAGGGGTGGACATGACTAGAGAAGTAGAGAACAAGGGACAATTATGTGTAAGGGGGGTTGAGGAAAGAGAAGGAAATTAAAGAAAATGAATTGAAAAACAAGAATAAACATAATAAGAAATACAATTTATATACATGTAGAAAAACAAAAGAATGATTAAATTTGAATATATCTCTACTCAAATTATATGCACATAGATATATATAAATATATGCTATTCTAATTGAATCTATCTACATATCTCTGTAAAATCTTATATAAATAAACAAATGACATATTAATATAATAAACTAGCAATCACACCTTGGTGTGCAATGGGTATGTCGAAGAGTTGTGGAAAATCAATTAAGAAATAAATTGATTTTTTCCTACATTTGTGTAGTACACGAGGTCAATTATATTATATTATTATTGTTATTATTATTATTATTGCTACTATTATTATGATTATCCATATTATATTTTTATTATATAATAATATTATTTATCTTAATAATTGAATTTTTATGTATTTACTATTTTTTATTAATATATCAATTTGAATTATGTTACATTATTATTATATTATATTATTATATTTTTATTAATATATTATTATTAATATTAAAATTATTATAGTATTTATAATATTATATTATTATTTTGATATTACTATTATACTATTCTAATTATTATAATATTAGATTGTTCTTATTATTAAATTATTCCCACTAATATATTATTAATAATATTATTTTAAATTAAATATTATAATTAATAAAATATTAGTAATATTATTAATAATATTATAAAATTATTATATTATTTTACTACTATTATTATATTACTAGTAATATTTTATTATTGGTTTATTATTCTTATTATTATATTAAGAACATTAAATTATTATATTATAGTATTATTACTATATATATATTGCTAGTTAAATCAGTGTTAAGGGGCAACACCCTGTATTTCTTAAAAAAGAGATTACATGAGTTCCTGACATCAAAATTCTTCCTTACTGGCCTTCTTTGACAAAATGACCTTTACCATAACCACCCTAGCCTATCTAGTATGACTGTGTATTCACAATTTTGCTTTACAAAATGGCCTGGTTTGAGACGCAGGCATTACCATCTACCCCGAGACTAACTTCTATTTTCTGTATGCTAGACCTTGTTGCTATTTCTATTACAATATTCTAACTATAACATAACTGAGACTAACCAGACCAGGCATGTTCATTCCTCATCATCATCTGGTTCTGTTCACTTCATGTAGGCAATGTAGTCTATGACTATTGAGCAGTTCGCTCTACAATTCTGATGGGCCAGGCCTTTTGCCTTCTCTGTAGGGTCTCTAGGGTCATTTTGGTGCCATTCCTCACCAATTTCAAAATCCCAATCATCATTGTACCCTACCACAATCTCCTCTACAAGCCCTTCATCCTCCACATACCTCGCTGCCTAGCCTTGTGGACGGTTGGTCACTAGCTTGGCCACTCTGAGTAGGAAGAAAATGCTCTGCTCGTGCTCGCCCCACAACATCTCAAAATCCTCTAGGTCAATGGTTCAAACCAGAGGGAATTTCATCACTTCCCTTCCACGCATGTGCATCATGTAATAGTTATGTGACATTGGAATTTGCTTGTTTTCATCCACATTATCCAGGCCTGTGTCAATGTCTCCTAGCCACACATGGACAAACACCATCTGTGTCAGCTTCTTCCCCATTTCCTTCAAAATACCCATGTGCAGGAGAATAACCAGGAACATGGCTGGTATTTCCACATTTGACCTGAACCTATGATAAGCCCTCGAGAATTCTGGGCCCACAACTTTCTTGGTTGCCCAAAGGACTAGTGGGTGAGAAGAGGCCAACAACCCTTGGAACCTTTTGTCTGACACTTCGCCTGTGAAAGATTGTTGCTGCTCCACCGTGTTTAAAAATAGTGGAGTCACCATTGGGGTAGCTTCCACCAACCACAACACCTTCTAAAACTTCTGGTTTAAGCCAAATTTGCCACTCACTATCGCTCTCTATTTTTGGGATGGCACTATTTGCGTTTGATTGAAACTACACTAGCTGAGGCCTTTTAACACTGAATGCCTTACTTTCTCATAATTAGCTTTTTTGTGTTCGTGCCCTTGGAGTGTGTTTGCTTGCCACCACCTTGTTGGTGGTATGCAGATGAAATTAATGCATGGTAGTGTGCTATTTTCTTGTCCTTTCCTTTTCCTTGGGACTAGATAGTTTAGCTTGCTCTTTGCCTTCTATTGATGACTCCTGTCTTGTCAAACCAATTTGCCTAGATTTTGTCCTTATTTCCATGTGTGTTTTTTTCACCGCCGGTTGGTGTGGCGTTTCCATTACTTTTCTCTGATTTCGGCTTTATTCCGATCTTCACCTAAGTGGCGCTTTCTGATGCCTTTTTTGCCAACTCATCTGCCTTGTCATTTCCTTCTCAATATATGTGGCTAATTTGGAAGACCTTGAACCTGTTCGCCAGTTGTTTGACACTCTGCAACAGGTGATTGAGTTTCCAATTCGAAGTGATGCCTCTCTGGATGACATTGATTGTGATAAGCCAATCCCCTTCCAAGTGTACTTGTTTCACTCCCAAATCCAAACCTAGTTGCAAACCAATGGTTGTTGCTCTGAACTTTGCTTCGTTGTTCGAGCATATTCCTAGTGGCATGGATTTTTCTGCTAGGGTCCTGCCCTAAGCATCCCTTGCGATGCATCCAACTCCACTTGGCCTTGGGTTCCCACGAGCAACACCATCAAAATTTATTTTGGTCCACCCTGTTTCCGATGCCTTCCATAATGCTTTTGCACTCTTTGCTACTATGTAATATTATATTAATAGTATTATATTATTTTTTATTATTATAATATTGTTATTATATTTGTAGTATATTATTATAATATTTTATATTATATTATTTTTGTATATCGTAGTATATTATTTGAATATTAAATTATATTTTATTAAATGATATTTATATTATATTATATTATTAATTGAGTAGTATACTATTATTTTTGTATTATATTACATTATAGTAATATTTATTATATTATATTTTGTTTTGTTTATATTATTGTATTGCATTATATCATGTTTGTAGTTGAATCTTATTAGCAATATACATATAATAATACAAATTTAATTAAAAATTTAAATAAATAACAACTTCCATTTAAGATCTCCTTACTATTATGCCGGCTTTAATAGAAAAAAAAATTCACCACTCCACTAGTAAAACTTGCTTCAAATATTTTTACTCTCATAATTTGATTTAAAAAATAAAAAACTTGATTATATATAATTAAAAATATATATATACTAGTATAATAACAATCAATAATATATAACTAAAAAAATTATTATGTTATTATTAATATATATAATATTAATGCTATAACTATTAACAATTAAAAACAGTATTAATAACTATTTTATTATAATTATTAATATATTAATTATATTACAAATATTAATGACAAAATTATAATATAAAATAATTAATTTTGAAATATAAAATATTATAATAATTTATAATAAATATATTAATAATATATAATTTTAATTCTAACCTTCTCTGTAATTATTAAGCAACTACCCAATGGTACTACTCCTCCTAATTAACCCGTGTACGATGAGCGGGCATTCCAATACGTTTTCAACGACAAAATTGATGGAAATTATCGACGGGTATGGACGGTTCAACCTTCTTGCATCCCGCTCGAACAGCGTGCACCGTTAATGGAGAAAATCAGCCGGCTCTTATCAAATAGGACACGCCTTCGCGTTTAAAAAAAAAAATATATATACCTAATCATTAGATCTACACTAAAAGTTTATTGAACAATGTTAAGTCGCACCCCTCCCAAAAGTTCCTCACCCTACGCACCCCCAACTAGGCTGCTTATCTTGAACCCTAACCAGGGTTAAGTTGCTGAATGATCTTAGAAATAGCCAAACTGATGTTAGGGTTCTGCACTTTTTCAGCACTAAGCTTTCTGCTGGTCTTGATTCTCTTCTCATTCCGTTTTACAACATACAATGGCCTTGACATTTTCTGGTTTGGTTGTGTCTCCAGGCAGATGCCCAACACCATGCTCCCATTTCCCAAAATTTTCACTAGGAATATCATGTAATGTCATTCCCATTTCCCAGGTGAAAGCAGCAGGAGTGGAGGCTAAAAGAGAGCGCCGCCACAGTGCCGTGAAGCTATTCTCACTTGATGAATGTGGGCTTTCTCCCTCGGAGCTGCCAACAGTAATGAGAAAGTACCCCAAACCCTTCAGATGCATGGCTGAAGACGATTTGGGTGATGACTTATCCCAGCAACCTAGAATTCTGGGTGGAAATTTAGAGAATAGCTTGAATTCAAACTACTCACTTCTTCTCAAAATTTTTGGGTCGAAGGATCTTCTGTTTAAAGCTATCAGGAGGAGACCTGGGATTCTGAACTATGGTTTGCGGACAGTGCAAGATAAAATAAAGATTATGAAAGACAGAGGATTGCTGGAAGACCAGATCTATGAGCTTTTTGGAAAGAATCCTCTGTTCCTTTGTTTGTCTGTAGGTAAGATAAAGAAGATCATGGAGTTCGTGACAGGTACCCTGGGGTTAGACCCAAGCTTTGTGGTTAAGCATCCTATGTTGGTAGGCTTCAGCTTGGAGAAGAGATTGAAACCCCGCTATAAGGTAATTGAATATCTAAAGACATTGACACCTCTCAAGTACAACAATGACAGTTTGATTTATCTTTTTTATTTGAGGGAGGTGACTTTCACCATGAAGGTTCTGAAGGGCAGTAAGGAGCTCATAAATTTATATGAAGGATACAAGAACTCTTTGAATGTTAAACCACTCGGAGAACTGTCAACAGGAATTGAATAGTCATATGTAAAACATCTGATGGCTAGAACAATGAATTTTTTTTCTTTTTACAACTCACAAATATTTTGTCTTAATTTGCAAGAATTTTGTTATTTTCTTTCATTTTATTCTGTATTTGAAGAGGGCAAAATATAACAATAAAATATTAACTAGCAATCGCACTTTGGTGTGCAATGGATACGCCGAAGAGGTGTGAATGTTCAATTACGGAAAATGTTGGTCTATTTTGTTGCATACTTCGGTGTAAGATCAATCGGTACTAAGTAGTATCCTAATCAAATCATTTTCCGACATCAAAATGTTGGTAGATAGAAGTCAGGAAGTGTATCTCGAATCCTTTTCATATCCATCTTAAGGAAATCTGGTTGTTGGTCATCTTTCTAATCTGGGGGTTAATGTCTCTGGCGGGAAGGGTCTTAAAGTCTTTATGGGTTCATATTTTGGAAGGCATGAAGGCCATGCTAAATGATTATAAAGTGGGATTAGGCAAAATGGAGGGCATATGAACGCAAATGTCCATCCCTTGTTATTTCAAATTTGCATTTTGGGATTTGCTCAGTTTTGTCTACTGTACAAACCCGCACTTTGGCCATGATGTCTTGGTGTGATTTCGTTTGAGTCATGGTTGGGTTTGACTACATTCTCAACTCTGGAGTTCTGCTTTTATTCATCTTTCATTAAACTTAAGTCTTGCTTTGGTTTCTCTTATTGTGAGGAGTTTGGATTGGTTGTTTGCCTGTCTGCATTTTAGAAATTTGTTGTACGTAGTATGGCTTCTAATCTATCACACTGTGTGCTCTTTATGTTATTTCCGTATGTTCTTTATGTTATTTTTAATGGACCAGTAAGAGATTAAATCTAGGACCTTCTGTTTATGTTTTAGGATGTTCTACCATTGAACAGAGTAATTTTATTTTGTATGAACTAGTTAGCATTTGAACAAAGGACCTCCAATGTATATACTGGAGTCCTTTCAACTAGATTTTTTGATAGACTTCTTATAATGATTTGGGTGTGGCTCATTTTCTCCAACAGATAACACTATCCTGTCTTTGAACATCATGCATGAAGTTACACTCATGAAAACAACCTTGAGTAAACAAGTTAATTGTTAATAGTTGAGACCTCCTTACTGAATCTTATGGGACCATGGAGAGCTGAGTGGATTAGGTACAAAGAATGCAGGTGCTTAAGAGTTGAGAGTTTCAAGCTGACGATCATTGATGACAAGTTGATCATCTCAGCTATAGAGAGTGTGAATGAGAGATGTCTCAATGAGCAGGCCAACAATGTCTGGTTAGTTTGAAAACGAAAGCTGCCAATAGCAGATGCAACACTCATCACCAGCTTCATCTATGCTAGAAGATTAGGAGGAAATGTATAGAACACACAAATTGTTTGACAAAATGCTATAATGACGCTGGCTATTGCATTGTAATGTGACTAACAATTTATACTGACTTCGAATATAATCAACGGTACTAAGAGATCCAGGTGATTTTTAAGCAAACGTAATTGCAAATTCAAACTTAGCAAGTCTTTTTAGCCTCCTGCCACTGCATGCTAAACTGGATGCTTTGGATCAGGGATTGTGCCAGTAGTTTGTTTAGTTTGATAGTAAATTCTTTTGTGTATCCAGAGCATACTATGTAGGCTTTATTGATATTTGCTTGGGTGGCATATTTTAGATTCACAGCCCAGCTACAATTTGCTTGAATATTTTTGCCTACTTAGCACAAGAAATAGTTATTCTGCTACTCTGACTTCATTGATTTATCACAGAAAATGTTATCAAACAACTTCACATCACTTTTTCTTAATTGACAAAAGCTGTAAGTAACCATGCACCAAAAAAACCAAATTTATCTAAGTTACCGTTAACAGAAAATGCTATCAAACAACTTCACATCACTTCTTCTTAATTGACAAAAGCTGTAAGTAACCATGCACCAAAAAAACCATAACTGAGTGGCCCAAACGGAAATGGCATTTCCAAGATGTTAAAAACAACACAGTAATAGATCAAACAAATAGTTACATACAGAAAACACCAATGCATCTGGGTGCATTCAGTGTAGCTAACAAGACAATAAATTTTCTGAATAGAAAGGAAATTACAGATCTCTTGAAGCTGATTCAGAAGCTGCCAAAAAGAGGAAACTAGAAAAATAAACAATGATTTGAAAGTGTGTTGTAATCAATGTGCGATAAAAACACAGAGTAAAACCTTGTGAACCATTGATCAGCACATAAACAGAGCGAGCTGAATCTCCCCTCTTTGTATCCCCTGTTTTTTTCTTTGCACAGATGGGTAATGCAGGGGGCATTTCGATTCCCCAGGCTTGGCAATGGGGCAAGATGAGTTGAATACAAAAAACTCATCTTACAAATTTGCACAGCAAGCACAACCTATTAACTGGATTCTAATTTTGCTCAAAAAGGAAAAATCTAAATAGTGAATATGAAACTACACACACGAAATTCTCGAAACTTTCTGCATTGTTCTGGGCCTTCACATGTAACACCATATCGATATGTAGAGAGCTTTTGGTGGGTTTTTTTTAACACTTCAAGCAAAGTAGCCTTTTTCTGGCTGCATAGAGCCATAGAAAATTTATCTGGTTGACCATGAAGAACATTACGGTCTCAGGAAACTCGCACACTAAAATCCATATATTCAATGTTGATGACTTCAAATAACTCAAATCTTCAGATGATGGATTGGTGAAGAGTGTTATCGCCTTGCAGGCGTCCCAGAAGCTCTGCCTATGCTCTTCCCAGTGGCCGTACAAAATTTGCAATCTTTTAGTGAAGCTTTCTATGTTTAGTTCGCAGCTGCTGCCAGACGATTTTGAGGGTTGTGAGCCCCCATTTGCAGCTTCCTCCATTTCTACACAGCTTCAAACCCTGATGCACAATACTATATGAATCTAGGGTTTGTCAATTTAAAAGAAAGTATTTAGAAAACTATATAAACCTAGGGTTTTTGGAGTTTAATATGGAAGGTTTCTATGTTTATTTTGTAGCCGCTGCCAGAAGATTTTGAGGGTTGTGTGCCCCCATTTGCAGCTTCTGCCATTTCTACACAGCTTCAAACCCTGAAGCACAATACTATATGAACCTAGCCGCTGCCAAAGAAGAAGATTTTGAGGGTTGTGTGCCCACCATTTGCAGCTTCTGCCATTTCTACACAGCTTCAAACCCTGAAGCACAATACTATATGAACCTAGGGTTTGCAAATTTTAAAAAAAGTACTTAGAAAAATATATAAACCTAGGGTTTTCGGAGGCAAAAGCAAAAAGATAACAAAGAATGGAAATACCTTAAAGAAGCTTTTGAAATTTGAAAGCGAAAGCAAAGCCCTTGCTTGTATAAGATGCTCTGAAAAAGGAGTTGGGTTCTTAAGCTGTAAGCGGATGACACAGTTGAAGCATTTCAGAGACCCCGGCTAATGGCTCTCAAGTTGCTGGCTGTAAGCAGATGGCACAGTTGAAGCATTTCAGCAACCCCGACTAATGGCTCTCAAGTTGCTGCTTTAATCTATTCACAGTAAAGGAAAGTAAAACTGAAAATATCAGGGTTGGAGGTTGGAAAGACTTTTTCAGCCTTCTAAATGGAAATATTAAATGTACAGGAGTTTTTCAGGCATGAGGCAAGGAATGCACGGGAGTTTTTCTTATTGTCAGGCGTGAGATGAAGCATCAATGGTTGCTATCCATTCAACCGTCTTGCAAGGGCTCTCCTTGCTTTTTCACCGTCAACAGGCAAAATAAGCTCGTGAAGCTCAAATAGAGAAACGCCTTCGGCGTAAATATAAGCATAATTGGAAGAAGATGCATACTTAATATATGAGGTTAACAATATTTAAAAAAAAATTAAACATCAAATTTTTTATGCCGAAGGCATATCCAATTTGAAAGGCCCCAACCTGAATTTTGCATTCAATGGTACAGATTTTCTAAGAAGCCTTCGTTCATTAACAAACTGATCCTTCCTGTTGGTTTGTTTGGTGAGATTAAATCTTGAATGCAGTTCGTTGTGGTCAGGGGATGTACTCAGGCCAGTTGCCATAATGAATCTTTCTGTTCTAACTTCTGACTGTCTGGTCATAATGGTGCCGCATTGAAGATCGACAGGTTTTAGAGATAGTAGATATTTGCGCTGGAGACATGATTTTTCCAGCCTTTTAAACATAATCGGCATGTGAAGTTAGGAATTATATTAATATTAGTAATTGCCTATACTTAGAGCAGAAGCTACGTGGAGATGTTTGTCTCCTTTAGAAAATGAGAACTGTATCAGAAAGGTTGACTTTGAGGTATGTAATAGATGCAGACGCAGACGCGCTTGTTAGGTTCGTACCAGACCTAAAAATGGACCGAGCTTTTCAATCACATAAGAAATATGTTTGGATTTCCACTGCGCGATAGGTGGTAATTTGCTGAAAATAAAAGTGGTGGTTTGAAGTTTGGACGCATCGTGAAGCTTCTCTATGTCAAATCAATCAATAAAATTAAGTAGTCGGATCATGAATACTCATCTACGAGTGGCATGAGCTATATGGAATAACTGCTCGCTTAGGTGGGCGAAAGATCTTCTCATTTTCCTTTATTAGATCTGACTGCCGCACATGATAGTGCTTTTATTTGTGCAAATACATTAGTTGTTAAATATTATAACTATTATTATCATAAAATATAGAGAAGATCAAATCTAAAACAATGAACACGGTTACTCCCGATGAACAGATGTGCCTCCAATCCACTCTTTAATTATTTCTCCATGGATTGCCATACCAGCGTACAGCTATGCCGAAAACACTCTTCACTACTTATCTTGTTTGAATAGATTTGGCGTCGGAAGGTAAGATGGCTTCATTTGCATTTACTAGAGATAAATGCTCCCTGCCACCTTTGTACGTGTATTTGTAAATATCAGTGTTGTCTTTGCCGCCTCTACACTGATATTTCATGTATAGTCACAACCTAGCAGACTTATAAATATTTAATTATCCCTTCCCTTTTTTCCTCGTGATTCTTCTGCCTTTTGTCTGGAGCTTCCGATCGTTGTTTTCTATCTGTTCTGTTTCATCTGCCTTTTGTTTGGAGTTTCTGATCATCGTTTTCCAGCTTCTTGTTTTGAAGTTTTTTTGTGCTTTGTCATCCAACAGGTACCTTACTATCCACACTGTTCATCTACATATGCTCCAGAAAATGCAAATTATTTTTTTCCTTACTGATTTTAAAGTCTTTTATAATCATTCTTCATATGGTATGCGATGGCAATTCTATAAAAAAATTACAGATGCTTATTTTTCTTCTATTTGTATGTGTCGCTTATATTACTCTTTTGCACCATTTTTTTTTAAGAAAACATATTTTCTTTTTTACGTTTCTGTCAATTAAGGGTTTACAATCTTGTCACATATCATCTAGAGCAAAAAGTATCTTATGAATAGAACTGAGTTTGTGCGTTATATATAACAAGGAAATGCCATTGATAGGTAATAGAATGAGTTTGCATAAATATCTACCTGAGAGTATATGGTAGGTCAGACTTTTGATTTTTGAGCATGAACTGTACACCTGGCTCTGTTTAAGAATGCAAAGGTGTGCAACCTATATCCTTCGGAGTTGGAACTTATGCTTCCAAGATAGAAGCACAGGTTTTCTTTTTCCTTGAGGGTCACTCTTAAGATAATAATTTGGAATTAGTGCATTTATGCTTTATTACCCCATCCTCCGACATAATGATAATTGAGGTAACATTTTGCAATCATGTTGATTTCAAGTAGGTTGTTAGATGTTCATTCTATCAACGAGTTTGGTTTTTTGGATGCATCATGAATTATACGGTAATAATTTGCTCACAGCTAACTGCTTTATTGCATGGTCTTGTTTTGGACATTTGATGCATAAATTTTAGAGAAATTTTCACTTTGAAGTTATTTGCGTTATATATACCTCTGTTACGAGAGGGCTAAAATTAATAACAGATGGTGCAAATTTAAAAAAAGATAAGGTACTTTAGTTGTTAGAAATGCTAAGCTGCCAAGTCAATACTTTAATAATCTGATCTCTTTCTGGTTGTTACTGAACATAGCAGTAAAATGCCATTTGAACAGAATATATTTGGAGATTGTGTAAGCCAAACACTGCCCCATCTTTGTACAAGATAACATAGGATGATAGTTGGGCAATGCTCAGCCATAATGAGGGGTAAATTCAACAAGCAAAGACTAGGTTATGATTAGAAATTTGTGCGCAGCCTTCTTTGGAAATATTCGAAGCCTTCCTTACATGTTTCTCATACCCAACTCTGCACAATTCCAATTTCCCCGTGGATTAGGCTCTCTCCTCTCTCCCTTCTACACTTTCACCTTAGCGTGGGCTTCACTTTGGATCGGCCCTCTCTGTAGATCCTTTTTCTGTTCTACAAATTATGTGCAGCCCCTCTTTCATTTCATATTTGCATATGCAGATTTTTATTATCTCCACAGTCTATCTGGTAGAATTCTATTTCAATAAAATTGATATTACAAAAAGTTGTTGGCATTTACTTATCACTAGAAAGTTGTCTTTATAGGCAAGAAAAACTATTAGTCTTATAATCAGTACAGATGTTAATAACATAATTAGTATAGATATCCATTTCTAAATTGCCGAATAATTTAGTTAGTGTGAATTTTTTAAGTTCTTATTAGATTTGACAAGATTGTTTCAATTACTTGATGATTTCATGAAAAATGCCAAAATAAGCCCATCCCATGTTCTCCTTTTATGTCAAAATGAACGTGGTATTTCACATATATAATTGAAATCACTTACACAAATGAAAACCATCCCTATTTTTCTTACAGCATTATGTACATAAACTGTTGTTTTCTTTATATGTTTGGGTTTTTATATGCATATAATCTTTATATTCGTGTGATTTTCTCTCACAAAAAAAAATTACTTTTATCCTCAGCATTCCATATTATGGAGGCAAAAAATGCAAGAAAAACGTTCACGAGTAAATCAAATGCAATGTACAAGATACTATGCAAGGAAAGACCAAATTAACAAACGTAGACGTGAAACCTATCAAATTCCTGTTGATGGAGCCTCTATATCTATTCTCTCTTCTCCTAATAACATGCCCCACCAACAAACAATTGCACCTCAAATGGTAAATATAGCTCAACACAGCCCATCTATCCAAACACACCCTTTACCACCTTCACAAGAATTTTTCATTGCTAGAAATGGCTTATGTTCCAAGTTAGATATCTTATAAAAATGGTCTAAATGTATGGTCTGATATCTTATAAAAATTGTCTAAATGTATGGTTTGCATGGAAAGATATCTAGGAATCAAAATTAGAGTAAAATGGAATCACTACTTTTTATAGATGTACATGTGAAAGAATGACCATCGCGTCTCAAAGTGGAACCTGGACCCTAGTGAACAACCTCTGTGTTTACAAACCAAATCCCAAGTTGAGGAGATGTTAATAGCAAGGGTTAGCCCAATCCTTCAAGTTACCTATGCAAGGAGGGGGGGTAGTTAAAATACAGTGGTCACACTATTTGCTTTGCTCAAGATATATCTGCAATTGCATCCTACTTGCGCAGGCATATTATTGATCTTGATATACAAATAGTTAATTAATGGGGAAAAAATAGGCCAACAATCATATAGTTTGCACGTTAGTAGAGGATGCGTCTACGAAGCACTTAAATATAAGATGTCCAACAACCCATTCTACAAAGATGTTGAAATATATGAGCTTGCATTGTCCACTTTGCCAGAGTTCTCCACTGACATCTCAAACCTTATTTATGCAAAAACTTCAAATCCTGATACCATATGTCCTGGCTACGTGGAAACAAGCGACATAGAATACAACCCCTTATAAGAAAACTTGTTGACAACAACTTCCTTTGTCACATCTCCCGTATGCACGTACTAAGGTCGAAGAAGTGTGCTCTTTGCTACAACTAGGGGTGAGACAACACCAGTCATTGCATGGCCACCCATTTCTCCATCTCCTATAAATGAATACACCACTGAAGGACTATTTGCTATGGCATTCCCCACTTTGTTTCCAAAAGGAAAAACTGCATTCAAACAATGACGCATCAAAGATATTAAACTGCATGAACATGCTCTCCATCTTCTAAGGTACCACAATAATAGGTTTGGCCAACACCCTCGATTTAGGTACTTCATACTAAATATTCTTATGTGCCACCATAGCCAAGCAACCTCCTCTGTATTTGTCAACAAACATCTAGATAACAACCTACCATCGACCATCTCCGACCTTCGCCACATATTGAAGGACATGCTAGACGACAAACTCGCAGATCAACTCATGTGATTTAGCTCGTCAATTTGTGGAACTCATCCATTTTGGACCCAAAAGCGAGGTGAACTTTCTGACATGGTCATTCAAATTGGTTGCCCATCACTCTTATTCACCCTTAGTGCAACATATACAAAATGGCTAGACTTGCATACCATCATGCCTACCAAGTCACCTACAAATCTTTCAATGTTTGTTAGATGGAGGATCCAAAATATAGTTCAAAATCCACACCTTACCGCATTATACATGCACCATAGGTTCACTGCATTTCAGGAAGAGGTGCTGGAAAAACTCCTTGGTGCATCAGAATATTGGTATAGGTAAAACCTTTCTTCTCTCCATTTCTTACAATACAGTCTTACTTTGATTGTTTGCTATGAATTGTCATTTCCTTTTTAAATTACACTCTTACTTTGATCATTTGCTATGAATTGTCATTTCCTTTTTAAATTACACTCTTATTTTGATCATTTGCTAAAAAGTTATAACTTCGTAGGTATGAATGGCAACATAGAGGATTTGCACACATCCATAGTTTTTTATGGCTCAAACAAGTGCCAGACATTATCAATTTACAATGGAATAATGATCTATCTGTACAAAGTGCACTTGATTACATAGATAGATGTCTCTGCTTGGAACCTACGTATTCCTGCTCTATTGTTGATGATCCTTGTTTGCTGGATACAATAAGGATCATGTCTGCCAACCCTTCATTTGACTATTGTGAACTGCTAAATCGTGTTCAATGCCACACAAAATGTACATTGCTAACATGCCTTAGGAGAAAAGGGGCATCTACAGTCTGTCGCTATAAAGCCCCATGGTCCATGCAAGATAAGTTAGTTCTCTCTAATGATGAGACTAGTTGCCCAAAGCACACACCAGCTCGCAATGATGATTGTTTGAACCTTCACAACCTATCTATCCTCTCTATCTGGGGGGCTAATGTAGATTGCCAACTTGTCAAAACATTGACATTGAATTTGGCTCATCCAAACATCAAATTATATCACAATTGGAAAGGTTCTCTTCTACATACAAGCCATGGCATGTACATTGCACACATCAAAGTCTAGCTGAAGCATCAGATGCTAGCAACAATGCTAACATGCCTTAGGAGAAAAGGGGCATCTACAGTCTGTCGCTATAAAGCCCCATGGTCCATGCAAGATAAGTCAGTTCTCTCTAATGATGAGACTAGCTGCCCAAAGCACACACCAGCTCGCAATGATGATTGTTTGAACCTTCACAACCTATCTATCCTCTCTATCTGGGGGGCTAATGTAGATTGCCAACTTGTCAGAACATTGACATTGAATTTGGCTCATCCAAACATCAAATTATATCACAATTGGAAAGGTTCTCTTCTACATACAAGCCATGGCATGTACATTGCACACATCAAAGTCTAGCTGAAGCATCAGATGCTAGCAACAACTCAAGTGTTGACCATGTGTTGCAAGGACACAACCTTGAAGAATTATAGACCCTCTCAATTTTGCACCCAAACCTTCCTATACAACTTGATGCACTAGACATGCTTGGTTGACATGACATTGGTGTGCACCATGAATGGCAATATATCGGCCTCACCCTTCTGTAAATGCATTTTGCTACTACTTTCATAGACTCCAATAGGCCAACCTTTCAAGTGCACCATGTTCTCAATGAACAAACTTGTACTACTTTCTCCACTTAGCAGCAACAAGCGTTTGATATAATTTGGTTTCATCTAAGAACTGTTCCATTGCAACCACCACTAAAGCTTATTGTTCAAGGAACTGTAGGAACTATAAAGTCACACCTCATAAAAGAAATACGGTCTACCCTCGGTAGCTCAACTCCGATTCACCAGTCACTATTACTACGTCTTGCAACTATAGGTGTTGCTGCATTCAACATTTAGGCATCAACAATTCATTTTTTCCTTCTCATTCCAATAAAAGAAATGGCCCCCCTACAAGGGAAAACTCTTGCAACCTTCTAAGAAAACATGTACTTTATTAGGTACATTTTAATAGATGAGATGAGCTTCGTTGGTCCAAAGTTGCTAGAACGTATCAACATGAGACTACGGGAAGCATTTCGAGAAGCATTCCCCGACCACAACCACCTACCCATTGGAGGGCTTTCAATTATTCTCTTTGGTGACTTGGGCCAACTAGCACCAATTAAAGATATCCCCATGTATGCTTTTACCTCCTATGGTGGGACTCTATGACGCAGTTTCACAACAGTGGTAACTTTGACCAAAATATTTTGACAAATTGGTGATGATCCTTCCCAAATTGCTTTCTGTGCAATTCTCTCCAATCTACAAAATGTAGAGCCTACACAAGAAGACTGACAAGTTCTAATGTCACGCTCAAGTTCCTTGTTCAATTCTATAGAAAACTTTGTTTTATCATCATCCATACATCTTTTGCAACAAATGAATTGGTGTTACTATACAACAAACATATGTTGTTTTTGGAGACGCCTGTTGCCCTTTCCATTGCAGAGCAACTTATAGGGTCAACTTACACAAATCCAAATGAAAAACAACTTCAAGCTCATTTTTTTATCTATTGGCCAAGAGGTCATGTTATGTTCAAATATATGGGTCGAAACAGGGCTCATGAATGGTGCACGGTCAAGTAAAAGCAATTGTATACAATGAAGGTGAAAAACCACCTCAACTACCCTTGTTTGTTATTCATTTCAAGCATTACATTAGACCGCATTGGGACCATAACAATCCAAATAATGTCCCAATAACCTCACTTAGCTGGGGGCTTCGCTGTCAAATTCCACTAAAAATGGCATGGGCATTGACAATACACAGGTCATAAGGACTAACACTTCAGAGGGTCATAATCAACATTGGCAACATAGATCGGCAAGGCTTGACATTCACAGCTATTTCAAGAATTCCTGATCTACAAAGTCTTCGTATACACCCATCCTTCACATTCCAACGATATGCACGCATGCAACAAAGCCCATATGTTGCTTGCCGAAAAAATGAAGAGAATCAATTGAATGCAATGTCAAATTCAAACTCCTCAGACACTTAAAGTGCATTTGAACTACTATAGGTTTCTCACTTTCTATTTACTTCACTACCAATATTTATACAGTTTGTTTGTTGTAAATTATCTCTTTTTCCTTTAGTGCAGGCTCCTCTCATTGCTCATTTACACTATGCTCTCATTGTCTAAGACCTACAAACTACTCTACCAAAGGTAACCATTAATTTTTATTGAATTTCATCTTCAACATTATGTTTTGTGTTAGACGTTTTTCAAATACTAAATAGATCTTTTGTTTATTACAGATACAATGGAGTTCAATGTGATCGTGTTATAATTTCGCTATACCATTGTATTCAATTGCATACATTCTTGTAATGCGAATTAAACATTTCATAAAAACACTTCATTTTCATCATTGTATATATATCTTTATTGTACATTTTTATCACACAATTTTAAGTTCACGCAAACAAATATATAGTTTATATAAATTTAATTTTAAACTTCGTCCTTATTTCCTTATTTCCAAATACTTTGAGTGAATTGGTTAATTTAGAATGTATGATATTATAAAAGTGACTATCTTTTCTATTACTAATTGATATAGTTTAGTTTAATATATAAAGTTTTTAAATAATATGTTTATAAAAATCCATAATTTATCTTAATTAAATAGATGTTAATTTAAGGTGAAAAAATAGATTATTTTTCATATCTATATTTTGTAGTAGATATATTTTTTAACTTTTAAAAAAATATTTATAAAAATAGAAAGAGATAAAAAAGTAAAAATTTTAAATTATTTTTTAAATTTATATTTTATAAAGTTCATATATTGAATAGTTTTACTTATTATATATATAATTTTTTTTTTATAAAAATGATACACAATTATTCGGTGTACCTAATTGCACACCTAAAGTGCAATAGCTAGTATAATCTATTGTTTGTATTACAAGTTATAAAAGGTTAACTATTTGTTTATAATAATTTAATTTAATAAATTGTTTTTTTTTTTTGAAACAAAATAAGGGGTAAACGTTTTTGATTGGGAGTTATAAATTGGTGAGGTCACAAACAAGGGACCTCATTTCCAATATAAACATTCAACAATAACACTTCAATGGAGTTTGAACCTTAATGGCAAAAATAACATGGCAACAATTTAATCATCAAGCCATGTCACTATTGAAGAATAACACAACAACAATTTAACCATCAAACTAGATCATTATTGATTAATAAATTATTTTTTAAGGGTTACTTTTAGATTTTATTAAAAAAATATATAATTAAAAATAAATTTACATAAATAGTCTTTGAACCAAGAGAAGGTTTTATCTATCTAATCTTAATGTAAATCAAAGTAAGGTATTTTAAAGCATGGGCTTTTCATTGTAATAAACACAATTTTGTTTTACATGAAATAGACTAAGTTAGTTGGATGCACAATTTCATATTGATGCTAAGTGAATAATTGTGAGCCTAAGGTTGAGTTGTTACCCTAAATCAAATAGTTGTGTTGCAACCAATGAATTTGATAAAGATTTCTTAACTTATTATGTCAAGGAAAGAGAAGGAAACAATCACCTTAGGACAAATCTAAGAGATGCATAGCTAATATGAGCTCAATTGCCATTTTCAATCTTTCAAAAGACTTATATTCATTTGGCTTGACAAGTCAAACTAAATATGATTATGTACAAGTTTAGTTGATAGGAGATTGTAGGTGCCCAAAATTGGAAAATGATATATAACAAAATCTAAAGATGATCTAGTGGCTTAATGCACAACTCTATGTGACATGAAATAATAAAAACTATCTTTCCTAACCAATCTTGAAGTGGTGCACGTATTTAGCCAATCTCCAAAACCTCCCCCCCAACCCGCTTTTTTTCATTTTGTGCTTCTTTGATCACTAGCTAGCATTTGTCCCTTATCATCTTTTAAATTTTTAAATTTTGGCCTTTAAATGATGTGTTCCCCCCTTTATTAGTAAATCCATCCCTTTATTAATCATAAGAATGCCTTGGTGAATACATTTTTGCTAGAACAAACTGATTGCTAGGAAAAGGGAAAACACTCTTTTTTTTTTCGTCTCTTATTTATGTGTTTTACTTTATTGGTTTTTTCTATCTTTAGTTATTTGGTGGATTGTATATAGGTTGATAAGAGCTTATCGTAGGGATCCCATTCTTTTCAATTTTGACTACTTTTTCATCCTACAACCATCTTAGATTTTTTTTTTTTATTATTATTATTATTATTATTATCATTTTTTAATATACAAATAGGTCTTAGAAGAAGAGGATCACACCAATGAGCTCATACAACTTCTAGATGTTTAAAAAAAGTGGTTGCAACATTTAGACTCCCTTTCATATAGTTTCCTACAACTTCTAAGCGATTTTCAATAGTTTGGTAACTAACTATCTACATTTGTTTAGAGTCAATTTTTGCCTTGTTTTTTTTCCATTGTGAAAGGAGAACCCACGATAGAGAGATAACAAGGATATAATGATCAGGTCTCTAAGGACAACATTACTACAACATCAATCTCACATGCCTTGGATCTTCTATGTCCAAGTATGGGTAGTTTATATTTCATTTACAATTTGCTTAAATTAATTTTTTGATAGACTAGATAGATTAGATTGCTAGTTAGTATTAGATTAGTGATATATATATTTTTTCTTTAATCTAAACTTAAAGCACTCTACTTCTATTTTAGGTAGGAGATAGTGTTGGATTGATTTTATTTGTTAAAATTAGTTTATTTCTATTAAAAGTGTCATTAAAATAATAGTGTTATTCTCTCAACAAATTGCACAACATCAAAGATAAATCTAATGCTCACACACATTGAAATCAACAAATAATATTTTACATTTTCAACAAACAACAATGTTTTAATTTAGAAGCAAAAAGGGAAAGTTAGTTTATTCATATATAGCTTGCATGCATGTGCTTTTGTCTTTGCTTTTTAAATTATTATACTTAAATTGTTAAAAGGAAAGGAATTATTCCTTGGTGATATTTGTATTGATTTTTCACAATATATTTGCATGCATGCATATGTAAACACAAAATGCACAAAATAGTAGTTTCTTAGCTTTTTTCCATACATGTGAATTTAAATAAAACTTTATTTTAGCATCATATATCCAAAAAGAATAAAACTTTCAAAAGCACAAAAAAAATAAATAGGACTTTTGCTTTTTGAGTTGAGAGCTCCAAACTTAGTTCCAAATTAACAAGTACTCAAACTAGAAAATCCCAACACAATGACTCAAAATAAAAAATTAAACATTTAAACAAACTTGAAAAATTACACAAGATTTTTTTTTTTTTTTTAAATTTTAGACTGTAGGAATTAGGTAGCCCCCCTATAAACTGCAGTGCGCCTAGTAAGCTTTTTTCACGTGACCAATGACACTAGCATGACACACCCTCCAGTACCACGGGGAAGGGGGGAGACTAGACCTCGTGACCTCTTGCGTGTAATGGGATGCTTTAGCCAATTGAGCTAGGCCCCCTACCCAAAATTACACAAGAATTAAGAACAACACAAGAAATTCATTTATGATAACTACACACATATACCAAGGAATTGGAGAAACCTTTGCTTGCATTTCCCCACTCAGTCACATTTTTACATTTCACTCCTATATGTATCCAAGGGTAAGGATAGATTGGGTAGAAGTTACTTTTAGTGAGCTATGGGAGTTGTTACCACCTCTTATAGTTGTTAAGGTTATTGAATAAGAAGAAGCATTATAAATAATCTAACAAGAGAATAATTGCTTGTTAGCCATTGAAATAGAGTATCTTGCAACACTCTTTGAGCTAGAACCATTTTTACAAACACCACCCTTAAGAATATTTTATGAGAACTCCACACTTTATGAGAAAAATGACTACACACAACACAACCACCACATTTCAACTTAAAAACACTCTCACTCATTAAGAATATTTACTCACAAAGAGAGTAATACCAAGTGGAATGCTTTGTGAATTTCATAAGAATTAGATGGAGGAGGAAGTGACCCTTCCCTACGAGGAGAAAGATGCAATCCATAAAAGAAGAATCCATGGAGGCATTGGCCAATGGAGGAGGGGATGCAAATAGAGGATAACACTAGTAACCTAAACTTGTAATACAAAATTGTAGTGTAGGTTATATGGGGACCTTAACTCCTTGTTCCATGTGCTCAAGGCCATTTCCATTACATTCATGTTTAGAAATAATTTTTAATCTAGGCCCATAACACATTTCCATTTTAAAAAGAGGAGGATCTACATCACTAGCATTGTCAAAATGAGATGTGTAACTACATGTTGGAGTCATTTTAGTGTAAATGACATAACATGAAGTAAGGGTTCCACCAAAGGAATGTGGATCCAGGTTCTATAGAGGAATGCCAAAATAAGTAAAGGTCAATCTTATATTCCGCAATTTAATAAAATGTGAAATCTAAGGAGTCTCAATCATCACAAAGACATGTGTTAGAAAGAGATGAATCATGAAGAGGCACAACATCATCAATAGAGGGTGACAATGGTGTGTGCATTTTAGGTGAAGAAGAAGGTATGATATCATGATGAGTGTAAGATTTAAAAAAAAATCATGACCCAATTCAACCTATTGATAGTGTTGTAAGGGAGCGGGATCATCTTTATTATCAAAGTTTTACCATTATGCATAAATTTGATAGACTGGTGTAGGGTAGATGGAACTACACCCATGTCATGAAACCATGACATACCCAAAAAAAGGTTATAAGAAAGACTCCACAACATGACATGAACCATGGTAGGTAACATAATAGAACCTAACTCAATAGGCAATGCGATAGTGGCTAGAGTCTAGTGACTAATATCATCAAAACATGTAATAGAAATATTTAAAAGAGAAATAAAAGAGCTATCAACATTGATAATATTAAGGAGATCTAAACTACAAACATTTAGATCATAACCATTGTCAATAAGGGTTTTCTTAATCCCAATAAATTTAACACAAATAGTGGTCATAACAGGGTAATTTTATTTTTGAACTTCAAGAGAAAGAAGTTCATATTGAATATGAAATGGTGAAAAAAGGGGACCGTCCTTTTGAGATTTGCACTCTTTAGGGTTTTGCACCTTTTTCTATTTGTAAATGGTATGATTGTGGGGGTTTGATGGACTTGGACAAGATATGTGATTGACATACAACTTGAAAGGTGAGTCAACCGACCCTTGAACAAATCTAGGATGAATTTAGGGATGAAATTTAATGACCTAACTAGGCTAATGATGTACATTTGAGTTTTGATGCAAATATAGTAAACACGAAAAGTCACAGAAAAATTTGGACAATAAAAATGGACAAAGCATGATACTATGCACCTGTGGAGTAAATTTGAGTATGATTTTGGAGGACTAATTTTGCATAGGGCATAAGTGTCCTTGTAGAGGGATTTTAGATTTATTTTCGCAGTCCTCTGGTGCTAGATCAGAGCTTTCCATTTCCACCTACAACTTTGTCCGAACATTACCATATATTTTTGTAGGTGAGTTTCGTGTGTTGTTAAGGGGTAGGGTTTTGATTGCAACAATGGAAAATTAATCTTCAAACTTCCTCCAATCTCCTTGAAATCTGAAACCTACACATTCAAAGAGAGAGGAAGGGTTGTGCTATTTAGGGGCTTGGCTTAGTCAAATCCCATGTTTGTGTTTCCACTTCCACAATGGCAATGCCAATGTTAGAAAAGATAAATGATAAGAAGGAATGATGAATTAACAATTTTTTGCATCTCACCACCCTTCAATGGGTTCCTTGAAGGACTGAAGTCATGCACATCTCCTTAAGGTTTGGATCTTGCTTGATTGAATTGCTTTCTTTCTTTTTGCTTGAATTGCTTGGATTGCTTGGAGACCTACAAAGGGTTATCCTTCACAAACAATGATAACATAAACATGTATAAACTCACATATGATTTGACATAATGCTTAGATCTTGAATTGCTGTAATAAATCCCTGAAAATATGCTCTTGAATTGCTTGATAATTCTCTTTACAATAATTCTTACTCTTAATGTTCACCTCTTGCTTGTTAGATTTGAAATGATGCAATAACTAGGTATTTATATGCAATTATTCAATGTCCCACAAATTAATCTTGATAGCCGACTTTGTACATTTGAATTGCAAATAATAAAGTGCCAACACTGATATATTTGAATTTGGAGCCAAAATAGGGTGAAACTTTTGCAATAATGGGAATTATTTGCCACAGGGTGTATTGTCCCAACCTTGTTTTCCAGAAATTAAGGTGCCGGGGGCAAAGTATTAGCTAAATGCATTTGTTTTCGACTTTCAATTTGTCAATAATTATTAAAAATGTGCCATGAAATGCATAATTTAGGAAATTAGGTGTTCAATTAAGTCCAATAAATGAAAGGGGGGGCAAAGCATAGTGTGAAATTGTCAAGGGTGACAATTTACGATGCTACTGAAGAAAAATATTATGTATTTGTATAAATGCACTCAAGAAAATTAGTCAAATAAGTAGATGAGGAATTTATTGCAAATGTACCATAAGATAAAAGCAATACTATTTCCTAGTAAGGAATCCGCTTAGCTTCACATACACATGCAAGAAAGATAAAACACATATGATCCCCAAAATATTACTAGTTTTGTCACAACATAGGATATAGTATGAACTACATTACCAGATTATGTAAGCATGGTGGGACAAATCTCTAATCATAGTCTAATCAAAACCAAAGACAGTATGATGGGAATATGCTTGGTATTTAAAATACTAGACTTGAGATTTCTCCATTAAGAAACAAAGTCATAACTTGTAATTAAGAAGAGAGCACTTCTATAAATTAAAAATGGAACCAAATTTGCATATAGACACAAATCATAGATAAGATATTTTTACAACTAAACATGCTTAGTAATCCATCTGAATATTGCAATTTAACCCATATCAAATAAGAGAATACCATTGAAAAAGGTGTATAATGCATTAGAATGATGTCACACATTCATCTAACTCCATTACTATCATGCAAGAAAATGTGGGAGGAGGGAACCCACATATAGGTTCAAAGATTCCCCTAAGTTGTTACAATCTACTAAAGGGACATTCAATTATAGACATAGATTTCAACTAACTTTTATATGATTATAAAGCATGTTATTTCTCCTTACAAATTTGAATTTCAAGAGTTGGTTCCCTAAAATAACCTAACATACACACAATTATAAATTTCACTTAAAATACCAACCCCAATCAATTATATAGAGAAGATCATTATAATGCATTTACTTCCTTGGACACAATCACGATGATAATTTTCAATCAATGCTTGACATCTAACAATACGATCATCTTCACAATAAATCTCCCTTAGATATGTTGATAGGTACCCTAGGGTAGATAAAACATTATCTGTATGCATAGATAGGTCACCAAGTACCAAATTGTAGGCCAACAAATGTAGGTGTTCATTAATCACACTCAAATAATCCATGTGATCATTTCATTAGTAGTACATGGAATTACATTTGAATTCATACCTATAAAGAGTCCAAAAATATTTGGGATGGATTGAGATTGGTAAGTATTTGTTGCATTCATTTTATTTCTTGAAATGTAGGAAAAAGGGGGGGTGTCTTAGATACTATAAACAAAGAACCTAGGGTTTAAGAAGGTGCCCCCCTTTCTCTAAATTTCATTAGGAAAGAGATCACAAGGTGTAAATATTGACTTTCAACCCTAAGGTGAGCCAATCAGATTTGAATCTCTGGTTCCTTATGGATAGGAGGATTTGAAACTAAATAGAAATGATTTGATGCACTTAAACTAATAAAATAATGTGACCTAGATGATAAAATGCTAATTCCTGAAGATACAAATATCAAAATGACAGTTAGCAGGTAGATCTGAGAAGGGTCCAGACACATGTACCTGGCACTATAATTTGATTTTGAGCTCTATTGAAGGACAAGTTTTCCCTAAGGTGAATGGGTCCTAGTTAGGGTGTCAAACAACTTTTCTCAGTCTTCTGAAGTTGGATCTTAGGTTATGTTTGACATAGGTTCCACTATCAAAAAGATCAAAATAAAGTCTACAACTTAGTTTTCGTGGCTTGACAACAATGATGACAACTTATGCAACAATGCAAAAATTCTCCTTTGAGATCTCTTCAATCCTTCTTCAACCTGTAATCTACACATACATTAAGAGAAGAAAAATTGTTTGTTTTGTGTGAATGGGGGTTTGTCTTAGTCAAACCTCATTATTGATAATTAAAACTTGATAGAAAGATAATGACAATTGATAAATGGAAGAAAATGATGAATAAACACTTGCTTGCTACTGTAGACATGTAAAATTGACTTAAAACCTATCACACACCCTAAACAACATTTTCACATCATCGACATCATTATCATCAAACATCATTGCATTTCACATCAATGACATCAAAAACCCTAATTTCCCCTATTAATTGAATAATACACCATTATTTAATCAATTCACTTTCTCATTATTTTTTGACCAATTAGATAAATTCCATTTATTTAAGTCCTAAAACCCTATTTCTGCTATTAATTGAATAATATGACATTATTTAATTAATTCACTTTTTCATCAATTTCAACCAATTAAAGAAATTACATTTATTTAGTAAAGTCTTAATCATCACTTTATTCCTCTTGATTAAATAACATCAATTATTTAATTATGTCACTAATTCACTTTATTCTCGTAAGTTGATTAAATTATTAAAACATAATAATTTAATTAACTCACGTTTCCTCCAAATTTGAATCAATTGAATAAACTATTCAAATTATCATCAAAAATCAAATCAAACTAATACAACTTTGTTTGCAAAATTCAAACTTGATTTGCATGTTCAACTCCAAAAAAAGACTAATTAATTAAATCAATTAATTGAATTATCCTCACCAACTTTGAGCAAATTTCTCTCAACATGATTTCCTCACCAACTTTCTTCAATCTCACAAATTGCTCTGCATAATTTCCTCAATCCCATTGAAGGCTAAAATTGATTTCTTTAATTTCATGAATTGCTCCACCAATTTCATCAATTTCACAAATTGCTCAACAACATTTCTTCAATCACACAGATTATGTAATCTATTTTGCACAGATTATTTATTTCTATTTCCTCTCAACATATTTCAATCATCGATCATGATATTCTACTACGTGATCCTAATCATCCATTTCAAATCACATTTTCTATATAACAAGCCTCTTTCCTCACAAAAAGGATCGAAGAATCAACTCACTTTGTAAAATGAAGTACTGCCAATATTCCTAATCACCATTGATAGAGCTTCAACACATCTTCGATCAACCAAGACATCACATCAAAAGCTTCTTGCACACAACAATGGAGGCTTCGCAGTGATATGGACAACCTGGCATCATGCGAACATAGTCCGACATGGGATGGTAATTTCTCTTGTGTTTTGAATTCATTTTGGATAATTGTAGGATTTCAATTGTGGTTTCAATAGCTTAGAAAGTCATCACTTGAATGTAGGAATAGATCTAGATTAGTTGTGTTTGATTTATATTAAATTATATTTCAATTGCTTTTATCTCGTCTAGCATCTATGATTTTCTCCCTCACACATTCTAGCATGCCCGATGGGAACCCGAGTCCCCTACACTAACGATTTCGTGAGAAAATTTTGAAGTTACAGGTCCTAGAGGCACTCTGGAAAAATCTTCACGTATAGGTTTCTAGAAGTAGTTGCACCGAACTTTACGAAATCTGCACACTTGACCTTGAAATCTACACACTTGACCCTAAAACTAGTGCACTTGACATTTTCCAGCGCCTTTGTCTATTGAAAGAGGGTGCACTTTCTTTTGTCCAACGCTTTTGCTCTCTGACAGAGGGCGCACTTGCTGATTTTCCTATGCTTTTGCTCTATCAAACCTGTGTCCGAGATCTGCAAGTCTTAAGTCAATTTCTAATGCTAACAGATGCTTGTTTGGAATGTGTGATAGGTATTAACAGTTATGTATGTAGGATCGAGTAGACACTAACACCTTTTTCTGTAGGGAAGATAAATAGTCAAAAACCTTTAGAATTTCAAAGCTTTTTTAAGTTAAGAATTTGTTTATTTTGGTGCATAAAAGAACAACACATTTGTTTTTAAGTGCTCTAAAATGAAAATTTTTAAAGCTTTCTTAAATTAGGGATATTTATTTGGTGCTTAAAAAGAACAACACAAATGAACACTTCATTTATGGTGCTCTAACATGAACCATTCTAAAGCTTTCTTAAATTAGGGATCTTTATTTGGTGTTTAAAAAGAACAACACAAATGAACACTTCATTTTTGGTGCTCTAAAATGAACCATTTCAAAGCTTTCTAAGTTAGGAATCTTCATTTCAGTGCTTAAAAAGAACCCTACAAACCACACATTTCAATTTGGGTGCTCTAAAAATGAACTCTTTCCAAGTTTTCATAGAGAATTTTCGCTTGGTGCTTAAAATGAACAACACAAGCAAATGTTTAAATTGATGCTCTAAAAAGTTTTTAACTTTCAAAGTAACACTTGGAGTGTTCAATTTTTTTTTAAATGACCATAATGATTTCCTTTTGTTGATGTACGCTCACATTTATTTATTTTGACCAAATAAGACTAGGATCAATTTAGAAACACTCAAATTTTGGGATTAAAAATGAACAAATCAATTTTTTGTATTGCACCTTTTCTATCTTAAGTGATTGATATCCAAAATAATTTATGTTGGTGTAATTAAAATGAACCATTGTTATGATTTTCACACATTATCTTGGGGATAGTACCATTCAAGGTGCTTAAAAAAAATCAAATTGCTACGAATTATATTCCGTGCATTCAGTTTTTGGAAAGCTAGTTGGTTGTCTTCTCCCCTCGCACCTTTTGGTGATCTTGGGTGGGTGAAAACATCTTGAGCTTCACACCTTTATTTTCAAAAACATCCCTTTAGAGGGCTTGCCTATTGAGACACATCCCATGTTGGAGAACTCATAGGTGAACCAAGCGATACTTTCATTTTGGACCGCTATATAAATAATTGTGGGTGTGAGAAAAGTTCTCACCTGCTGGTTGATGTTGTTTATATCGACGTCAGTCTCCCTCAGTATTTGTGTGATACGTAAAAAATTGCAAAGGCTAGGAGGCCTCTTAATTGAGCAAAACGACACATGTATAGATAACCATAACTCATAATCCCAAAACATTACTAAGAGCCAAATTTTTTAGAAGCTACCCCTTTATCCAAAAACATTCTTTGAAAGTGGTGCATCATAATTTACTTTTGAGAAGTTACTTGCCAAGGACAACTTCAGGCCTATGCCATAAGTTGCATGTAAAATCATCCCTTCGCGGCATGAGGTAGGACTACCTAAAAGAATGATTTCTATCTCTAGGGTTGTAAATGTTTGTTTATGTTAAACTTTCCAAAAACATTCAAAAACAAATTTTTGATATCAAACACTGTGCTTGATCTAGAAAGAATACATCCAAACAAACACTAAACATGATGGTTGAATCACAAACCCTTTGACTTAGTGTATGGTTTTAAGAGAAGCCCTATATTTGTACTCCTTAAGGATTTCCTTAAAGGTTTCCAAATATTTAGGCTTTAATTTTAGGCTACATTAGTTCAAAGTAAACATTGGAAACTATGGCTTGGGTATCGTGATTTCACAACTTAAAGCCATAGACATACAAGTCACACAAGTCCATGCTTGTTAAGTTAGTCAAAGTTGTTGTATCGCTTGCCACATCTGGAAACAAATCAAAACGTTTAAAAACTACAAGAAAAATATCAACACTGGTTCCAAAACACTGAAGCTAGAAAACCAATTTACATAGAGGTTGCACTTGCTACTGATTTTAGCGCACTTACTAGAAAAAGTTTGCTTTTGCTCTTCGTCCTAGAAACTTCACTCATGAAAATCAGTTGCATTTAGAATCTGTGCACTTGATGCAAAACCCATGAACTTGCTTCTCAGAATCTGGCACACTTGCCTAAAAACTACTCGCAATTGCCAAGAAAGCTTGCTTTTGACTGAGTAACTCACCACTTTTGATAATAACATATAAAGACCACACTTGATATCTCAACCACTTGCTTCTTAGAAACCCATGCACTTGCCAAATTTTAGGTCACAGTTGATAAATTTGGCCGCTTGTGCTTACAATCTACCACTGTTTTTCAAAAACCATTGCTATTGCTCTATCCTACTAACAAACAAAAAGACAAACCAAATCTGCTTATAGGATCCTTGTTAGAGAAAAACATTCGGAAACCCAGATAAGTCATATAGTCCTTCATCCACTCTCACCATTCCATCCTACTTTTGGAAATCAGAATCAAAATAGAAAACCTAGATTATTCCCTCACTTGCACTTCTAAGATATCAACAGTTACTTAGGACTCACAGATAGTTCAAGCAAGCTTTTTCACAACATATCCTCTAGAAGGAGAAGTGATATCAACCTAGGTCTTTCAATATTTTGGTTTCCAAGAATAGTGCCACCTCAAAACAACACTCAAACCTTATTGTCTTGAGCTTCATAACAAACCATATCAAAACATCGACACTTTCACCATATGACCATTTGGTGTCTTACTACTCCCGTTCAACAACTGAACCTTGTAGCAACAATCCTCCAAGCAAGTCTCACAGATACTGAAGGTGAAAAAACTAATATCACTAGTAGTTTAAGAACCTTCATATTTGAGAAGAACAAAACACCTAACCAGTGGAGAAATGCAACAAACATCTTAGATAAAGAGGAAGAGAAAGAAAACCTAGTAGCTAGAAGACCCGTGTTACCACCTCCTGTGTGGCAATAGACATACACCCTTCATGATCTCTGGAAAGAGAAAATCCTTAAGCAGAAATCCATATTGCAACTTTCAAAGAATCGACCTACCCTAAAGTTTGCCACATGGTACATTTTGAGAAGATACTGCACCTATCAAAATTGACTAGACCATTTTTATTTTCAATTTTCAGTGTGCCAACCACCTGTAGATCTAATACACTGAACTAAAAAGAAAAGAATTTATGATTCCATAACTAGGAGTCACGAAAGTGTTCGCAAAAGCTTGGTAGTTGTTTATGACAACTACAAGATCACAACAAAAGAAGAACATGGAAGCAAGTAAGAAAAACACTAGCATCCCACCAGCAAACACCACGAACAACGAAGGTGGCCCATGGGGCTATAGGCTAAGTGATCTTGAAACACCCCAAAAGAGACCTATGCATAAAGACACATTTAGTGAGGAAGAGCTAAACCACAAACGACAAGAAGTGATAGAACAAAACAACTAGGATCCAGAAAGAGTAATCATAAAGGAGGTAGATACTAAGGAGGAGATAAATTATGAGGAACTATTTGAGCATTCCAACAACCCAAAAGTGCTCAAACTAATGGAAAAATTGTTGAGAAAGGACCCAAATTCATACTTCTTTATGTTAGCATAGAGTGGTGCTAAACTACCAGTAGATTTTAACGTGGAGGTCCTCAAGGATCCTAATATTATTCCCTTATGGTATAACTCAGTTGTGAGACAAATAACTGAACACATAGAGATTCCAAACATGCCACCTGTATTCTCACAAAATAGTGGTCAAACCAAGGAAAACCAAAACCAACGCAGATTGGACAAGCAGTAGTGGCATAAAAATATCAAGGAGGTCCATCCCAGTACATACCGCAAAGAAACAATCCATCTCCTGGACAATATGTACATCAAAACACTTTGAATGTCGACCCTTCCCAAAACACACAATACCATCGAAAAGGTGGACCATAGGGCCCCCCTCCAAATCAATACCACTAACAAGGTGGACCACAAGGTCCCCTTTTGAATTAGCAGTACTAGCAACAAGGTGGACTATAGAGTCCCCTTCCAAATCAGTACCATCAATAAGGTGGACCACAGGGTCCCCCTCCAAATCAGTACCACCAACAAGGTGAACCACAGGGTCCCTTTTTGAAGCAATAGTACCACCAACAAGGTGGACCATAGGGTCCCCTTCCATATCAGTCCCAACAACAAGGAGTGCCACAGGGTACCCTTCTTCAGTCATCCCATCAACAAGGTAACCTACCAACACATCATTAGGGAAACCTTCAGTATAGTCCGTGCAAACAACAAGGAGTACCATAAGGCACCCTTCTCTAGTTGTCCCATCAAAAAGGTAACCTACCAATGCATCATCGGGGAAACCTTTAGTATAGTTCATCCCAACAACAAGGAGTGCTATAGGGCATCCTTCTTTAGTCGTCCCATCAAAAAGGTAACCCACCAACACATAATTAGGGAAACCTTTAGTATAGTTCGTCCCAACAACAAGGTGTGCCATAGGGTACCCTTTTTTAGTTGTCCCATCAACAAGTTAACCCGCCAATGCACCATCAGGAAAACCTTCAGTATAGTCCATCACAACAACAAGGTATGCCACAGGGCACCCTTCTTTAGTCATACCATCAACAAGGTAACCTGTCAACACACCATTAGGGAAACCTTCAACATAGTTCATATCAACAACTAGGTGTTCCACAAGGCACTCCTCCCAATTCATCCTACCAACAAGGTGTCCCACTAATGCATCAACGGGTAACCTTCAATATACTTCATCCCAACAACAAGGAGTGATCCCTTCTTACACACAACAAGGACCTAACCCACCCTATGTTGAAAATAGCTACCAAGGTTCAATACCCCCATTCTATCCAACTTATGACCAAAGCATGATAGGACAACAAGGCTATTACATGCAAGGCTTGCAAATAAAGGTATTGAAAATAGAGATAGTACTACAACTAGAAGTAGTGAAACAAAAGATAGTAGACATGTAGGTAGGGAAAATGAAGAAGACCTACACTCTTCAAGAAATATGTCCATTCCCATTCGATTACTCCATCATTGCACTACCTTTTCCAAAATACTTTGAGATACCCAAGTTCAAAAAATACAAAGGAAGAGGAGATCCATTGGAGCATGTATGAGACTTCTCAGTATCATGTATGGAGGTACAAAACAACAACGCTTACCTCATGAGGCTCTTTCCACACATCCTTACAAGTCATGCTATGGAGTGGTTTTCCCATCTATCACTAGGAATTAAAACCTTCAACGAACTATATAGCAAGTTCATGAGCCACTTCTCATTCAACATGGAGAAAGACATCATGACCATGAATCTATCCACGATAAAAAAGATTCAAGGTGAGTCTTTTACCTCCTACCTACAACGATGGAGGCACAAAGATAGTCAATGCAAATGGCCCATTCCAGACAAGGAATTGGTAGATATCTTCATCTCAAATGTCCTACCTGAGATTAACTACCAAATCACTATGTTATGTCTCATAGACTTTGAAGAAACAATAAAAAAGGATTACATATTGATAGATCCATCATTGCAAGGGGAGTCCTTAAATTGAATAGCTCAAAAAAATTCCCTCTAGTTCAAAAGATAAACCTAAGATCTGGGCCAAAAACAAGAACATTACAAATTATGGAGTAGTTGACACTAGGGAACTATGGCATATGCAAAACACATCTCAAAGCAAATCACAAGTGGCAAAAATGACCTACGTTCCAAATGGTACACAAAAAACCAACTCACCTATTCCAAGAACAATCAGGTAGTCAACTAACAAATGAATCAAGGAGGGCAACAAAGACAATACGATCAACCTAGGAAGTAGTTCACAGTACTAGGAGAGTCACTTGAAACAATCATGCGTAAACTAGTACAAAAAAACCTCATCAAGATCAATGATCACCCAAACTATGAGGAAGCTAGCTTCCAGACACCATGGTATAATGAGAAAGACTTGTGTGAATTCCATAAAATAAAAGGACATACAACAAACAATTGCATGAGATTCGAATACCTCGTCCAAGACTTTGATAGACAAAGGAGAAGTAGATGTTGAACATCGTCCTGGAAACAAGGACCTTCAAATATACACAAACCCAATCCCAAACCATGCTAAAA
This sequence comes from Sequoia sempervirens, assembly GCA_007258455.2. Lineage (NCBI taxonomy): Eukaryota > Viridiplantae > Streptophyta > Pinopsida > Cupressales > Cupressaceae > Sequoia > Sequoia sempervirens. The sequence goes on along the minus strand of VDFB02026320.1, from coordinate 45,360,910 downwards.
GGAATGGAAAAGGAAAAGAACAAGAGTACCACAATACTAACCATGCGTATGGTGACACAATTTTAGGAATCCTTTCACAAGTTGATGATAATAGGGAAAACATATTAACTATACAAGGCGGAGACAACAACTGCGATGTAACTACCCATCGAGGGAGAGTTTCAATACAAGGAGCCCCACCCAAACCCATAATTAAGTCATCAAATTACTACAACATTGTGGAACAACTGAAGAAAAATCCTGCCCTAATCTCAATCCTAGAGTTGCTAAAACTATCACCCACACATAGGGAAATACTTGAAAAAGCATTGGAAGCCATCAAACGGTTGGGGTATTCTGATGATGTAATAGATAAAGCAAGGAGCATTACTATAAGGGCCTACAATGACCTTGAAAGGAATTCTGAAGGAACAACCAGACTACTAGTGCGGATAGGACCCACCACCATGGAAACCACATGTCAAGTACTTGACCTTGAATTTCCATATAACCTACTCCTAGGACACCCTTGGATTCACATAGTACAAGCAATCCCTTCCACCTTCCACCTTCCACCAATGCCTAAAGTTTCCCCACCAAGGAAAAGAGGTGACCTTATATGTTGATCCTGAGCCATTCCATTTTTGTGGAAAGTTGGAAGAAAAGTATAATAAGATCCAACACATACCTAGCAATGACATAGCCTTCCATTCATTCTCATATGTTGACCCTTCCACACTACCATCAACCTCAATCAAGGTCACATCAAGTGAGCAACCAAAAATGAAAAGCAAGGTACAAGTACTTTACAGGGGTAATGGGAATTACCACTTTAACCAAACATTTTGTATTGGTATGCTTCCACCAACACTTAAAATCTATGGATGTTTGAAAGAAATCAAGCCTGCTTAGACAGTGCAAATGATAGCCAAACCCACAATTTTCACCAAGTGGGGAGACATGAAAGATGAAGAGATATTCAAGGAGGACTTCTCATCCATGATTTACAAAGAGGACCAAAACAAGCTAGAACAACCACATATCCTTCTAATAGACCCTAGTTGTAAAGGCTACCATCTAGTTAAACAAATGGGATACAGTGGAACGGGCAGCCTTGGGCTACACAAACAAGGTAGGTGGGAGCCTATCATATTGGAATAGAGAAACAAAAATATGGGACTAGGATATAAGCCAAAATATGTGGTTACTCCAAAAACTAGACGAACCTCTTTTAAGAAACAAGAAAGTTCTGCTAGCATTAAAGAACTGGATATATACCATATCATGGACAATGATTTACTTGTCGAAGACTTATTTGACAACTTTAGCATTGATAGGTTCCCTCTCCAATTTATCAAAACCATTCCCAATATCTATTATTATTCTAGAATGGACTCTAACGAATACGAATGGGATTCCCCTTCTATTATCACTGGATGACTCCCCCACTTCTAGTAATGATGACCTAGACACCCAATGGGAAAAAGATACCAGAGCCATACTGATCATTTCTATAACCTTCCTAAGCTTTGCAGATAATGATGATAGCCTACCACTTTGCTACCCACCACTGATAGATTGGGACCAACAACAACATACACCTATTTTGGATCAATTCCAGAATGATGAGGCAATCACAAAGTTCATGGGACTTCAAATAGACATACAAGTAGGAGATCACAAAGCAGGGTTCATCATGGAATTTGAACATGATGCATACTTTGGTGGAGAGATTGAACCTTCTAGTCACACAAATGAAAAGGAAAATATAAAGATCAAAGTGAGGTCCCTTAGAGAAAACCACAATGCGGCTTTATTGTATCCAGAAAAGAAGAAAATAAAGGATGCATCAAAAGGTAGAAACCTCCTAGAGGCACTCGAGGATGGAGGGTTCAATCTCCCCATATTGTAGTACCAAGAAAGATAAATACTCCTAATAGAAGAAGAAGAGTCCATAAATGTTGGCACCACAAAGAATCCAAAAATCACATACCACAAAACATCACTTGATCCTGAAGAGAAAGCAAATTTCACAGCATTCATCAACAACAAAAAGGTAAATTTTGCTTGGACCTATGCTGATATGCTTGGAATAGATTCAAAATTAGTGGTACATCATTTAGATGTAGTCCTTGGAGAAAAGCCTATCAAGAAAAAAATTAGAAAAATGCATCCTCAGATAGAATTATTGGTAAAGGTAGAGCTAAAGAAACTACTAGATGTGGGTTTTATCAGACCCATCGATTATCCACAATGGATATCAAATCTAGTTCAAGTGTCAAAGTCCACTGGGGGCATAAGGACAATTTCCATTCCCAAGTATCGAAATGATTGTGGATCTAACATCAGGGCATGAGATGCTATCCTTAATGAATGGTTTCTTTGGATATAATAAGATAAAAATCTCTCTAGATGATCAACACAAAACAACATTTACTTGTGCTTGGGGGACCTTTTGCTAGAATGTAATTCCCTTCAGCCTAAAGAACGTAGGAGCAACATATCAAAGACCTATGACAACCATATTCCATGATATACTACACACCATCATGGAAGATTATGTGGATGATATTCTAGCAAAGTTTGTGAAAAGGGAAGATCACTTGTCAAATCTTGCAAGGGTGTTTGATCAGCTTGAATAATATAATATGAGACTCAACCCTAAGAAGTACGTGTTCATAGTAACATCCAGAAAGCTGTTAGGGTACATAGTGTCAAGAAGGGGGATTGAAGTGGATCTTGCAAAAGTAAAAGCTATAATGGAGATGACTCCACCAAAAACACTAAAACAATTGAGGAGTTTATAGGGAAAGCTACAATCCATCAGACGATTTATTGCACAGTTGGTAGACAAATGTCACCCTTTCACTCATATTCTACACAAGGATATCACCTTCAAGTGGGATGGGAGATGTGACCAAGTGTTCCAACAAGTCAAGGAGTATCTACTTACTCCTCTTATACTCATGCCACCCATCCTAGACAAGGAAATGGTGCTCTACGTGTCTACCACACAAGTAGAGTTGGGAGCTCTCCTAGTCCAACTAGATGATAACAAAAAAAAGAGTGATCTACTACAACAGTCAAACATTAGTGGGCTATGAGTTGAACTACTCACCCATAAAAAGATAATGCCTCTCAGTTGTATTTGCGACACAAAAGTTGAGGCATTGTATCTTAAACAGGAAGGTAAAATGGATTTCAAAAGTAGACCCACTCAAGTACTTACTAGCAAAAGCAGCCCTAATAGGCTTCATTGCCAAATGGGTGATGATTATGAGCGATTTGATATAGAGTATGTGGATAGAAGAGCCATCAAGGGAAAAATCATAGCAGACTAGCTAGTCGAAGCACCCATAGATGATCACAAACCTCTTACAATGGAATTTCCAGATGAGAGTATCTTGATGAAAAAATAGATAGGCCAGTAGACTCTATACTTTGACAAGTCTCACACTCAACACGACTTTGGAGTAGGTGTTCTATTTCTCACATCACAGGAAAATAGTATACCCAAGGCATATAAGATCACTTTTCCATGCACAAACAATATCTCAAAATATGAAGCTTTAATCACAGGGCTCAAAATGGCTATTGCATGGAGAATAAAAGAGCTACATGTCTTCGAAGACTCTCAGCTAGTGATTAGACAGGTGAATGATGAGTACCAGAAAAAAGACAACTTGATGCCATATGAAAGGATGGTGGAAAACTTCAAGGAATACTTTGTCACAATAACCTTTGAGCAAGTTCCTCGGATCAACAACAAAGTTGTCGATGCAATAGCAATATTAGGCTCACTTCTTGATATTCCACAAAATGTTCCTAAGTATGAGTTCCTCATGGAACAACTTCTCGTACCTACATTCAACATCCTAGAATCATAACTAGTATGTGCTATTGTTGGTCCTAACTCCCCCTGGTACCAAGATAACTTTGACTACATCCAACATGGTATCCTACCACTTGACCTAATGACCATTCAAAAGAAAACCTTCACTCGTAGAACTTCTCACTTTATAGTCCTAGGAGATACCCTATACCATCGTAGTCTAGATGGTGTGTTACTTTGGTGTCTTAACAAAAAGAAGCACAAACAACCTTACATGAGGTACATGAAGGTTTTTGTGGGTCCCACTCTAGCGGACCTAACCTAGTCCAAAAAATGTTCAAAACAGGGTATTATTGGCTCTCCATGGAACAAGAATGGATGCAGAATTCTAGAAAGTGTCATCAATGCCAACAACATAGTGATCTGGTTCATGCACCAACATAGTAGTTGAGACCCATCACAACACCATGGCCTTTCTTGCAATGGGGATTAGACTTGGTAGGTAAGGTTTCACCTGATTCATCTAATGGGCACAAGTTTATTATCACAACAATAGAGTATTTCACTAAATGGGTAGAGGCAATTCTATTGACCTACATCACTAGAAAATAGATATCAAAATTCATTTTGAATTATTTGATTTGTAGGTATGGAATTTCCCAAATGATAATAATAGATAATGGAACCCCATTCAAAAATCAAGACATCCAAGAACTCTGCTCCCAATTTTCTATCCAACATAGATTTTCCATGCCATATTACCCCCAAGGAAATGGTCATGTTGAGGCGTCTAATAAAACCATATTGAAAATACTCAAACAGATTGTTAATGAAGCCAACTGTGATTGACATTTGTAGCTAAACCCAACCCTATAGGCTTATTGAACAAGCATTTGAACACCTACAAGTGCTACACCATTTTCCTTGGTCTACGAATCTGAGGCTGTCTTACCTATCGAGGTCGAAATCCCCTCATATCGAATCTCATTAAAAGGCATGGTCAACAACGAAGAAAATAGGGTATCTAGGCTAAATTAATTAGAGCTCCTAGATGAAAGGAATTTGAGTGAGTTAAACCATCTTAAGGTTTATCAGAATTAGCTCAAACAAAGCTATGACAAGAAAATTAAAGATAGAAACTTTCAAATTGGTGACTTGGTCCTCAAGGAGAATCAGAATGTACCATTGAATTAGGATGACAAAGGAAAATTTGAACCCAATTGGTTAGGGCTATTCGATATCACAACAAGCTACGGATCTAGGGCCTATTAGTTAGCTACTCCTAAAGGAGAACCTTTAGCTGAACTATTGAACAACAACCACCTCAAGAAGTTCTACACATGAAGCACGTTAGAATACCCTAGGAAAAGGGTAAAAATCCAAAAAAATAGAAAAAGGATAAAAAATACAAAAAAATAAAAAAGAAATAAAATGTCCCTTGAGTGAAAACCACTTTGTGACACTCCTAGAATAGGTACCATAGTGAAAACCTGGAAAACCGGTGCTATGTTTGAACAAGATTCACATCATTGTCTATCGGTACTATCCACAACATCCACCCATTCATTCCATAATAAAACATGTATTCAACCATGGCTTGTTATTGATTAAGGAAAATATTCTTGTCTCCAACTGGGGGCAACTTCCTGAAGCTAGTCATGGATTATATCTTGGAACATCCTATCATGGTCAAAAATAGAAAAACCAAAAACATTTGAAAAACAACAAAAAAAAACATTTGAAAAACAACAAAAATAAAACATTTGGAAAACATCAAAAATAAAATAACATCATTGGGTTATTCCTTCACTCAAATAGTCTAAGATATCAAAATTTGCTTGAACCCCACAACTAGTTCAAGTATATTTCCTGCAACATATCCTCTAGAAACAGAAGTGGAATATCAATCCAAGTTAACAATGTTGTTCGAACCTCAAAAACAAGTTTATGCTTTGAGTCAATCGGTCAAACTACTGGTATTTGTGTGTACAATGTAGGCAAGGATTAACAAACCCTGAGACCCTAGGTCAATCCCATTAGGTTTCTATCATGCTTTATTTCAACTTAGTCAAAAAATTTAAAATCCAAAAACAGTCAAAAATAAAAAAATCCAAAAACATTCACAAAATAGAAAAGGTCAAAAACATTCAAAAATTGAGCAAACTATGAGCCTTTGTGTGTACAATGTAGGCAAGTATTATCTTTGATGAGCCCCCGAGGCCCTAGGTTAGTTCCCTGAAAAAGAACAAAAACATCACAAAACTTAGAAAATCAAAAAGACTTACCCCATCACCACAATCCACAATAAAATTTTAACCCATAATAAACAAACCGTTGCATTCACCCTTTGACAAAACAAACAAACAAACAAAGAAAACGTCAAGCTAGAACTTTCAAACAAACAATCACAAAGATTTGATCGCAAAACAGACTAAAACAAAGACAATGTACTACCTACATATCTTTTGAAAATTCACCAAAAACATCCTAGGATATGCCTTAACGGATCCGTTCCTATGATAGACATGATAAATAATGGATAATAATCCTGAAACCTCAAAAAAATATGGCAAGTGATACTTTAACTTTGTTTTTATCTTTTTGTAGTCTTATTTTTATGATTTATTTTTATTAACTCATTCGCAGGATCTCTCGAGGATGTCCATAAGGATTTAGAGAAGAAGGAATGGGGGAAATTGAGTGTCATTTTGATTTGTTGTTTGTAAGATATTTTTGTAACACTACCATGGTGAATACTTGCTTTATTGATTGTATGAAAGTTGTGTTCAAACAATCCTTGAAGCAGTTGCATGTTAGGTGTTCTATACCTCTATGTGTGATTGGTCCAAAAAGTTTTTAACACAACTCGACTATATACTTTAAAAAAAGTTTCTGTATGTCTGGTATGAGCAAGAATACTATTTGTATGTAGAGTCAAAGTCCACACAATGGATACAAAGTAATCTTGGTCATTAATACCCTAGTGCATCGTATCTATTTGCTACATCAAATAGGATTGTTTAAACTGCGAAGCCTCCAAGCAATGGGAAAGAAATACTCAACAAATAACAAACATAAAATTTCTATCCATCATCAAATATTTTTGCTAACTAACATCCATCCTGCATCACAATATCATTACTACCATATCCATCCTGTATCCACAATATTGCCAATACATATCATGATGATAATAAAACAATGAAAACACCACATGTATGGTGTATAAACGACATACATACATCATCATACATCCATCATATATCAACACCACATAAAATCATATATCAAAATGATATATTGATCATCCATAATAAAACATCACATGATATAAAGTATGATCCATCCATCCATGTCATGCATACATAAGAAAAGTACAAAAGCATATATAAACATACATCATCATACATTGTCATCCATGATCATCACATAAACATATGAATGAGCCAAATTGAAGAAGGAATATCTCATATATATCATCATCAAAAAAGGGAGAATGTCATAGTGCACTATCATCATGTGAAACAAGTGTGATAGGATAATACAAAATAATACATATATATGAGGCCTTGATTGGGTCGATGAATATATATACAAAAATCATGTCTGCAATATGTCTTTGAATAAACAACATCATAAAGATCAAGTACATATAGAACACTATTCGACAAGAAAGGGGGGACTCTATAGACTAGGTTGTAGATCATCATCTATATCTAGCTATTTAATAGAATGACCAGCTGACTCGGTACCACCGCCCGCAACACTAGGCTCTCTGAATCATGGTCATCACTATGCTCTAGGAACAAGGGCATCATAGAGAGTTTGATAATATGTAGACCTCTACAATAATTGATCCCGCTTTTCACGAAGGCTATCACACTTTTCCCTAAGAGTATCTCTCTCTGCTATAATCACCTATAACTGAGCCTCTGTACCATGTCGCCTGCTCTTACTGTCTTGCTCCACCCTCAGGCTATCCCTCTTAGCACTCATAGTAGCAACTTGAGCCTTTCCTTCCTATCACCGCACTGCCTCTGCATCCCTCATGGCTATCATTTGTGCTAACAATATTGCTCTGTCTCCTGATGGAGGAGGGGGACCTAGAACTTGCCCATGAGCTTGTGGAATCTAATCACCTTATTCCTGATCACCCTAAGCTCCATCCTATTGAGCCCTACCTAGTTGCTATGCAAGGACCTCAATATGTTTATGCTCCCTGTGAAGAACTGTGATACTTGCTCTGCTGAATGCGGGATCACCGACAGGATCTGTGAATCTCAAAGGCACATGACGTGCCCACCACTGATCAAAATTAGGAGTGGTACCCAAATCTGCTAGAACCACTGGCCATCCCCATCCTACTAGGGCAGGAGCTCTAAAAGCAACAATCACAACATCTCTGTCTGCCAAATGAACCCATACTCGGACCTCTTTGGTGGTTCAACCGAACCGAGCCTCACATGTATCGGGAAACCAACCCTGTCTCTCCCCAAACTACTAACATACTCTATTGAGTAAGTATTGCTCTAGAAGAGAATGATAGCGACCAATCAACCATCTTGTCTTCTGACAGTACACTAGATACTCCTAATCCTCCATCCATGCATCACAATCCATATAAGGCCTCCAAAAAAACCTGGCATGTCATCGAACACATGGTGCCAGTATGGAAGATCCCCAGGAAAGGTATAATGAAGAGAGTCTTCGTAACGATAGGAGTATGGATCACCATCAGTATGATCCTATATACCATCAGGCTGCATCACTGTAATGTGCTCCCAGGCCCATACATGTAAGAGAAACACCTAAAAAATAGATTTCCCACCTCGATATGCAACCTCATGCATATCTTTGTAGAGGTGGGCTAGGAGACATGGACCCCATGCATATCTAGTCCCATGCTTGAACATACCCTCAATACAAATACCCCATCCAATAGGGAACTAAAGACCTATCCTATTGGGAACAACTAGCCCTGATATCAAACCACAAAGAACAAGGGAAACAGTGTCCGCACTACCAACAAACTCTGATAAATCAATCTCAGACTATTGAACCTCCAAGTGCCTAACACCAAGCACACACCACATGGCATGGGTACGCCGTCGAACATTGTATGTAACAAGCTCACCATGGATAGGAATGCAGAGGATCCTCCACACATCCTTGAGAGTAATGGTGGCCTCTTGTAGGTAAATGTAACAAAGAAGTCTCTGAATGCCACCGCTCCACGAGCGTGGTCATCATTGCCATGTGAGATCGAATGGGAGGCATGTAACAAATATGATGTAGCTTGACTACATCTAGAAAATATTGCTCTAGAACATCAAAATTGACAATTAGATTAAATAGATCCCAAGGTTGTCTCTCTCTTGACTGTAGTGGTTGAAGGACCACCTGCAACCATTCAACCCACAATGTCAAGGGTGCACTATAGGAATGTAAAACAAACCAAAAATGATGAAGAATGAGACTTAGGGTTCCAAACAGACAAAAGTGAGCAAAAATTATCAAAAGCGGGGAAAATTTATCAAAAGTGGTGAGAAAATTCAAAAGCAAGGAGCAATTGCAAGAGCGAGATAATCAAAAGAGAAAAAGTTTTGCAAAAGCACAAAACTAAAGCAAGTGCATAGAAAACGATGTGGAGCAAGCAAAAGAAAAAAAGTAGAGCAAAAGCACATTTCAAAGGTGAACACACAAGTCAAAAGTGAAAAAGTAGAACAAGTGCACATAAATTTTGCAAAGTAAGCTTTCTAAACTAACAAATTTGCTAAAACTGATGCAAGTGCACTAAAACTTTAAAAACCTTGCTTTTGACTAGTTTAACTTTGTGCACAAATTATGAGAACATGAGAAGATGAAAACGAGAAGTGAGAGGGTACATATGGGGGCATTGACGGTTGTGGGCCATCCAAACTCTTGAATCAAGTCTAAACGATGCGGGGGTCCTTGAATCCTAGGCATTGCTCCTCAACAACTGACAAAATGAGAAATCCAAAGGCTAGAATTCACTATAGGATCAAAGTGAAAATGAGGTAATTAGAACCCTAATTACCTATATTAACCCTAAAAAACCTTCACTTTCACTTAGGAAACCCTAATTTTTACTTAGGGAACCTTCCTACGTTCAAATTAGGACTTCCTAGGAACATTGGAACAAGCAACGAGGGACCTATAGACCAAATTTTTCATCCTCTCTGCATCTAAATTGAAATAGAATAGTGTTGTGAGCTTGACCTCAAAATCAAAATTTTCAGTCAACCCCTCAAAGGGGCAGCATAGAGTCCTACCATCATTTTGATGACCGCTGGGGCATAGTGGGGCATATTGTTTTTTCAAAATCTTGATCTTAACATCAAATCTTTGAAACAAAGCAACCTATACTTTGTATCAAAGAGGGGAAAAATGTAGACATGTAAAATTGACTTAAAACTTATCACACACCCTAAACAACATTTTCACATCATCGACATCATTATCATCAAACATCACTGCATTTCACATCAATGACATCAAAAACCCTAATTTCCCCTATTAATTGAATAATACAACATTATTTAATTAATTCACTTTCTCATCATTTTTTGACCAATTAAATAAATTCCATTTATTTAATAAAGTCCTAAAACCCTATTTCTGCTATTGATTGAATAATATGATATTATTTAATTAATTCACTTTTTCATCAATTTCGACCAATTAAATAAATTATTTAGTAAACTCTTAATCTTCACTTTATTCCTCCTGATTAGTTAAATAACACCAATTATTTAATTATGTCGCTAATTCACTTTATTCCCCTAAGTTGATTAAATTATTAAAACATAATAATTTAATTAACTCACTTTTCCTCCAAATTCGAATAAATTGAATAAACTATTTAAATTATCATAAAAAATCAAATCAAACTAATGCAACTTTGTTTGCAAAAGTCAAATTTGATTTACACGTTCAACTCTAAAAAGGAATAATTAATTAAAACAATTAATTGAATTATCCTCACCAACTTTGAGCAAATTTCTCTCAACATGATTTCCTCACCAACTTTCTTCAACCTCACAAATCACTCTGCATAATTTCCTCAATCCTATTGAAAACTCAAATTGATTTCTTCAATTTCATGAAGTGCTCCACCAATTTCATCACTTTTACAAATTGCTCAATAACATTTCTTCATTCACACAAATTGTGTAATCTATTTTGCATAGATTAGTCATGTCTATTTCCTCTCAACATATTTCGATCATTGATCATGATATTCTACTATACGATCTTGATTGTCCATTTCAAATCAAATTTTCTATACAACAAACCTCTTTCCTCACAAAAAAGGATCGAAGAATCAACTCATTTCGCACAACGAAGTACTGCCAATATTCCTAATCACCATTGATATAGCTTCAACACATCTTCGATCAACTAAGATATCACATCAAAAGCTTCTCACACACAACAATGGAGGCTTCGTAGTGATATGAACAACTTGACATCATGCAAACACACTCTGACATGGGATGGTAACTTATCTTGTGTTTTAAATTCATTTTGGAAAATCATAGGATTTCAATTGTGTTTTCAATAGCTTAGAAAGTCATTTCATGAGTGTAGGAATATATCTAGATTAGTTGTGTTAAATTTAGATTAAATTATATTTCAATTGCTTTTATCTCATCTAACATCTATGATTTCTCCCCTTACACAACTACAACTCACCAAAACCTTTAATGGCTTCACTTAGAGGATTGAAGTCAAACACATCACTCCAAGGAACTTGATCTTTCTTTATTTGATTTGTTGGATAATTGAATGCTTGGATGCTTTGAGGATCAACAATGCATATTAGCCTTCACAAGATGACATGCACACACATAATCTTGAACACAATAAGATCTTGATTTTTTGCAACAAATGACTAATAAACCTGCTCTCAAATGCTCTTGACAATAATTTTTTCTCTTGAATTGATCCCATAAAGTGTGTTCTTGCTAGATAGATTTGAAATGATAAAAATACTATGTATTTATAGGTTTTTATCTAATTTCCTAAAAATTAGAATCCAAAATCCGACAATTGCATATGAAATTTGAATAATTAAAAGACTGCCAAAAACATATTAAAATTTGGGACTTAGGACTTAAAGGGAACCCATAAGTCTAGGAAAAAATTATTCCAAGGTGATTAAATTATTAATCACATTAATTAAATGTAGGTTCCCCTTTTGGTAAATGGGAAAAATAAGGCTTTGGAATGCACAATTTGGAAAATTAGAAGATTAATTAAGTCCAATTAATTAAGGGACCCAAACATAGGGTGAAACTATAAAGGTATAAAATTTCCTACACTACATTTAGCCCCCACTTTAGTGATAGTATGGGCCCATGCTCAAACTCACACTAAAGTAGAAAAATATGTGTCAAGAGGAGTCCAAGTGTACACAAGTTGAAGAGATATGATGACAAAGATCAAAGAGGGTGATCAAGCCCCCAAGATCTAAGATCCCATGGAAAACCAACATAAGCACAAAGGGACACACAAGATATGTAAGATAAGTGTAAAAAGACAAGATACACTAGCATAGAATGTTAAAGCTAATGCAAAAAGGAAAAGGAAAAGGATGGACTAGCCATGATTGCATTGTTGTCCATAAAATGTGTTCACAAGTGAAAAATCATTGTCCATTATGTGAACAAAATGTAAGATTCTCATAGGCTAGTGAAATTCCATTGTCCACTAGGTGAGGAAAAAGGATGAGAAACACACACTAGGTCTACAAGGTGTGCACTCATAAAAAAAGGTGGCACATGGGTAAAGTCATCACAAAAATTATGTACCCATAAGTTAGTGCCAAAAAAAATGATCAAAATGAAATAATGCCAATATATGCCCCCACTTTAAATAAATTGCTAAACACTATGCTATGAGAAATTACTTTAAAGTAGCAAATGATAAATGCCAATTAATAAAAGGGCCATGGGAGCTTATTTAGAAAGCCCTATGTGGGACATATGTTTCCAAATAAATTTGCACCATGAAAAATGAGGGTTTCCCCCACACGAAATCCAAAAAGATAACACATAAGGGATCCATAGATTCAGGGTCAGCGTATGTCTTTGCTAGAGTGATATAATAGAGCTCAGAACTGTCATCATTCCCCAAATACTTTATGGAACAACGAACACAAAAGAGGAATGACATAGAGAGCGAAAACAAAGAAAATATTTTAGGTCAACATGGGAGAGACCTAAATGTCTCAATTCCTTGCATCGTCCCCACAAGGAAAATACAAGACAAAAGAAAAGATAATGTTTACGAAAAATAGGAGAATGGAGATACAAATAGAAGAATGTCATGATGGATTCGCTTCCTTTATATCCTTACACTAATGAAGTAACAAGGGTCATCCAAAGAGGGCTCACAAACATAAAGACATGCCAAGTAGCACAATATAGGGGATCACATTATACACATGCAATCACAAAGAACATAAAAATAAAAGAAAGAGCTAGTATGACACATGCAAGCTAACCTAAAGTAATTCATCTACATCCCAATCCTATTCATAATATACAGAAGGTGAATAACTATCCAAAGGAGCAAAGACAAGTGCCATACTAGGAAAATTACTAGGTATAACACCTGATGATGCACTCTTTTTAGGAGAATCATCATGGTTTCCCCCATCTAGATTCATGGAAGATGAAAATAATAAATTCAACTCATTATGTACTTCCTCTTCAATCTTAGTAATCTCATCATCATCGTCTAGATTAATCACAATAGGAGGTCTAGTGACAATGTCCATTCTATGCTCATGTTTTTGTTGTGGCGAAGGTGGAGAATCATCATGCTTTGTTTGAGTTAGTTTTAATCTTGGATTGTTGGTTTGTTCTTTTCTTCTAACTGACGAGCAATAGCATGGCGTTTATGCCTACATTCTTTAGCATTTTGGTTTCTTCATTCACAATTTTCAAGTTGTGATGGTGTAGGAGTGGATTTATCAACCATTGGATTATTTTATTCCCTTAAGGGAGGAAGGAAAGGAACCATCGAAGGTTGGGAAACTGCTATATCTTTATGTTTATGAACTTGTTTGATTTTAGGAGGCACAACAGGAATTGTATGGTTATCTCTTGGTATCTTGTAGGAAATGGGTGGATGGATTTTGGTGGATTTGTCTTGGTTACTTGGAAGGGAATTTAGCTCAAGCATAGGTTCATCAATCATAGGTTAGAGAGGAGGAACAATCATGGACTTGTTGAGGGTCAAAACAACACAACAACATTAAACAGAATATTAGTATTCTATTTCTCCTGAAAAAGAAAGATAACACATGATAATCTAACTCCCAAGGTCTTGGTAATTGGTTCTCAATTATGCTGATGTCGCTCAATGCTCAATACAACTGTAATGTGCAAGGGGCCTTTGTTGGTAATAAGGAACATAACTGCATGGAATTGATTATTCTATGTTTGGGGGTTTAAATAAAAGAAAAATATGGATCAGAGTTTTAAAACCAAAAGAATATGAATACAAATTCTTACCTATCTAGACATGTATATCAATAATGAGTGTCTATTCCACCTAACCACAACCATATCAAGATGCAATCCATAGAATAACTATGCTACTGCATACATCCATAGTGCTAATTCAATACCATCAATATTTACCAAACTTACTTTAGAAAAATCACTCACTCATCATTAAACACAGTTCAAATGAACATAATAACAACTTCAGTCACAGATAACCCAATGATATAATCTTAAATCCAATTCCTTCTATTGACTTTCATCAAATAAGAAACACTTAAGCACAACAAAAATCACTGGCGTATGGATTGATTATGTATCATTAGCCTTATCAAAATAGGTCCAAACTTCAAACAATAACATGAAAATGCATGTAAACCATAAAATAACCAAGTTCAACTGATATTTCTAGAGTATCTCTAAAAAAACATCAAAATCCTAGATCTAATCACTATTTTCTATCATCAGGTGGTTGATCTTTTTTTCAATTAGCCGACCTTTACAAAATAGAACCTAATAGTACATATAGGTGCCACATGCACAAGTTTTTATCAATCATTAATCTACATACACAATTTATGGAGCTGGAACTGAACACAAAACTGGATTGATGAATCCTTGTTTTGAGGCTGATTGCTTTGTTGCACAAAAAAATGACATCCCAAGAAGAAGGTAGAACTATCATATCAAACTTAGAGTTGAGTTGCATGTCAAAACCCCACAAAAAGAGGAGAAAAGAAGATGTTGTGTCTGGTGAAGAGGGATAGTTCATTCCTTCGCTGAATGCTCAAGAATGTATTCATCATAGTTGTCAAACACTTGTTGAAGAGTACCTGAATTAGGTCCATCCAACCAATCATCTTCAAATCTAATCCTCCCTAATTCGGCTGAAACCAACTTTTATATCTCCTTCAACTTAATCAATTCTCTTCTATTAGCCTTTCCTTCTTCCCTGATATCCATAAACTGATCTAATAATAGATCTTCCCCATCATCTCCTTTTTGCATTATGTCTTCAAATCTACCCCTCCATCTTTCCCTTATCTTATCCAAAGATAGGCCTTCTTTTACTAAGGAATCTAGATTAATTAAAATGGCCACAATTGCCTTCAATTCAACCATCTATTGATTCAAATCTTTTCTCATTTCTTGAACTTCTTCTTGATGCCCATGAATAGTCTTAGACTTATACCTTATTATGCTCACAATTTTCTCCACAAAATCTACATTATCATGCTCAAGAATTGAATAGTCAAGTAAGGTTGACTTAGGCACCTTTCCAATATCTTCAAGCTTCTTAATACATTCTTTGTATTCCTCATCCCGCTTATCTAGATCCTCGGCATGCTGATCTAGATCCTCTGTCAATTCAGGAGCAACCTTATGAATTTTAAAACATTCAACAAGAACATCATCAACTTCCTGGTTGAGCTTGTAAAACTATTTTTCCATCATTCCTACCTTGCTTTTCATTTGAATTAGATCATCTGCTTCCTTCTTTGTTAACAAAACCAGAGATTCGGGAAGAGCAGCTTGTTTGGAAATGGGAGTTTAAACATCCTTCAAAAATATATGTAGTTGATCCAATTGAGCCTTAAGCTCATCCTTTCTTTGTTTATCCTTGATCATTCGGGATTTTCTTGAAGAGGCCACAATATCAATCAAATTCATTTGTTGGTTTCTTGTAGACCTTCCCAAATTTACCATCCCTAACTGATAATCAGTGATTTTTATATCATCACGACTCTTGTTCACAATGGGTATGGCACATTCAACAACAATCTCTCCAGTATCAATGAGCTTGGTAGAGCGAAGAACCCAAGCCTTCTTTTTAGGTTTCTCCTTCTCAATCTCCTTCATCATTTCATCCCAGTTTAAAGGATGAGGTTGCATTGCCTTCTTTCTTTCCAAGTCCAACTTCAACCATGTAGGAACAGGTGGAGTAGTAGCAAATTGAGTTGAAGAGGAGGCAATAGTAGTAGAAGACAAAGGCTGTAATATTGTATCTTCAAATTGAGAATCAACCTCCTGCACATTTTGGTGATCACTTTGTGTCTTCTCTTGTGCCAAATTCTCTTCCTCTCCCTTATCCTTCTGCTCTTGCAGTTTCTTGGCCTCCAACTCTTGATTTAAACATTCCTCTTCTAATTTCCTTTCCTCTAACATTTGATCCCGTTGCTTCTTCAACTCTTCAACATAGTCCCATGCCTCCTTGGACTTCTTTTCATATTCAACAATCTCAACAACCTCTTTCTCCCTTTCCAAACGTTCTTGTTCTTCCCTCTTCTTATGAGCCTCTTCTTGTGCCTTGAGCTTGGCCTCAAGAGCTTTTTCTCTTCTCTGTCGGGCTTTCTCCTCTTCAAGGTCATGAATCTTTTGCTGCAAAATCAACTTATCTCTCTCTTCATATATCTTGAGCTCCTGCTCCTTTTGTTGTTGTTGAGCTAATTCATTAGCCTTAACTCTATCTTCCAACTCCTTTATCTTAATTTCCAAGTTAGATTGTGCCTTGGATTCCTCCTCTTGTTGCTTAGATAATACCTCAGCTTGTGCCTTGGCATCAACTTCACTTTTTGCATCTTCAAATATTTTCCACTGGTATTCTTTTGTCAATATATGTTCGATCCTTGCATCATTTGTTACATCGAGGGATGCAACTACATGAGCCTCTTTATCAGATGGGGTAGCTTCTAAATCTGTTGCAATATCATGTATCTCAACTTCAACCTCCATTTCTTTTAAAACCTCCGCTTCCTTATAGAGGGCTCCCTTTGGTGATTCTTGAACTGACTGTTGTGTATCAAAGGGTTGAATAGATACCTCCCCTGCAATAGATATAGAAGCCCCCACCTTCGTAATTGTTTCACCTTCTTGTACCTTTGGGAGATCTTGAGGAACCACCTCCTCTTGTGCATTAGAAGGCATAAATTCTAAGGGTTCTTTAGGTGCCATCTTTCTCTTTGTCCTCTTATATACTTGGGTGGTACCTGCAACTTTCCTCTTCTTAGATGATTGAGCCTTAGACTGGTTAACTCTCAAACTTACCAAGTGAATACTCCTATCCAGTACCGGTCTTGCAATCTACTTTATGTCAATTGTCTCCCTAGCATTCCAATCCACTGGGTCTAGATCTTTGGTGTCTATCTTGTCTGCATCATACTAGGGATCCAAAACTATCCCATCATCAGACAATGTTACTGGAATATCTTCCTTTATCCCAAATTCAACCATGAGTGGGGTAGGTATCCTTTCATAATTTATTTTTCTAAGATCACATTCATCTTGCAAGTCCATCCAAAAATCCTCCAATAAATTGAAATGCTTGTCAAAGATATTGGGAAGCAAAGCCTGCAACTTGTGTTTGGGATCATAGTGCTTCCTTGCAGTGTACAAGTCTGATTTCAAATAGACTAATTCATCACAAATAGCCTTAGCTTCCACAATGTGTGGACAACTAAACACTCCCAGTTTCATTGGAAACTTATGACAACCACTTTTGTGTTTGGTTCCAAACTTATAGTTAACTACCAAAGCTTGATATATAAATTCCATCAAAATGACCCTATCACCACAACATCTAGGAAGTAAATGGGGGTGACCATCAAAGCCTGCTAACCTAAAATAAGTGAATGTGGGCTACTGGATAAATCAATGTCCCCACTTATTGACAAAAGCCATTGCCTCCCTACAAAGACTATATCCCGCATCACCATTAAGCTTCTTAATGATGACATAAAGAAAGGAATCATTTACCCTTCTATAATGTGACTTCGATGCCTGTAAGGTGAGTTGATTATAGTGCTCCCATACCTTCTTTTGTCCCTAAAATTCTCCTAATACACTAACTGTTTGGAGTCCAGGAAAGATCCCCATCTGAGCAACTGCATAAACCACATAGGAGGTCATAAAGAAACACTTGGTTTCTCTCACTCTCATCATTTGATTGTGAATGCTTTCAGACACCACCATAGGCCAGTCAAATTGTTGCTGACCCTCCAAAATAACTTGGATGAATGGGAACATCCATTCCTTAAATTGGGAGGCATCCCTCTTCCCAAATACCCTAGAGAGAATCATGATGATATCCCCAATTTCCTTGCCAAAATATGCTCTCTTAGGCTAGTCTGGAAGCTTGGTAAGAGACTTCTTCTCCACCCTCATCTAGCTCTTATTCATGTGATTTTTGTTGGAATCCTTTTTATCACTATAAAGCTTCAAAGCTTCTACTTCATTTAACCTAACAAGATTCTATGGAGGCGGTACAATAAACATGAATCCAAGCATCTGCAGTGTTAGGTCAATGATGAAATTTCCTTTCACTTCCACACATTACCTAGTAGCAACATTATAGGCCCCAACGACTACCAAAATCAGTTCTAGACATTGAACAAATAAAGGGAACAAAGCAACATGCACTAGACCAGATTGAGCAATCCTCCCAGCCCTCGGTGTAACATCTTCATTGAAAGTATCATCCATCAACTCCTCAAAGTTAAAAGGACCTAGGTTGGTTTTAGTAATGTCTTCCCACTTTGAATCGACCTTACTAGCAATAAGAGTGGGATCCCCATGCTTATACCTCAAGGTATAAGGGAGCTACTCTACTTTGATCTTTTTAGGCCTAGTTACTTGCCATGAAGTTTCACCTTGTTGGCTCCTTTGGGAAGCCTCATCCAATGCCCCCGACATTCCTTGATTCCTGCAGTAAACTCCTGTATTAGATGATCAAAAAAATCAAAGTTAGTTAGTCATATAATACCATTCCCTATCCTCAGATATCATTTACTTAGTCAAAATTTTCCTTCATCAGAGGCAAAACCGTAGAAGGATTAGAAATAAAAAGCACATTTTAACATATGGTGGGGTTGGAACTGGAATGAGATGGGAACCAAAAGAATATCGAAATCGAGAACTAAGAGGGGATCATAACTGGGACTGAAATGGGAACTAAACTAGAAATTAACGCTCGTTCCAAATTCAACTTCCACCCCAGCTTTGATTCCACTCAAGGATAAGTATAAAGACTCAAAGCCACCATGACTGGAAGTAGGACTAGTTTAAGAATTAGTTCAAAATGGAAACCAACCTCGGGATGGGTCCATGCTCGAGTCCGCTCCCACTAATGCAATACACAAAACAAAGGGCACTTTTCAAAGGCACAGTCATTTGGATTTTAACACCTGGGTCACATGGGATTTTTGAGGAAAAATATAAAATGGAAAGGCTTAACCCCCCAATTTGGTCAACCGTACAAAATCCAATTTAAACATTTTTTAAAAGTTCTCGAGCAAACCCTAGCTTGCTCGATATGCCGACTCTGAAAATTAGGGCATCACAAAAACCCAACATAGAAAACATAGAGTTGACACAGGAACAAGATCAAAAGGGTTTCCAAAAAAATTCAAACATTTAGATTACAGAAAACCCCTGCAAACAGAAGCCTTAATTAGAAACTAGGGCACTATAAAACCCACCTGTCACGAAAGCGATAACAAACATAAAAAATGATGAGAAATGACAAGACATAAAGCAAGCAAAATGAAACAAAAAAGGCAGAAAAGAAAAGAAACAAAACAAACAAACAAACAAACAATGGGTGAAGAATTCTTAGAAGAAAACCTTCTGCAAACGCGCCTGAACACGATGACATAACAAAGAAACAATGCAAAACAAGAAAACATAAAAGAAAAGAACCCTACCTCAAAATGCTCTCAAGGAAAGATGAAAATCTGACCAAGATTTTCTCCATGACTCGCTTCCACAATCAAATTGCTCGTCTCAAGGTCTTCCTGGCTCTAATGCGCTTAAACTTCTTCGAATAATAGAGATAATGAGCCAGTTAAACATAATTAGACATTTAAGAATTAATTCGCATGTGTGAAGATGCCACAATTAATGCCATTAATGTAGTTGGTCAGAGGCGGAGTGAACAATGTAAACAAACAATCAACTCTTTGAGAACACTCAAAGCAAGGTGGGCGCGGATTCGGGAATGAACTGGAACAAGAAAACTTCGAAAAGCATTCTCACCCAAACTTCATTCCAATTCCGGTCCCGCGGAAAGGACATGCAAGCACAAACATTGGAGGAAGAGACGAAACCAATACTAAACTGGAAACTTTTTACAAAGTTATGGGTGCAATTCCAATTTCGGCTCTGGTCCTGACAAAAGAACAAGAAACAATGAGAACAACAAGCACAAAGGGAAGTGGGACCGGAAAAAAAACCAAACCCGGCCCAAACACTGAAGCAACAAAAAAAAAGACAAAGAAGACCTCAAACAACTCCAAGGTCCAACCATCCCAAGAGTGCCAAACGAACCAACCGACAATGAAAGCAAACCCGAAAGAGAAGGCAGACCCAAACTAGGAACTGAATCTAAACTAGGAACTTTGGAAAAGTTCAAAGTCTATATTTGGTTCTGGCTCTGCTTCTAACAGAGCAAAAGAAAGAAAGACTTAGGAGCCAAAAAAATAGCTCCTAAGACCCAACCAAACAACCAAAGACAAACATAACAAAAAGGGGGACCCATTTTGTTCCAAAATAAAATGGGGTGGTTATGCAAGCCATAACAAGACTCGGGAATATTGCTAAGAGATAATTTTGCTATTTTCTTTGCCTTGAAATTTTTATAGGATTTGAAAAAGAATTATTTAGGAGGCTTTATGGGTTCCATAGGTTCAGGCCAAAAGAAATTCAATGAAAATTTCCCATAGGAAGACAAAGGATTAAAACCACTATGATGCACTATAAAAACTTGGTTTTCAAATGGAAATTTCAAGCACTTATGAATGACCGATAGGATGACATCCATGGAGCATAGCCATGGATAGCCTAACTTCACACAAAATTGATCTGATGATGGGATGATGGAGAATGAGACATCTATTTGTTTTGGTCCAAATTTTAATGGAAGAGTGATCAAACCTATTGTAGGGTGAGAAAAACTGTCATGTGTTTTGATCCATGATTTTTATTTCTCATAAGAATCTTGGTAAAGTTCATGCACAAATAAGAATTCCTTAGTGATCCCATTCTCTACACATACATGATCAATTAATGTCCCATTAGTAGCTTGTCATTGATCTTATAGCTATGTAAAGAGGACTATTAGGTGCATGTTTAAGTATATCACTATGTGAGAAAACAATGTCCATAGACAAGTTGGTTTGGCCCTTACGAGATTGAACACCAATGTATCCAATCATGGTATGTAGATCATCCTCATTATCACTCTTGTCATCATCAATAATGTCTTGTGTCATGTCAACACTCATCACACCATTCTTGGGATCACTAGATTAAATACAAATGAGATGTTATGGTTTGACATTGGATTGGTAAATATTTGCAAATTTTGATTTGGTGGGGCAATGGATTTATTTCCTTGATCATTAACATCACCCAACTAGATATGATTAGAATCAATGAGATCTTGCACTATATGTTCAAGATGCCTACATTGTTCCATATCATGTTGTCGATGATATTGACAAAAGGAATTTGGATTATGGTTTATAGGTAAAGGATTAGTGGTATCAATAGGTTTAATGGGAGGTAGAGTGATCAAGCTCTTGCTCAAGAGTTGCAACATGATTGAATGGAGGGTATCAGGTAGCAGGCTGAATTGCCTATTCTTTCTTTAAATTGATATGGAGTTGTTTTTATGGTAGCCACTTGAGGTTCAATATGATGGGTTGGTTGAGGTTGATTTATCTATATAAATCCTTTGTTTTGTTTCTTGAATGGTTGAAAATTGTTATGATGCACAATTTTGATTTTTTTAGGATAGGTTGAAGCAATTTTTTCTATACGTTGAGTAAGTGAGTTCTAAAAATCATAGAGAGATATGCATAAGTGTGTAAGGGAGTGAAATTCCATCATACCAATATTGTCTTGAATATTTTTTTGTAAGTTTTCAATGAACATCCTTTGAAGATCAACATCAGGAATTTTAATGTTGATTTGTGAGTAAAGCAGTTGATAATGTGCTATAAAATTAGTGACCTTTTCATCTACTTTTTGTTTACATTGCATTAAATTAGGTAAGACCATCTTAGGACCAATGCGCACTTGGAAATGGTTTAGAAAGGAATCAAAAAGCTCATTGAATGAGTGGATTGATTTATTCGGTAAGGAATAAAACCATTCCAAGGTTGTATCTTTCAAGGACCTATCTTCAAAAAATAAGTCACTACATAAGGCTATGTATGCTAAAACATGGTTTCTAGGATCTCCTTTATCACCATATTTCTCAAATCTAGGAACCTATATGCCTTGTGGCATTTATTTTCTCAATATCTCCAAGGATAATGGGTTTGTTTTGATATAGTGTGAAGGCTATCTATTTTGATTTTGGTTCAATGTTATTATTTGTTATTGGAGGGATGTGACATTTTACAAAAGTTTGTTTATTTAAAAATCATTGGTTGTATTTTGAGATGGAGGTGAATAAGGTGGAGTTGTATATGTGTTGGGAGGACAAGTGAATTACAAGTTTGTGAGAGGCGGAGGGTTTGGAGATATGATGTTTAAATTCACCAAGCTAAATAGATTCCTAGTGGAAATACCCAAAGTAGGAGCGATATTACTGGTTGGTTGCATTGTTGTAGTGACAGTTGAATGAGTGTATGTAGGAATAGAGGCTATGGTTGCAGGGGATAAATTTTATTTCCTTGAGTTTGGGTGCATCCCAAAGTTTGAGCACAACTAGCCATGGTAGGAACATGGTTATCAATAATGTGAGCTACACTACAAATAATATCTATTCCGTGTTCATTATCAAGCATTCTTCTCATGTTATCTATGATAGGAACCATAGTACCATAGTACCAACAATATATTATGTACTCACAAAATCTTGAAGTTTTTTAAGGCTTTCTCCATTCATTTGAGTTTATCTTAAGGGACATGAGCAACAATGGTTTCAACATTCGTAGAAGTGGTGGCCATAAGACATGTGATATCAGGGATGGAATACAACATGGGTTGACTAGTGTCAACACTATGAGTGAAAGGGTTAGAAAATACAAGATCCACAATGAATGTACTAGCATGGGATGCCATGAATCTCAAACTATGCCTTATTGAAGTATTGGTAATAGGACACCAGGTTGTAATATCCATACAAGTTTCACCAAACCAAAATTGCACCCAAAATGGACAAAAAACACTAAATAAAGATAGTAAACACTTAGAAATATGAAGCATAATTCAAGTATTGAATAAGATATTTGCAATTTTTAGATCTAAAAATATTTACTGATTTTAAATGCAAAAACTTAAAAAATGATTACTTTTGAATGCAATTTTTGATTTTAAATAATGCACTTTTTCTCGTTAATTGAGCTACATGCAAACATCTACAAAAAAAATACAATTTTTGAAATTGAAATAGAAATATGTAGGTACAAGGAAGTGAAGCATATAGGCAATGATAAATGTGCAAAACTTTGGAAAATTGCTTGTACAAGGATAGGTTCACCCTAGGGTGAATGAGTCCTTGGAAAGGGGTCTAAGAAATTAAATTCTGAATCTTTAATTTGATATTTAAGATCAATGTTCCTAACTGCAAACAGATTCTTCAATGATAGTATTTCTAGAAATTTAGATGAAATGGAAATGCAATTTGAATGACAATGTATGAACATAATGATAACTTTTTGAATACAATTTTTAATGTAATTTTGATCTAAATGATTGAATCACACTTTTACAACAATCTATATGTAGAATGTATGCAATATTTTTGGATTTGTATGATTTTAAATGATGCAAACATACAATATGTAACCCTAAAAGAAATGCAATACAAGATGATGTAAAACCTAGATCTAGGGTTTTAATGATCTCCAAATTAGCAAAGGTATGATGTACAATGTTGAGTTCACCAAAATGAAATGAAAGAAAAAAGGGGTGGGGGTGTCCTAGATACTATATGCAAAGAACCTAGGGTTTAAGGTGTCCCCCTTTCTCTAAATTTCATTAGGAAAGAGATCACAAGGTGTAAAGATTGAATTTCAACCCTAAGGTGAGCCAATAAACCCTATATCTCTAGTTCCTTATGGATAGTAGGAGGATCTAAAACTAAATGGAAATGATTTGATGCACTTAAACTAATGAAACACTGTGACCTAGATGATAAAATGCTAATTCTCAAAGATACAGAAATCAAAATGACAGTTAGTAGGTAAATCAGAGAAGGGTTTGGACATATGTACTTGGCACCAAAATATTATTTTGAGCTATATTGAAGGAACTTAGTTTGTGTGGATTGACAATAATGATGAAAACTTATGCAATAATGCAAAATTACTCCTTTGAGATCTCTTCAATCCTTCTTCAACTTGTAATTTGTACATACATAAAGAGAAGAAAAAATGTTTGTTCTGTGTGAATGGGGGTTTTCCTTAGTCAAACCCCATTATTGGTAATTAAACCTTGATAGAAAGATAATGGCAATTGATAAATGAAAGGAAATGAAGAATGAACACTTGATTGCTATAACTCACCAAAACCTTTAATGGATTCCCTTAGAGGATTGAAGTCAAACACATCACTCCAAGGAACTTGATCTTGCTTTGCTTGATTTATTGGATACTTGAATGCTTTGCGGATCAACAATGCATATTAGCCTTCATAAGATGAAATGAACACACATAAGCGTGAACATGATGATATTATCTTGATTTGCTGTAACAAATGACTGATAAACCTACTTTTGAATGCTCTTGACAATAATTTTTTCTCTTGAATTGATCTCATAAAGTGTGTTCTTGCTAGATAGATTTGAATTGATAAAAACTATGTATTTATAGGTGTTTATCTAATTTCCCAAAAATTAGATTCCAAAAGCTGACAATTGCATATGAAATTTGAATCATTAAAAGACCACAAAAAGCATATTAAAATTTAGGACCTAGGACTTAAAGGGGACCCATAAGTCTAGGACACATTTATGCTAGGGTGATTAAATTATTAATTGCATTAATTAAAAGTAGGTTCCCCTTTCTGGAAATGGGAAAAATAAGGCCTTGGAATGCATAATTTGGAAATTTAGAAGCTGAATTAAGTATAGTTAATTAAGGGACCCAAACATAGTGTGAAATTATAAAGGTATATAATTTCCTACACTACATTTCTTTAAGGGAATGCTAGGACATATAAGGGATAAATGTTAAACACTATTCAAATAGTAGAATCTCAAAGTAAACTTACATTTATGGTTTGTAAATTACATGAGAGGCTCAAAAATACACAATGTAAAACTAATAGGGATCAAATAATAGCATTCAATTTACAACTTGCAAGGAAGGGTCAAAATTCTATTGGGTACATGTATAAAAGAATGGTAGAAAAGTAGAGTTGAAAACTTGGGATGAAATTTGAGGAAGGGGTGAAAAGTCTATAAAGAAAACCTATCAAAAAATTAGAACTTTGGATGTAATTTTTAACAGATAAAAAGTTGCATAAAGATTAAAATTCCACAAGGAGCAAAGGAAGCAAGAAGTAAAATGAAAATGACAAAGTAGGCAAGTGAGGATGCAAAAATTAAAAAAATACTTCATAACCATCAATCCTGCATCCAAATTATATTCAAAAGCTCATAGATCTGACATCTATTGAGTGTAACACTAGCAACATGGTCCACCTACCATTCAATATTATCAACCTACCATGAAAGAAAATGCATGAATCTAAACATTCGAAAAAATTAAAAAAATTAAAAAAGTAAATAGAAAAAGAATTCAATGATGAAAACCATTCTTATAATGCCTTGGTAAAGTACTATGATGAAAATCAATTTGTAGGAATCATGCATAAATTTGACACCCATGTGTACCCTAAACTTGGGGACAAGCTTATTCCACCCACTATCTCATTTTTCATTCGTTACTATCATGTTTCTATCTATATCATGTCACCATATCATTCCCATCTATGTTACATCTGCATCATCATACCATCATACCTATCCTCATTCCCACCTTTAACCTTGATAAGTATGTGAACAAGATATAATTGTTGAAAAAAGTTGAATAAAATCTATAATATGAACATATACAAGTGAATTCAAATTTTAAAATTATATTGAAACATGTGATTGCAACATACATCACAATATAAAAATCAGAAAACAAATGTGACATCAAATTTATGTGGAGAATCCCTTTCGGGAAAATACTCCACATGACAAAAGAGGGAAAGTATATTATTAATATTCAAATGAGAGTACACAATAATACACCACTATTCATCTGTGATCAACCTGGTAACACCCTATTACCTACAAGAACTCAAAATAAAACTACCATCTCATGGCTCCAATTTATAGAACTTGTGCTAGAGGTAAAACCATGTATCATAAACCAAAACAAGAGGACAAAACTACCTGAAAAATGACACTCCATTCTTGGACAACAAAAATACATAGTAAAATATTAAATGGAAATTGCAAGTCTCCAACATGGGCACCTAGACCACAACCTATCCAACTCCTGACTTTTTGGATGCTTAAATGACCTTTATACTCCCCGATGGAACACTAACGAACACCTTTTCTTCTCCAATATTGGGTTCCCCATCCAAGAACTTTCAACTCCCAAAATCTACACATAGGAAATATGCCTTATCAACTTTTGAAGTGTAACCTCCACTGAAATTAAATCCTCTCTTTAAAATATAATTACAACATGCCAAAATTTAATGAATTCCTCTCATGTCCCCTAGAACACATTCCAAGGAATTTGGAGACATGTGAATTGTTGGAGAATTCCAAAATCAAAGAGCTTGAATTGATAACCTTCCATGAGTAAAAATATGAGAATAATAGTATGTATATCAATATAAAATGAAGGGTTTTTAATACAATGAGAAACCTTGCATATAAATTGTAGGCAAGGTAGATGAGGTAGGAAGGTAAGATTGAAAAACTTACTAACCCTCCAAATGTGAAACAACACTTGTGAGCTCACTTGATAAATGTGTGAACAAGTGGCAAGTATGCATGGAATAGATGTCTCAAGTGATGAGGACACATATCTCAATGTTATGGAGTGAGACAAAAGGCTCAAAGTCCCTACGTGGAGACTTAAGTAATGTGAATAGGACTCTCCTAGGTAAGCTAAAGATAACTAGGTTGATAAAGTCACTATTTACACTAACATGAATAACATAAGGTTATAAGGTTAATTCCACCTTATCCTAACACTAGTCCATTACTAAGTTCAAGTATGAGCATCATATGCAACCCACAACTAAATGTGTCATATAATTCCTATGTGATGTAGTCCTTAGAAGCCACATCCTATATCTCTTCCCCATTTCCATATTGCATCCAATCCCTCATAGATCTCCAAAATTACATCCTTTAATTCTTTCGAAAATCCTCACCCTTGGTGTCACAACAATTTCTATCCTTAAACAATTCGAGCATTGAGCAATCCCAAATTATAAATCTAAATTTTGACACAAGATCCCAAATCCTACATTTCAAATCAAACCTTAAATATGAGAATCCCCTACATGTTATCAAATCCACATGGCCAATTCCTCCAAATTCCATCCACACATCCAATCCATCAATCCAAAGCTCCTAATTATCCATGCACCACATCAACATCATAGAAAAATCTTGCTAAATCTATCCAAGTAGCCCAATGCATATCCAAAAAGTATCTATAAGAGCTCCACCCTTGGTCTTTTTGAAACCGAAACCCTTTTAAAACAATCAATCACCTTCATTAAAATTCTCAATCCTCATATTATTATTGGGATATATCATTGCCACATCAACTTGATATTATCATAATTGTCAAATCAATCAATTATTGGATTTCAACTTGATTAGGGGCAAAGTCTTATGTGTCTTATCTTTTTATCTTCTATACATTATTTCTTGTGTGTGTTGTATTGGTTTTTTTCATTTTTGAGTTGATCTTGGGGGCACACCACAAGCAATTTCATCATGGTCCTCCATATCGTAGTGCATTTGTTACTTTCATGCTTAGATATTTTTCTTTTACAACACATAACAAATGTTTCATAAAGATCTTCCATATCATGTTGTATCTTGTTATCTGCTATAATAAATCAAGTTACTCAAACATTTAAAATTTGGTTGAAGCTTCATAAATTTCATCATTACATCATCCACACTCATCTTCATTTCCTCTTAACTAACTATTCATAAATAACATTCATCCTTTGATTTTAACCCATGTCTATTTTTTCCCAAATTCTTTCATTTCATTTCAAGTGTTCATCCATCTCTCCCATCATCACATGCCTTCTTGAGGGGTGTCTATCTAATCATCATTCCACTTGGTGCATCCTCTGACATTCATTATTTAATTTCTTGTACTTTCTTTGAAAAACCACTACCTATTTTAGATGCAATACTGTGTATGTTAGAAATATGAAATAGATTGAATAACCCAAGGAACTTTTTAAGAGAAAATAAAAGTTACATAAATTGGAAAAACATAAAAATGCAAACTAGGACTTTGAGAGATTATGCAATGTCAATGTGACAATATTGCATTAAGAGCTTCCAAGCTGAAAAGATACAATGCAAAATATTGCAAGAAGATGCAAGCATATACAAATACAAGCTAGGTAGTGAGTTTATATAGAAATTAGGAGAGGAGGTAGGCATAAAATCCAACCAATAGGAATCAACCACAAAAAGTGGAGGATGCCACAAAAAGTGGAAAATGATTCCACCCTTTAAGGAAAGGGACACCACACACTTATCTCCTAGTAATAAACTCAATTTATTATCCCAAGCAAGCTTAATTAAGTGTAGGGAAAACCTAGGACTAAGGGAAAATAAATTAATCCACCAGGAAAATAAAAACCTAATCAAGTGTCTCCATGTTGATGCTGAAAGCTAACACACTCCAAATAGGCATTCTAGGCCACACTGTTGAATAGGACAATCCAGAATCTAGTAGAGATGAATATAGAACATAAGCCAAATACAAAGATATCTCCTCTAAAGACAAAGAAGCCTCCTCCAAATATTGTCCAAAAGTATCCACACTCATGTAAAACTACAAGGGATGATCATGTAGAGAATGAATAAGAGGGTCAGAGTGTTCCCTTGCAACAATTGAAGGAGCATCTTCATCAAATAGAAGAATGTCATGAATGATGTCTCCCAAATCTGTAGCATGAGATTGCATAGACAAGTCTGAAATACCTGTTAAGAAGTCATCACAAGTAACCATATCTAAAAGAAAATGAATATCCTGTTGCACTGAATCACATGAAGCCATATATGTAGCAACATAATCATCAACAATTGAAATAGTAGATGGAGATAGAATACATGGCTCAAGAACTGGATCTGATGTGAGAACTCCCAAGTTCAAGAAGCCAAATGTCTCCTCTGAATCATGGCTCACACTAGAAGTGTGATCAACAGTTGAAGGAACAATGTTACCATCAAAAGAAAGATTTGCAAAGGCATACAACTAAGATGAATGATTAACCATCCTAGTAGCAATAATATCTCTACTCTCAAAGTCTTGAATGATGGTTGAATCAAGAGTGAACTCCACAGTCCTCCCATCTCCACCATGTGTAATCTAATATATGGAAAGAAGATTGCTCGTCAAATGAGGAACACACAAAACATCCAGGAAAGTGTTATTCCCAAAACTAATAGACCCCTTCCCAATTACACTCATGTATGTATTGTTTCCCATCAAAATATGAGACATAGTACAAGGCTCAAAAGAAGAGAATATAGACTATGAAGATGCCATATGATGAGATGCTCCTAAATCTAGAAGCCATCTCCTTGATCTATGAATTGAAAAAGCACAAAAAGCATGTCCTTGATTTCCCGATGTAGAATCTAAATCAACATGACATTTGTCCTTTTTAGACTGTTTTGAAGAAGAAGTTGACTCAAACATTTTGGAAGGTAGATCAATCTGATTCTTCTTAAGAATATGTTTCAATTCATCAATATCCTTCTTATAACAAGAATGTTCATCATCTCCAAGATTCTTGCAATATGAACAAGTTGGCTACTCCTTCTTGGATGAATTCTCTTTGGAAGAGGATTTATTCTTTGCTTGATATGAATGTGGATTATTCTTTTCTTTCTTTTCTTTCTTATATGATTATGATTCTTTCACTTGACTAACCAACAATGCCTGAGATTTAGAAGTCTTAATGAGACCCATTGATATAAGCTTTTGTTGCTCATGTATTAACATCTCAAAAAATGATGCAAATAAAGGTGCAGTATATGCAGATCCCATAGTCAACCTATGAGAATGAAAGCTATAAACAAAAGAAGCATAATCAGGACCAAGTTTTTTCATTGTATTGTAGACCAAATGAATGTCCTTCTTATCAATTCCACATGCTTTACATTGCTCTCTTAGATCATTAACCTTAGTGATGTAGTCCTGGATGTTTTCAAAGTTCTTAGGATCAAGGCTCATCAATTCATTATCAATTTGATAGCCTCTTACTTCATCTGTAGTACCATAAATATTTTCAATTTATCCCAAGCTTCATGAGAATTATTACATGATTCAATTTGAAACAACAAATCGTGAGAAAAAAGTCTATGAAGACATCCAAGAGCTTTGGTATGTTCAATCATCCATTTTATCTTTTTATCTACACCTATAGATTCAAGTACCTTATTTCCAACATATAGAGAGTGACCTTTAGTCATTAGAATACTCCATGCATTTTGATACCATGTTGAATAATTATATGATGTGAGAAAAGGACCTTAGAATGATCCATAAAAATGAGAGAACACGAGCAAACAGATCAAAAAATGCACCAAGAGACTCCCACCCTTTTCAGTAGTATCAAAGATCACCCCCAAAATATTATAAGGTTGACACTTTATAATTCAGTATGATTACAAAGCCTTTTCCAAGATATAATGCTCAATAGAATCAAAATAGCCAAAATTACAAATTATAATACAAAGTGAACCTAATCTAGAAAAAAATAGCCTTATGGTTGTGTAGTGCTCTCCAAGACCTTTCAAAAACCTACTTGTTTTTGAAAATTGGAGCACTAGGGCAAAAGTTATGGCATTTTGAAGAAATTTGCACCAAACAACTTCAACCTACAATATTTGGCAGAAAATAAAATAAAATTATTTTCAATAGATTTGTGGATGGAAAATGCTCGTCTCCAGCTTTTCGATGATATCTCGTTTGTAGAAAACAAACATTGTGGCAAAAAGTTATGATTTTTTTTAAAAAATGGCTAAATTTAGCCTGCAATGATGACCCCGCCAACAAAAGAAAAATTTGCCAAAAATAAAATTCACCTAAAATAGACAATTTTTATATGAGAATAGGGGTTTTTGTGCCTTCTGAATGTAATGGAAAGATTCGTTTGGGCAAAAAATGCTTCAACAATCTGAGCTTCAAACCCCTATTTGCAACTATGTCAAATGATCTCCAGTTTGGATGAAATAAAAGCCAATCTTGACTTTCTTGAGCCTTTTGGATGCATTGGAACAGTAAAAAATGTTGCCACTATAACCAAAAATGTTGCAATCACTCGGATCTCACAAAACATATATGCAATATGAAGAGGTTATTAGATCATTGCAAATCCTTTTTGATTCTCCAAATCGTTTAAAATACAAGAAAAGAGCATATGATAATTTACAAGATCTTTACAAGAAAACTCAATCTCTGAGCAATCAAGTATCTATGAACTTAGATTTCTCAAAACAAAAGCTCTGATACCATGTTATAAATCTGAAATAGATTGAATAACCCAAGGAACTTTTTAAGAGAAAATCAAAGTTACATAAATTGGAAAAACATAAGAATGCAAACCAGGATTCCGAGAGATTATGCAATGTCAATGTGGCAATATTGCATTAAGAGCTTCCAAGTTGAAAAGATACAATACACAAAATTGCAAGAAGATGCAAGAGTATACAAATACAAGCTAGGTAGTGAGTATATATAGAACTTAGGAGAGGAGGTATGTGGCAAATCCAACCCATAGGAATCAACCACAAAAAGTGGAGATGGACCACCAAAAGTGGAAAGTGGTTCCACCCTTTAAGGAAGGGGACACCACATAATTTATCTCCTAGTAATAAACTCATTTTATTATCCTAAGCAAGCTTAATTAAGTGTAGAAAAGCCTTGGACTAAGGGGTAAAAGCACAAATTTGTTTCACACTTTTGAAAAACTAAATAGTTCTGAGTGAATCTATTTTGACCTAAATGGTTTTGGTTGAACCAATTTCACTCGAAACCGCGTGGCATATACATGGCACATAGAGTTTCGAGTGAAACCCTTTCGCTCAAAATCATAAAATTTGAATGTTTCCCTTTTTCGTATCAGAATGTGGCTTATTTTATGTGTGGAGTTTCGGTAGAAATGGTTTTGGTCGAAACCCTTTCTACCGAAACCCTTTCTATCGAAGTTGTCTATGTGGCATTCTAGTTGGCAACCAACTCAACTTTTTGCAAAATTTTCTGAAACTTTCAACTTCAATTAAGTATTTCTTCAGTTAGAATGATTTAAAAAGAAAGTAGAAAAATACCCTTTTGTAGAGCTCGAAGTGGTGAATCCGAATATGTAATTTTTTTATATTTTGATTAGTTTTAATATATTTTATTTTAAAAATAATGCAAGTAAGTTGTTAAAGTTAAAAAAGAGGCTAATTAGAAATTAAAAAAAATAGTAAAACATATTAGTTTTTTTTGAAATATATATGGTGCATTAGAGGAGAGAATCCTCTTCAAAAGGGTATAATTTATTTCTTGAAAGTATTAAAGAAACAAACAATAGTTGACGTCAAATGAAACCTATCAAATTATGACAAGTTTGACTTTAAAATATTATTATGTGAAAAATATACATCATTTTTTCCCCCATGCATTAGACATTGAAGTTACCTATTTGGATAAAAAACATTAGGGGAAATTAATTTTTTTTCTATTTGTTTCTTGACGTCAAGTGAACGTCACTTTTTCTTGAAATTTTTAACATTCCAAAATATGCTCTTAAATTGATAAAAAAAAAATCAAAACAATTTTTAAAAAATTTAAAAAATTACATGAATAGTCTTCATCAATATTTCTACATTTCATTAGTTTACATCATTTTTAAATTCAAAACATAAAGACCACTTTTTTGTGGTCAAAGTTTAGAATTTTTTTTTGTTGTTGGTCGATTCCTTTATAAAGTGTGACACAAGTTTGTGCTTTTACCCTAAGGGAAAATAAGTTAATCTACTAGGAAAATAAAAACCTACACGAACAATTTCAAAGAGGAGAAAATATACACTTAGATTCTACCACCTTAAATTTGTTGTAAACTCATGTTGTTGACTAATTCAATCATTTCAACTAATTAATTTTATCATTATTCTTTTGACAATTGACTAACTCTATTATCTTCATTATCTAATCATGTGTCATTGATTAATCAACTTCACCATGTTAATTGACTTGTCAATTAAATTTAATTAATCTTATTTAACCTTATATCACCCTATGACTAGTTAATTGATAATTTGTTATTAATTAATTAATTATCCACACACATATATTCAATTAAAATAAATAAATAATACACCTTTCATTCATCAATCAAATTAGTCAACTAATTAGTTGATCTAGTTAACTCTTAAACAAATTATTTAGTTGAACAATCAAATTAGTTTACTAAAAAATCTAGTTAGTTGATTGATCAATCAAGCTAGTTAACTGATAGCTAGGTTAGTTGACTATTAGATCGAGTTAACTAGTCAATCAAATTAATAAAAATTAAATCAAATATCTAGTCCTCAAGATAGATTAAATTAATATTCTCCATTTATTTTTCTCTCAAAATCTTTAAATTCACCATTTATTTGAGGAATTGAGAACTCTCAAAAATAGTTTATGATCTATTTCTAAATATCTTAATCATGCTATCATTACACCATAAAAACTAGTGCATAACATTGAGCATCCACAATTATATCTAAGTGCAAGAAAATCCACTTCATGCTCCATTTAAGGTTTGCATGGTTTTACAATAGTAATTTTAATTATTGTTTATTCTTAATTTTATTTAGATTTCTAAGTTTACTACATTCAACATATACTACGATAAATTAGCCAAACATAAAAGAAAACATTACAAAATAGACATATATTCACATAAATACAAATGAAATAGTCATTCTATTCAAGTAGAGGCTATTGAAACAAATTAATAAGTTATGTTTTTTTAACTTCACAATGCATTTCAAAAATATTTAACTACCAATTACCCATTAGGGCTTTGAAATCAAAATAAAACAAAAAATAGGTGCCCTTGATGCCTCATTGAGGTATAATGACCTCACCTTCCATGTATAGCCACATAAAAGAGTGAAATGAAGAAATGCCTTCTCAAACACTAAAAAACAAATAAAATAAGTGTCAACAAAATACACGACAAAGCAAGTATGAGGCACCATGGCATGTAGAAGGCCATACCAACCCCAAAAGTAAGGGTGCATCATCATTAGACCCCCTAAACACTAAACCCCCAAATAAATAATACACAATAGAGAAGAAACATGCAAAAAAAGAAAATTCTAGGGGGTGATTGCTTTAGTGAGGTATGATAACCTCACTTTCCATTTGTAGTCAAACAAAGGAGTGAAATGTAGAAATAATTTCTCAAGCACTAAATAAAAGTAAACAATGGCTAAAAAATACAAGACAAAGAAGAAATGAGCAATAAAATATAAATCTAGTGGATCATTGCCTTAGTGAGTTATGCTGACTTCACCTTCCATATACAACTAGACAAATGAGTGAAATGAAGAAACACGTTCTCAAATAGTAAACAAATAAACATTGGCTTAAACAATACATTCCACATAAGAAATGAGAAGAAAAACTAGGTGGGTCATCACCCTAGTGAGGTACAATGACTTCACCTTCTATTTACAAACTTAGATAGATGAGTGAAATGAAGAAATGTCTTCTCAAACACTAAATAACTAATTTAATCAGTATCGTAATAAAACACACAATAGAGAAGAAATTAGTATACCACTAGAAAACCAAGTGGGGTCATTGTCTTAGCGAAGTATGATGACCTCGCCTTCCATTTACATGTCTTCTCAAACAGTTAAAAAATGGCCTAAACAATATATGCACCAATAAATATATATATATATCTAAAAAATCAAATGCATATATATGCACCAATATAAATATATATATATAATCAAATAATGGATGCTATTAGGATTAGATCTACACTAAAATTTTATTGAACAATGTTACCGTCGCACCCCTGCCATAAGTTCCTCACCGTACGCATCCTCAAATAGGCCTCATCTCGCTGAGTGTAGATAAGGTTCTCCGTTTTTTCAAACCCTAAGCATTCTGCTCTTGTCTTGATTCTCATCTCATTCCGTTTTACAATATACAATGGCCTTGACATTTTCTGGTTTCGTTGTATGTCCAGGCAGATACCCATCTCCATGCTTCCATTTCTCAAAGCTTTCACTAAGAATATCATGTAATGTCATACCCATTTCCCAGGTGAAAGCAGGAGTGGAGGTTGAAAGAGAGAGCCGCCACAGTGCCATGAAGCTATTCTTACTTGATGAATGTGGGCTTTCTCCCTCGGAGCTGCCAACAGTAATGAGCAAGAAGCCCCAACTCTTCAGATGCACATCCACGGACAGGGCTCAACAGGCACTTCAGCTATTCAGAGACTCTGGATTTACTCCTGACCAGGTTAGAAAAACCATTCTCAGAGACCCATGTGTTCTTGTACGCAGTGTGGATGATCAGTTGAAGCCTAAGATTGAACTGTTGAAAACATTAGGCATGGCAGAACAAGATTTGGGTTATGTCATATCCCACCAACCCAGAATTTTGGGTGGGAATTTAGAGAAAAACTTGAATCCAAAAATCTCATTTCTTCTAAAAAATATTGGGTCTAAGGATCTTCTGTTTAAAGCTATCAGGAGGAGACCTAGGATTCTTACCTATGGTTTGCAGACATTGCAAGATAAAATAAAGATTATGGAAGACATGGGCTTGTTGGAACATCAGATCAATGAACTTCTTGGAAAGGATCCTCTGTTCCTTTGTTTGTCTGCAGGTAGGATAGAGAAGATCATGGATTTCTTGACAGGTACCCTGGGGTTACACCCAAGCATTGTGGTTAAGTATCCTAAGTTGCTAGGCTTCAGCTTGGAGAAGAGATTGAAACCACGCTATAAGGTCGTTGAATATCTAAATGCATTGACACCTCCCAAGTACCATAATGCCAGTCTTGTTTATCTGTTTACTTGGAGCGAGCTGAATTTCACCATGAAGTTTCTCAAGGGCAGTAATGAGCTCATAAATTTATACGAAGGTTACAAGAACTCTTTGGATGTTTAAAATGAAAATTTCTTTTTCTTACAACTCACAAATACTTTGTCCTAATTTGAAAGAATTTTGTTATTTTCTATCATTTTCCTCTGTATTTAAAGGGCAAAATATAACTAGCACTTGTATCTAAAGGAGGTTCAAGGATTACACGGCTAGAAAACTATATGTATGTTAATATATATTGACTTAAAGAGTCTTTTGAAGAACCATCTAACCAAGAGAAGGTTTTGTCTATCTAACCTCAATGTAAATTAAAGTAAGGTATTTTAAAGCATGGATTTTCCACTTGTAATAAACACAATTTTGCTTTACATGAAATAAATAGATTGAGTTGGTTGTATGCACAATTTCATTGTGATGCTAAGTGAATAATTATGAGCTTAAGGTTGAGTTGTTACCCTAAATCAGATAGTTGTGTTGCAACCAATAATTTGGATAAAGATTCCTTGACTTATTGTGTCAAGGAAAGAGAAGGAAACAATCACCTTAGGACAAATCTAAGAGATGCATGGCTAATATGAGCTCAATTGCCATTTTCAATCTTTCAAAAGGCTTATATTCATATGCAAGTTTAGTTGATAGGAGATTGTAAGTGCCCAAAATTGGAAAATAATAATATCACAAAATCTAAAGATGATCTAGTGGCACAACACACAACTCTATGCAGCATGAAATAAATCTAATGCTCAATTTGCACAATTAAACAAGCAAATTCTCAAATTGAAACAACTATTTCACTCAAACAACAACATTGAAATCGACAAAAAATATATTATATTATGAACAAAAAACAATGTTTTAATTTAGAAGCAAAAAGGGAAAGTTGGTTTATTCACATATTGCTTGCATGCATGTGATTTTGCCTTTACATTTTTACATTATTATACTTAAATTGTTAAAAGGAAATGAATTATTCCTTGGTGATATTTGTATTGATTTTTCACAATATATTTGCATGCATGCATACCTAAACACAAAATGCACAAAAATAGTAGTTTCTTAGCTTTTTTTCTATGCATGTTAATTTAAATAGAACTTTATTTCAGCATCATATATCCAAAAAGCATAAACTTTCAAAAGAACAAAAAAAAAACTAAAAAATGAATACAAATAAATAAGACTTTTTCTTTTTGAGTTGGGAGCTCCAAACTTAGTTCCAAATTAACAAGTACTCAAACTAGCAAATCCAAACACAATGACTCAAAGAAATAATTAAACATTTAAACAAACTTGAAAATTACACAAGAATTATGAACAACACAAGAAATCCATTTATGATAACTACACACATATACTAAGGCATTTGAGAAACCTTTGCTTACATTTCCCCAGTCAATCACATCTTTACATTTCACGGTCTATATGTACATCCAAGGGTAAGGATAGATTGGGTAGAAGTTACTTTTAGTGAGCTATGGGATTTGTCACCACCTCCTATAGTTGTTGAGGTTATTGAATAAAAATAATCATTAGAAATAATCTAACAAGAGAATAATTGCTTGTTAGCCATTGAACTAGAGTATCTTGCAACACTCTTTGAGCTAGAAACCATTTGTACAAACACCACCCTTGAGAATGTTTTACGAGAACTCCACACTTTAAGAGAAAAAATGACTACACACAACACTACCACCATATTTCAACTTACAAACACTCGAGCACTCATTAAGAATTATTTCCTCACAAAGAGAGTAATACTAGGTGGAATGCTTTGTGGATTTCATAAGAAGTAGATGGAGGAGGAATTGACCCTTCCTTACGAGGAGAAAGATGTAATCCACAAAAGAAGAACCCATAGAGTCACTGAATAATGGAGGGGATGTAAATAGAGAATAACACTAGTAACCCAAACTTGCAACAAAAAGTTGTAGTGTACGTTCTATGGGTACCTTAACTTCTCGTTTCATGTGCTCAAGACCATTTCTGTTACATTCATGTTTAGAAAAAAAATTCTAGGCCCATAACACGTTTCCATTTTAAAAAGAGGAGGATCTACATCACTAGCCTTGTCAAAATGAGATATGTAACTACATGTTGGATTAGTATTACTATAAATGACATAACATGAATAAGGGTTCCGCCATAAGAATGTGGATCGAGGTTCCATAGAGGAATGCAAATGAGTAAGGTCAATCTTATATTCAACAATGTAATAAAAGGTGAAATAAAAGGAGTCTTAATGATTACAAAGGCATGTGTTAGAAGGGCATGAATCATGAAGAGGCACAACATCATCAATAGAGGGTGACAATGGTGTGTGTATTTTAAGTGAAGAAGAAGGTATGATATTATGACCTAATTCAACCTGTTGACAGTATTGTAGGGGAGAAGGATCATCTCTTTTATTATTAAAGTTTTACCATGATGCACAAATTTGATAGATTGGTTTAGAGTAGATGGAACTACACCCATGACATGAAACCATGGCCTACCCAAATGAAGGTTGTAAGAAATACTCCCTAACATGACATGAACCATGGTAGTTAACATAATAGGACCTAACTCAATAGGCAATGTGATAGTGGCTAGAGTCTAGTGACTACTATTATCAAAGCATGTAATGAAAATGTTTAAGAGAAAAATATAAGAGCTATCAACATTGATAATATTAAGGAGATCTAAACTACATATATTTAGATAATAGTTCCATTGTCAACAAGGGTTTTCTTAATCCCAATAAGTTTAACACAAATAGTGGTCATAAGAGGGTCATTTTGCTTTTGAACTTTAAGAGAAAGAAGTTCATATTGAAGAAAATTAATATTATGTATTTGTATAAATGCACTCAAGAAGATTAGTCCAATGAGTAGATGAGGAATTTCTTGCAAATGTACCATAAGATAAAATCAATACTATTTCCTATTAAGCACTTAGCTTCACATACACGTGTGCAAGAAAGATAACACACTTATATGATCCCCAAAATATTTACTAGTTTTATAACAACAGAGGATATAGTATGAACTATATTACCAAATTATGTAAGCATGATGGGACAAAACTCCAATCATAGTCTAATAAGAACCAAATATAGTA
Organism: Sequoia sempervirens; assembly: GCA_007258455.2. NCBI lineage: Eukaryota > Viridiplantae > Streptophyta > Pinopsida > Cupressales > Cupressaceae > Sequoia > Sequoia sempervirens. Next base: position 45,321,140 of record VDFB02026320.1, on the reverse strand, counting down.
TGATGGGAATATGCTTGGTATTTAACATCCTAGACTTGTGCTTTCTCCAATGAGAAACAAATTCATAACTTGCAATGAAAAAGAGAGCACACCTATAATTCATAGATGGAGCCAAATTTGCATACACACAAAAATTGATTGTTGATAAAATATTTTTACAACTATTTACATGCTTAGTAATCCATCTAAAAGTTGCAATAAACCATATGAAATAATATAATACCATTGAAAATGTCTATAATACATTATAATGATGTCACACATTCATCTAATTGCTATTACAATCATGCAAGAAAATGTGGGAGGAGGAAACCCACATATAGGTTGAAATATTCCCCTAAGTTGTTACAATCTACCACAAAGGGACATTCAATTATAGACATAGATTTCAACTACCTTTTCTATGATTTATAAAGAATGTTATTTCCCCTTACAAATTTGAATTGCAAGACTTGATTCCGTAAAATAGCCTTAGACATAACTATAAATTTTACTTAAAATACCAACCCCAATGCATATTACATTTTTTTATATGGAGAAATTCATTATAATACATTTAGTTCCTTGGACACAATCATGGGGATCATTTCCAATTAATACATGACATCTGACAATACAATCATCTTCACAATAAATCTCCTTTTGATATGTTAATAGGTACCCTAGGGTAGATAAAACATTCTCTTTGTGCTAGATAGGCCACCAAGTACCAAATTGTAGGTCTAAAAATGTAGTTGTTCATTAATCACATTGAAATAATCCATGTGCTTATTTCATTAGTAATGTGCGAGGGGGAAATCTATGAGTGTAAATAAGATCAAAACAAATAATAGAAGCTAATCTAATCCAAAATAATGATCAAGATTCATTCCTTCACTCACAAAATGAATGATTAAGAACACTAAATTCAAGAAATGTAAATGAAATAAAGCAAGAACAAATGAATTCACTTAAACTAAATTGTTACCCATCCCGTGTCAAAGTGTGTTCGCAAAGATGTGGTAGCTCGTATCAATGTGAATCCTCCATTTTTTTGTGCGTGAGCTTTGAAGAGTGTGCGTGCGTTTGATCGAAGATGTTGGTTGAAGCTTTGTTAATGTCAATTTGGCATTACTTCGTTGCATGAGGTATGTTGATTCTTTGATCCTTTTTGTGAGGAAAGAGGTTTGTTATACGGAAATTGTGATTTGAAATGGATGATCAGGATTGCGTAGTAGAATATCTTGATCAACGGTCAAAAGATGTTGAGAGGATTTAAATGGGCATAATATGTGAAAATATATTATGTAATTAGTGTGATTGAAGAATAAATTGATCTATTAGGAATATAGATTGATCAGTTAGGAAATAGATTGATCTGTCAAGAAATAGATCAATCAATTAGAAAATAGATTGAGTAATTAGTGATTCATAATTTACTCAATCAGGAAAGTGAGTGAGGATAATTAATTAATTGATTTAATTAATTAATTCTTTTTGGAGTTGAACGTGCAAATCAAGTTTGACTTTTGTAAACAAAGTTTCATTTGTTTGATTTGATTTTTGATGATGTTTTGAATAGTTTATTCAAATTTGGAGGGAAAGTGAATTAATTTAATTATTATGATTTAATAATTTAATTGACTTGGGAATCAAGTGAATTAGCGACATAATTAAATAATTGGTGCTACTTAATTCATCAAGAGGAATGAAGTTAGATTAGGACTTTATTAAATAAATGAAATTTATTTAATTGGCCGAAATTGATGAAAAAGTGAATTAATTAAATAATGTTGTATTATTCAATTAATAGAGGAATTTAGGGTTTTTGATGCTTTTGATGTGAAATGGGGGTGATATTTGATGATAATGATGTTGATGATGTGAAAATGTCGTTTAGGGTGTGTGATAGGTGTTAGGTCAATTTTACATGTCTACAAGTAGTATATGGACTTGCATATAAATTCATGCCTAGAAGGAGTCCAAAAATATTTGGGATTGATTTCAGATTGGTAAGTATTTGTGTATTCATTTTTTTTTATTTAAGGACATGCTAGCACATATAGGGGGTAGATGTTAAAACACTATTCAAATAGTAGAATCTTGAAGTAAACTTCCAATTAGGGTTTGTAAATTGCATGAGAGGCTCAAAAATCCACAATGTAAAAGTAGTAAGGATCAGATCATAACATGCAATTTACAACTTGAAAGGAGGGATCAAAATTATAATAGGCACATGTATAGAGGAATGGTAGAAAAGTGGAGCTAAGAACTTGGGATGTAATTTGTAGGAAGGGGTGAAAAGTTTGTAAGGAAAACCTATCAAAAATTAAAACTTTGGGTGCAATTTTAAGAGATGAAAAGTTGCATAGAGACTAAAATTCCACAAGGAGCAAAGGAAGCGGGAAGTGAAATGAAAATGGTAGAGTAGGAAAGTGAGGATGCAAACATTGAAATAAATCCTCATAACCATAAATCCTTCATCCAAATTATCTTCAACTCCATTTTACTTGACACTAGCCCAAGAGAGACCAACCTATCCATCATCAAAGGATCATAGATGACATCTATTGAGTGTAACAAAAGAAACATGATCCACCTAAAGTGGATATGTGTATAATTTAATATTATCAACCTACCATAAAAGAAAATGCATGAATCTAAACATTGAAAAAATAAAAAAATCAAAAACTAAATAGAAAAAAGCATTAAATAATGAAAACTAGTCTTATAATTCCTCAAGAAAGTACTATGATGAAAACCTTTTTGCATGAATCATGCATAAATTTGACTCCCACGTGTACCCTAAACTTGGGGGCAAGCTTATTCCACCCACTATCTCATTCATCATTCACAACTATCATCTTGCTATCCATATCATGTCACCATATTATTCCTATCCATTATGTCTGCATCATCATACCATCATACCTATCCTCATTCCAACTTTAACTTGACAATTATGTGGACAAGATCTAAATGTTGAAAACGAGGTGAATAAAAGCTATAATATGAACATATGCAAGTGAATTTAGATTTGAAAATAGGATTTAAACATGTGATTTCAACATACATCACAATATAAAAAAACAACAAATAAAATGTGACATTAGATTTATGTGAGGAATCCCTTTCAACAAAATACTCCACATGAGAAAAGATGGAAAGTATATTATTAATCTTCAAATGAGAATGCACAATAATACACTCCACTATAGATCTTTGATCAACCTAGCAACACCCTGTTACCTACAAGAACTCAACATAAAACTATCGTCTCATGGCTCCAATTTATAAAACTTGTGGGAGGTAAAACCATGAATGGTAAACCAAAACAAGAGGTACAAAACCACTTGAAAAATCCACACCCCTTTCTTGGACTACCAAGAGATATAATAAAATACTGAATGGAAACTACAAAGCTCCAACATGGGTGCCTAGACCATAGCCTATCCAACTCCTGACTTTTTGGATGCTCCGATGACCTTTCTACTCTCTGATGGAACACCAATAGACACCTTTTCTTCTCTATTATTGGGAGCCCCATCCAAAACCTTTCAAATCCCACAATGGATGCCAATGAAAGATGCCTTATCTATTTTTGAAGTGTAATCTCCACCAAAATTAAATCCTCTCTTTAAAATATAATTAAACAACATGCCAAAATTTAATGAATTCCTCTCATGTCCCCTAGAACACATTCCAAAGAATGTGGATACATATGAATTGTTGGAGAATGCCAAGATTAAAGAGCTTGAATTTATAACCTTCCACAAGTGAAAATATGAGAATAATAGTATGTCTATCAATATAAAATAAAGAGTGTATAATACAATGAGAAACCTTGCATATATAGGCAAGGTAGATGATGTAGGAAGATAGAACTGAACAATTGAGTAACCCTCCAAATATGCAACACTTGTGAGCTCACTTGATAAGTGTGTGAGAAAGTGGAAAGTATGCATGGAATAGGTGTCTCAAGTGATGAGCACACACATATCAATGTGCCACTCTCATTTTTTCTTGCATAAACTCGACTAGTGAATAAACAAAATTATTTGAGGCTATTGGTTGATATCTTATGATTGTTTGATTATGGATAAATGTGTTTTTAAATTAGATGTTATGTTTAAATGCTTGAAACTAAATTGGTAATGGAGCTAAGAAGCTATGTGCATGTGATTTGGCTATGGTTTTTTATGGACTAACATATTGACATAAATCTGAGTGCAAATGAGTGTAGGAACATGTCGAAGGCGAGAACATGGTTGAGGTAGAGGTATCCTAGCCACTTGGTAATGATTAGTATGATGGAAACCCAATGCACTCACACACTCACATAGTTGCATCTATCTTGCATTATGAATGATATGATTGCATTATGTTATTATGGTTACATCATTGCTTTGGGCATTATGATTTGACTAATGATTATGTTTTAGGGCTATTATGTTGTGAAAATTAAATTATTTTGGGAAATTAAAAATATGCCATATGATTATTTTGTTTTCAAAAATTAAATTGAATTGTTGAAAAATAAATATTTTATTTCTGCTAATAAATTGTGTAATTTATATTTATTTTGGCAGCAATGAAGGAAGCTATAACTAGCACCAATGTGCCAACCTAGTTCTCTGCGAGATCGACAATACATTTCTTGCTACATAACTTCCATTTGTCAAGGTATTTATATAATTCATTGACCATTATATTTTTGTATCAGAAGTTTTAATGTGGTTTAAATGGTTTTCAAAAATTTGCCTATGTAATTACGTGCAAATCCTTTGCTTTACTTGAATTTTTAATTGCTATTTAAAACCCGTGCTTGAGTTTTTTGTTCAATGAATAAATGGTATGATGTAGATTTATAGTTTTCCCATTGATTTAAACCTTACAAAAATTTCTTTTTCTTTTTTTTAAAAATATGCTTGAATTTTAAAAGATGTTTGAGATGATATTTTTAGAAGGGAGGCACCTATGTAATTGTAACATATCTATTTTTTATTATCAAGAAACACCACAAAATCGCCATTTCATATGTGCTTCCCCTTATATTAAATTATTTAATATAAAACACAGTATAAAGATTTAGGTGCCCCATGCCTCAAATTAGCACAACCCATTTCATATCTGTTGGTGAATTTAAATAAACTCCATTAGGTTTTTTATGGGGTGGCGCTTGCATTATGACACTAGGTCTAAAATTTTGAATTACTCAGAAGCTTACGCCTTCACTTCTTAGCATACATTTCTCTGAATGTTTTATATTTTTTATGTTTCAATGAATAATCCAAAACTCCCATATTGGTGTAAGAAAAGTTGTATCGATTACATTTGCATTAAAGTACCGCATGAAGACTTTCAATAATTTTTTTGAAAAATCAAATGATTGGTAGTATTAAAATAAATAATTCAACACTTTCCATTCTATTCAAATCAATTTTTTTTGATATTGTGATTTGTTATATTTTTCCATACATGTTGTGCATGTTATGGTACCATGATTGAACATTGAATAGTATATACATCTATGTCATTGAAAGATCAAATTGCATATAAAGAAAATGAATGAATTGCATGTCAATGATATATATTTACCATTATCAATATGAACACAATGTATGAGGGTTGCGAAGGTGCACAAGTTTGTTGTGGCGTAGGCGTCATGAGAGCATGGGCTTCGGCCTTTGGCAGAGCTGTTGGTGCAAGAAAGAAATTTAAAAAGGCCGTGGAGAAAGGTGGTAAAGCTTGTGGCTCCTTCGGGGCAATGACTACTAGTGATCTAGAAAGCAGTGGTACTCATTGCAATCTAGCTCTTGCAAGGATGGGGATTTGGAAATTGCTCCTCCCTTCCCCTTTGTCTATTGCACGAGGCTATGGATGTTGCAGTGCCTATTACTGGGTCTAATGCCCCCAAATCTTTGATGGCTTGCAAGAATAGTACCAACCCTTTCCACAAATGCAACTCTTTTTTCCTCAAGTAATTTCAAAGGTTGAACCCTAGTCCTCTTCCCCCCAAACCACCTAATCCACCTATCCCTGCCTCTTGGGAGGTTGATTCTCATGACAATTTTGGCTTTGCAGTTGGGGATGCAGAAGTTGTTATGGTAGATGATCCTATGGATTTCCACATTTTTGATGAACACAATCTTCATTTGGTGTAACCATGAAAATTTTATGGAGCCTCATCTTATTGAGGGGTCTGACATTGTGGTGCCATCAGTGCCTTTCTTTGAGTAGCCCGCAAAACCTGTTGAAACTCCTACCCTTAATAAAGATATTGTTTGTCTAGCTGATGTCGAAGTGGATATTTATGACTTAGATGACACTTTCACTTTCATGGAGGATATGGACAATTTGCATCATGATTTTTTTGACCAAGACTTTGTCGTGGCTCCTCCTTCAAAATTTGGGATCTCCCAATTTGAGTGTGGCAAATTAAAACCTAATTTTGGTGAGATGAAGAGGAAAAAAGGATGGAAGTCGGAGGCTGAAAATCTCTACATTGAGGGAAAGGAAGCAATTGAGGAGGATTCTCAGTGGACCATGGAGGCTCTCCTCTCTCAAATTTTTTTTGAGATTATTGGCTTTGGCCTAATGGTTTTAGTTTATTTTAGTGCTCCTTGTATGGTCTGTCTTCTCTAGTGTTTTCATTTCCTTATGTCTCCTCTTGGTTGTTCTTGTTTGGCCTATTTTGTGTTGGCAATAAATTTTGTAGAGGGTTAGGTTGACAGTCTAGTTGGGTTGTTTTAGTTGCACCCCTTGTTTCAAGGGCATGCTTTATGTACTTGATTTTTTCATTACATATTAAAACCTCGCTTACAAATAAAAAAATGATATATATTTTACCGTTATCATGCATATTAAGTTTGAAATAATGAAAGTTATACATATATCATTTGCATGAAAGAAAAGAGTATTTATTTATTTTTATGATCATTATGTATGTTATTGTCTTCTATATGTGTATTGGGTTTACTTCTAGGATAGGGTGCCAAATCTGGACCATCAGAGAAGATCGATCCTCTTTTTGGGATCTTCTAGTTTATTCTAGTGCTTTGGCCAAAGCCATATTTTCATTAAAATAGATGAGTGTTACCTAGAAAATTTATTGATATGTTTCTTTGTCATATCCTAATAGTAGGACATTGCATGTAGATATATCAAGTTGCACCGGGATTCCCTCCTGCTATTTATTTTAGGTTGCTAGGTATTTTGTGCAGGGTTGGGTATTCTTCGTGTTAGGAAGAATTTTGAGGATGTGTAAGCTTCATGGTTGAGCGGAAAAGTGCTTGAGCCATGTTCTTGTTTCTTGACTTGTGGATGACTATGAGGGTTGATAGCAGTCAAAGACTATGTTGTTTATGTTCTCACATTATTCTTATATCATTATTTGTACTTGTACTTCCAAATTGTATAATTAGTTGACTTCATGGCATGAGAGCCTAAGTTGTAATTTTGTATATCATATATTATATGATTTTACATAGATTATGCATTACACATATGAGGATGTGCTATGACATTTAATTATCTAATGAAGTTGTTTCATTTTATTCCATGTTTATGAGATCATTAGTTATTATTTACTTTTGTGAGATTGTTTTGGGTCTCAATCCTTACTCAATGGTATGAAGCGAGACAAAAGGTTGAAATTCCCTAAGTGGAGACTTACACTATATGAACAAAACTCTCCAAGGTAGGCTAAAGCTAACTAGTTTGATAAAGTTAATATTTAAACTAACATGAATAACATAGGATTACAAGGTTAATACCACCATATATCCTAACACTAATCCATTGCTAATTTCAAGCATGAGCATCATAAGTGACACAAAAATAAATGTGTCATATTATTCCTATGTGATGTAGTCATAAGAAGTTGCATCCTATATCCCTTCCCTATTTCTATATCACATCCAATCCCCCCTAGATCTCCATAATTACATCCTTTCATCCATCCAAAAATCCTCACCCTTGGTGTCATAACATGTTCTACCCTTAAACAATTCAAGAATTGAGAAATCCCAAATTGTAAATCTAAATTTTGACACAAGATCCCCAATCCTACATTTCAAATAAAACCTTAAATATCAGGAACCCCTACATGTTATCCAATCCACATGGTCAATTCCTCCAAATTCCATCCACACATCCAATCCATCAATCCAAAGCTTCTAATTATCCACACACCACATCAACAACATCATAGAATAATCTTGCTAAATCAAGCCAAGTAGTCCAATACATATCCAAAAGGTATCTATAAGCTTCATCCTTGGTCTTTTTGAAATCCAAACCTTTTCAAAACAATTAGTCAACTTCATCAAAATTTCCAATCCTCATGTTGTGATTGGGATATATCATTACCACATCAACTTGATATTATAATAATTTTTAAATCAATCAATTGTTGGATTTCAACTTGATTAGGGGAAAAGTCTTGTGTATCTTATCTTTTTATCTTTTATAAATTCTTTATTGTGTGTTTTCTATTGGTTTCTTGCATTTTTTGAGTTGATCTTGGGGGCACATCATGAGCAATATCATCATAGTCCTCAATATCATAGTGCATTTTGTTACTTTCCTACTTAGATATTTTTCTCTTATAACACATAACAAATGTTACATAACAATCTTCCATATCATGTTGTATCTTGTTATGTGCTATAATAAATCAAGTTACTTAGAAATATAAAATTTATTTGAAGCTTCATAAATTTCATCATTAGATCATCCACACTAATCTTCATTTCCTCTTAGCTAACCATTCATAAATAACATCCATCCTTTGATTTTAACCCATCTATTTTTCCCAAATTCTTTCATTTTATTTCAAGTGTTCATCCATCTCTCTCATCACTACATGCCTTCTTGAGGGGTATCTATCTAATCATCATTTTGCTTGGTGTATCCTTTGGCATCCATTCTTTAATGTCTTCTACTTTCTTTGAAAATACACTACTTCTTTTAGATGCAATACTGCTTCAAAGAGGGGAAAATATAGACACTTAGATTCTACCAACTTAAATTTATCATAAACTCATATTGTTAACTAATTCAATTATTTAGACTAATTAATTATATCATTATTCTCAACTTGATATTATAATAATTTTTAAATCAATCAATTGTTGGATTTCAACTTGATTAGGGGAAAAGTCTTGTGTATCTTATCTTTTTATCTTTTATAAATTCTTTATTGTGTGTTTTCTATTGGTTTCTTGCATTTTTTAAGTTGATCTTGGGGGCACATCATGAGCAATATCATCATAGTCCTCAATATCATAGTGCATTTTGTTACTTTCCTACTTAGATATTTTTCTCTTATAACACATAACAAATGTTACATAACAATCTTCCATATCATGTTGTATCTTGTTATGTGCTATAATAAATCAAGTTACTTAGACATATAAAATTTATTTGAAGCTTCATAAATTTCATCATTAGATCATCCACACTAATCTTCATTTTCTCTTAGCTAACCATTCATAAATAACATCCATCCTTTGATTCAACCCATCTATTTTTCCCAAATTCTTTCATTTTATTTCAAGTGTTCATCCATCTCTCTCATCACTACATGCCTTCTTGAGGGGTATCTATCTAATCATCATTATGCTTGGTGTATCTTTTGGCGTCCATTCTTTAATGTCTTCTACTTTCTTTGAAAATACACTACTTTTAGATGCAATACTGCTTCAAAGAGGGGGAAATAAACACTTAGATTCTACCAACTTAAATTTATCATAAACTCATATTGTTAACTAATTCAATTATTTAGACTAATTAATTATATCATTATTCTTTTGTCAATCAATTGACTGACTCTAGTATCTTCATTATCTAATCATGTCATTGATTAATCAACTACACCATGTTAATTGACTTTTCAATTAAATTTAATTAATCTTTTTTAGCCTTATATCACCCTATGACTAGTTAATTGATCAATCAATATTTATTAATTATCTCCTAATTAAATATCCATACACATATATTCAATTAAAATAAATAAATAAACTAATTATGCTCACCTACGTTTCACTTATGTCAATTTAGTCAATTCTACCTTTCACTCATCAATCAGATTAGTTGATCTAGATAACTCTTAATCAAAATAGTTAGTTGAATAATCAAATTAGTTGACTAACCAACCTAGTGAGTTTATTGATCAATCAAGCTTGTTAATTGGATAGTTAGGTTAGTTGACTAATTAAATTTATTTAACTTGTTAATCAAATTAGTAAAAATCAAATCAATTCTCTAGTCCTAAAAATTGATTAAATTAATATTCTTCATTTATTTCTCTCTCTGAAATCTTTAAATTCACCATTTATTTGAGGAATTGAGAACTCTAAAAAATAGTCTATGATCTATTTCTAAATATCTTAATCATGTTGTCATTATACTAT